>JAWNMO010000559.1:5195000-5600682 GCA_035043915.1 Drosophila paramelanica
ATTTACATTCGATCAATTTGTTCAAAAATTTATCAATATCGTGTTGTTTGAGTCCCAATATCGTTTGTTCAGTGCGAATATCGTTTGAGTGTCAATATCGCTCTTTTTGTTCGTTTAAGTTCGAATATCGTTCGTTCAATTTTCAATATTTCAGTTTCAGTCCCAATACCGTATGTTTGAGTGCCATTATCGTTTGTTCAGTGCCAATATCGTTCTAGTCCCAATATCGTTCCTTTTGTTCGTGTAGGCTCCACTTTTTACTTTTAATATCGTTTGTTTAAGTCCCAATATCGTTTCAGGCCCAATACGATATGTTTGAGTCCCAATATCGTTCGTTCAAGTCTCAATATCGTTCGTTTTGTACGTTTCAGTCCCAATATCGTTTGCTTGTTGTTCGTTTGAGCCAATATCGTCTTACAATTTAATATATACATACAGATAATATTTCATAGTATATTTACTAATTAATGGAATAAAAGCATTACTTATTTTAATATATATCATGTTATTGTTAACCCAATTGGTTATTTAACATTTGAAGCATTTGAAGAGTCGCCAGTTTTGAATTCAATATATTGAGACTAAGAACAACAACGAACGATATAGGAAGTCGAACAAAACGAACGATGAACTTTGAATTCGTACCGGTTTTATTGAGCGTTCAAGTAGTTCAATTGAACATATTTTTGGCTTGCACTTACCCGTATCGCTGAGGCGACTGCTGGAATCGTCGTCGGTGAGCAGAATGGATATATCGACGCTGCTCCGCTGCTGCTGTTGCTGCTGCTGTTGCTGCTGTTGCTGCTGCTGTTGGTGGTGGTGGTCGTGTTTGCCGGTGCTGCCCGTTGAGTCGACGCTGCCCGAGTCCTTCTCATCGAGGCTGGCCTTGCGCGTCTGTGAGCTGCGCGCACTGCTCCCGCCAGAGAGGAAGCCGCCGGTGGTGCGTTTTTTGGTGGTCAACGAGGCACTCGTCGCTTTAGCGGTGATCGACGTTGTCGATGACATTGACGCCGTTTTCGATGAGCTGGATTTCGATGTCGTTGCGGAGGAGGAGCTGAGCACCTTGCTGGATGTGGTGGCGCTGGTCGTCTTGCTGCTGTGCAGCGTGGAGCTGCTGCTGGTGCTGGTGGTGCTGCTCGCCGATACCTTGGCGTAGTCCAGCGACTGAAAGTGAACACCGGGCAGGATTAGGCCAAAATCGCAAATGCTTTGCACAGCCTTTCGCTGCATTCGTCGTTGATGGTTGGTGCGAGTGGTGGATGTGGTTGTGATTGTGGTTGTGGTGGTGGTGTTGGTGGTGGTGTTGGTATTGGTGCAGTGGGAATTGTGCTCGATTTGACTACTGCCGCTTACCAGAACACTCTCGCCGGAGTACGTGTCCGAGCTGACCGCGCTACGCTTGCCATGTGTCCGTCTGCGCAGCTGGGGTATGAACCGTGAGGAGCGCGTCTCGCGCTCCGTGATCCGCTCAATTTTCGACAGATTGTGGAGCAGCATGCTGGTTTGGTCCTCCTGCGTCTGTTGTGGCTGCGCGGGGCTCGGAGCGGACGCACCACCGCTCAGATCCGCCAGATCGGGCAGACCGCCGCCCTCAAAGAAGTATTCGTACTGTGCAAAAAACAAAGAATATAAATAAAAATCCATTTGTAAAACCAAACAAAAGCGCGATTTAAGAGATTTTAGCTTGTATAGAATCTAAGTTTTTGGAGAACTGAACGGAGTGGCTAAAAATTCTCTATATTTGTAATTATTTGTAATTAGCAAGGCTGTAAGTAGACTTCGAAACAATCGGGTTAGAACCCGCAACCTTCATTGTTTATAAATTTTAAACCGAGCCCTAAACCGAACTAGTTTGAAAAGCCGAACTAAACCCGAACCCAAACCCCAATTTTCTACTGTGAAATTAATTTTATTCTGACCTTAGAGAAAGTTACGATGACACTTTCCTTATTCAAATAAACAAATTAAAATGAAATGTTTTGTGAAAATATAAAATAAATGAATATTAGCAAAAGTAATATAAATGAAAATGAACTTGGGCATCATTTTGTAAATGTTCAAAAAAGCCGCTGAACGTAGGTTCGAACCAACACGTTCGAACCGCGAACTGAACCAATGATATATTCTTTTTTTAGTTTGCAAAAACAGTTAAAAAACAAAAAGGTTCAGTTATCATCTGATTATTCCTATGACAGCTATATGATATAGTGGTCCGATCGAGTCAAGTTGTATATATGTGATATGTGAAACTATAATGCAGATCTAAAATACAAAATTCCGATGTTTGCATAATTTGGCCTATCTCTCTCTCATCCTCTCGATCGCGGGGGGTGTTGACGTACCTGCGTGACAAGCAGCTCGACAATGCGACACTGATGCTTCATGTCCTTGACGGCAGTTTCCAGGGTGTCGTTGGGCGTGCGTATTATGGATGGGCCAAAGATAATGGCCAGATTCTTTGGCTCCATGCGGTTCACCGTGCAGTTGTCGCTGACACGGCACAGATGTCTGATCAGATGCTTCATTGTCTCGTAGGGATGGCGCGGCAGCGATTCGACAATGTCCTTTAGCAGAACGATCCGTTCCATGCCCGTCTTCTTGTCCGCCTCAATGAAATTGATGTAGAAACTGGCCGGCATCAGTGCGTCCGGCAGGCTGCGTATGAACAGCTTCAGCAGGCTGCTGACCACGTTGACATCCTCCCATCGGACATCGGTGGCGCAGCTATCGAACTGAAAGTCCTTCGTGTTGACCAGCTCGGACAGCTCCGAGATGGCCGCCTTGTTGCCGGGTATGCGATAAATGCCCACAACGCCCAGGCCCTTGGTCTCCACAATGTTGGTGCACATATCCACCAGATGGGGCACGTATGGATTATTCTTGGACATCGGACAGGCGCGCAACGGTAGCCCGATGGAGCCGCCCGTCTTGGCGCAGCCGGAGGGCGAGGCCAGGTCCGATTGGGAGACGGCACCGCCGCTGCCACCGCCGCCGCTGCCGCCGCCACGTCGAAACAGTAAATCTTTCCAGTTCTTTGACTTTGGCGAGCCCAGATCCTTGTCCGGCAGATTTTTGTGCGAGGATGGCTTGCGCAGCTTCATCACCGGCGATATGGAGTCACTGGTAGTCGCTGTGGCAGCTGCCGCTATGGACGCCGCAGCCGGCCCCTCCACCAAACCGCCGCCCGAGTGCGAGCTCAGCGGCGAGCTGTCCGCAGCGCCAGCGACATCGTCCAGATAACTCGCGGTGGCGGCTGTTTTCTGCGGCTCCGCCAGCTGCTTGCCTGCTGGCTGCTGCTCCTGGAAAATATATGACCAAGAGGGGATTAATTCATTACATTATTTGGATAGCCACAATCGAAAACCAATTTTGTTTTGTTTTTTTTTTATTTAAAAAAATTCATATATTTTAAATGTAGAATAAATCTAGAGGACAAATCATGAACAAAATGCCATCAAACATGAAAATCGATTCAGGTTTGACAAAGTTATGGTAAATTGAGTTTTAGGAGCTATGGATCTGTGGGCTTTACATGTCCAAATTTTTGTCAATTTTGGCATGATTTTTGACCAAAAATTTGACCCCCCCAAAATCACTTTCAATGTTGTTTTTAATGCTAATTATGACAAATACAATCGATTAAAACTACAAATTAAAGATTCTAAATTTTGAAAAAAAAAATTTTTCGAAAATTCACAAGGGAGTACATGATTTTTTGACAAAAAAATTCCAAAAAATTGTATTTCCAAAAATTCATATATTTTAAATGTAGAATAAATCTAGAGGACAAATCATGAACAAAATGCCATCAAGCATGAAAATCCATTCAGGTTTGACGAAGTTATGGAAAATTGAGTTTTAGGAGCTATGGATCTGGGAGCTTTACATGTCCAAATTTTTGTCGATTTTGGGATGATTTTTGACCAAAAATTTGACCCCCCCAAAATCACTTTCAATGTTGTTTTTAATGCTAATTGTGACAAATAAAATCACGATTAAACTATAAATTCGCAATTCTAAATTTTGAAAAAAAATTTTTTTCGAAAATTCACAAGGGGGAGTACATGATTTTTTGACAAAAAAATTCCAAAAAATTGTATTTCCAAAAATTCATATATTTTAAATGTAGAATAAATCTAAAGGACAAATCATGCACAAAATGACATCAAACATGAAAATCGGTTCAGGTTTGACAAAGTTATGGAAAATTGAGTTTTAGGAGCTATGGATCTGTGAGCTTTACTTGTCCAAATTTTTATCAATTTTGGCATGATTTTTGACCAAAAATTTGACCCCCCCAGAATCAACTTGAATGTTGTTTTTTATGCTAATTATGACAAATACAATCGATTAAAACTACAAATTCAAGATTCTAAATTTTGAAAAAAATTTTTTTTCGAAAATTCACAAGGGGGGAGTACATGATTTTTTGACAAAAAAATTCCAAAAAATTGTATTTCCAAAAATTCATATATTTTAAATGTAGAATAAATCTAAAGGACAAATCATGCACAAAATGACATCAAACATGAAAATCGGTTCAGGTTTGACAAAGTTATGGAAAATTGAGTTTTAGGAGCTATGGATCTGTGAGCTTTACTTGTCCAAATTTTTATCAATTTTGGCATGAATTTTTGACCAAAAATTTGACCCCCCCAGAATCAACTTGAATGTTGTTTTTTATGCTAATTATGACAAATACAATCGATTAAAACTACAAATTCAAGATTCTAAATTTTGAAAAAAATTTTTTTTCGAAAATTCACAAGGGGGGAGTACATGATTTTTTGACAAAAAAATTCCAAAAAATTGTATTTCCAAAAATTCATATATTTTAAATGTAGAATAAATCTAAAGGACAAATCATGCACAAAATGATATCAAACATGAAAATCGGTTCAGGTTTGACAAAGTTATGGAAAATTGAGTTTTAGGAGCTATGGATCTGGGAGCTTTACATGTCCAAATTTTTGTCGATTTTGGGATGATTTTTGACCAAAAATTTGACCCCCCAAAATCACTTTCAATGTTGTTTTTTATGCTAATTGTGACAAATAAAATCGATTAAAACTATAAATTCGCAATTCTAAATTTTGAAAAAATTTTTTTCGAAAATTCACAAGGGGGAGTACATGATTTTTTGACAAAAAAATTCCAAAAAATTGTATTTTCAAAAATTCATATATTTTAAATGTAGAATAAATCTAAAGGACAAATCATGCACAAAATGACATCAAACATGAAAATCGGTTCAGGTTTGACAAAGTTATGGAAAATTGAGTTTTAGGAGCTATGGATCTGTGAGCTTTACTTGTCCAAATTTTTATCAATTTTGGCATGATTTTTGACCAAAAATTTGACCCCCCCAGAATCAACTTGAATGTTGTTTTTTATGCTAATTATGACAAATACAATCGATTAAAACTTAACAAATTCAATGATTTTTTGACAAAAAAATTCCAAAAAATTGTATTTCCAAAAATTCATATATTTTAAATGTAGAATAAATCTAAAGGACAAATCATGCACAAAATGACATCAAACATGAAAATCGGTTCAGGTTTGACAAAGTTATGGAAAATTGAGTTTTAGGAGCTATGGATCTGTGAGCTTTACTTGTCCAAATTTTTATCAATTTTGGCATGATTTTTGACCAAAAATTTGACCCCCCCAGAATCAACTTGAATGTTGTTTTTTATGCTAATTATGACAAATACAAATTCCAAATTCAAAACTTCACAAAAATTCAAGATTCTAAATTTTGAAAAAAATTTTTTTTCGAAAATTCACAAGGGGGGAGTACATGATTTTTTGACAAAAAAATTCCAAAAAATTGTATTTCCAAAAATTCATATATTTTAAATGTAGAATAAATCTAAAGGACAAATCATGCACAAAATGACATCAAACATGAAAATCGGTTCAGGTTTGACAAAGTTATGGAAAATTGAGTTTTAGGAGCTATGGATCTGTGAGCTTTACTTGTCCAAATTTTTATCAATTTTGGCATGATTTTTGACCAAAAATTTGACCCCCCCAGAATCAACTTGAATGTTGTTTTTTATGCTAATTATGACAAATACAATCGATTAAAACTACAAATTCAAGATTCTAAATTTTGAAAAAAAATTTTTTTCGAAAATTCACAAGGGGGGAGTACATGATTTTTTGACAAAAAAAATTCCAAAAAATTTTATTTTCAAAAATTCATATTCATAATATTTTAAATGTAGAATAAATCTAGAGGACAAATTATGCACAAAATGACATCAAACATGAAAATCGGTTCAGTTTTTCCAAATTTATATGAGTTTGAAGTATGGGAACTATTCATCCGAGAGCTGTTGCTCCCTCAGAATCGGTTTTAATGTTGTTATTTATAATAAATATGACAGTAACCATAGATTCAAAAAAGGGGAAAAAATATTTTAAACTTTCAAAAAATAGCCGCGAACATAATATACTCTTTTCACTTCGTGACTGGGTATAGAAAGAGACGAGCAAATATTGAGACTTACGTTGTCGTCATAGTTGAGGCTATCCTTCCACTGCAACAGCCCAAAGAGGCGCTTCATCTCGTTGCTGCTTTTGGTTTTAAAGAGGATTTCGTGTAGGGACCGCAGGATGGTGCCTTATGTGCTGTTTGTGCTCGGCGGCGTCTGTGCCGACGAGGTCTTCGGTGTAGGGACCGCAGGATGGTGCCGTTGATTGTGCCGGTGTTTGTGGCTCGGCGGCGCTGCTGCTGCCCGACGAGGTCAGCTTATCGTGGGCGTCATCCAAGTTTAGCTCGTTGCCCAATGTGGCCAAATGGGCCCCGCTGGCGCTGGGCTTTGATTGCATGCGTATCAAGTATTTCTTCTTGTCCAGCGTCTCGTCATAAAACTTAAAATTTCTAATATCAAGCTCGATCACCTGCCAAATGGAACAGATGTATATTGCCTTAGTATTGTTAGGAGATAACAAATATATGTATATATATTCATATATATTGATATATATTCACGGATAACAAATCAGCAATGGGAGTCCATACGATCCCATCTACAAAATGAAGAGCGCTACGTTTAATCAGAAAACGGATCAAAACCACAAAAATATTGCCGCCCAGGTAAAATTTTTAAAAATAATTTGTTGCTTGCCAAAAACTCTAGAAGACCATCTTAGTAAACTCACAAACTAAATAAAGTTATAAAAAAAAACATAAAACTGAATTTAGTGCCTCTAACTCTGTACTAACAATTAACTGCTTTAATAATGATATTTATCGATATTAATAAAATGGGACTAGTTATCGACAGAAATGGTATAGAGTATGAAGAACAAATAGTCAAAACTGTAGGTCTCAGGCTTTTGCAGTTCATACAGAAAGTCAGACAGACACACACTGATTTTGACCAAGAAAATCGTTATCGATATCAAAACTCGATACGGCACTTTTATTGTTAATAATATTAATAAGTTATCGAAAGTTAAAGTGATAAACTTTTTGTGTGTATGTTATAGGAAAATCTATAGTTTGTCTTTAGCTTTTTTAGTTCATATAGACAGACGGCCGCTGATGCTTACCAAGAATATTGTCATCGATATTAAACATTTTAACATTACTTACATTATGCTCCGACTTGGCATGGCGTCCAGAGTAAATACGCAGCAAATCTCCGTTTACCTCAAGCTTCACCTGACGCCACGACCGATATTCGGGCATGCGCTATAATCAAAAGAGAAAAATGACTTAGTTGATCAACATGCAATTGGGAAAATGTGTGTTGATGTTGCTTACCTTGCCATTGATGCACGAGGATTTGATCTCAATTTCCGTCTCAAAGGCCTCCAGTTCGTTGGGCACATACTTGCCATTTAATTCGGCATCGATGTGAACGCTGGGAAAAGAGATGCCGAAATGGCGTTAGTTCATCTGTTCATCGGTTCACCTGTGAACTTGGGCACAGTCAACTCACCTGCTGCGCATTTCGCTGTTTATTGAGGCGCGCCGACTAATATGATTGGTGAATAAGCGCACATCCTCCAGGCCGTTGGGCGTTTCGATGAACTCATGACCGCCGCCAGTGCCAGCGATCACATCGTACGTGGGATCCGGATGCTCCTCCACCAACGCTTTGGTCTTGTGCGGCTCAACAACGGCCGCCGCAGCAGCTGCAGCAGCGGCAGCCGCAACAACCGCTGCACTGGCCGTCGCTCCGTCCGCCGTCGGCTCTCCATGATATTCCGTCTCGTTGTTGGTGGCGCGCAAATACGAAATTCGTCGCACTGGCTTCCCCTCGTCAAAGGAGCTGGAGGAGAGCGGCTTATAGCGGCGCACCACATTGCCAGGCACCGAAGCTGCCTCCATAATGGCAGCGGCTGTAAGAGACACACACATACATATATATATATATATAATCTTAATTGATTTACTTATGCATTGTATTGTTATGCTTGGTAGGTTTTTTGTGCTATATGCATGCAAAATACATCTTTGAAATGAACAGTTAACTTGCGAATTGTTTTGATGATTTTAAATATTTGATGAATTTCCGCTTTGATGTTCTATGAATTGCTTTCATTCTCGCTACTCATTAATTATACATTTTAGCAACGCATTCTATTTTTCGCGGTAATCGAATTTATGCGTATCCAAATTAACTTTTTTTTTATCATATATTTAATGAATATACAAATTAATTCGCAACTGAATTCAACAAGAATTTTCTTATTTTGTTTTTTTGCACTTTTTTTTAGGACTGAAACCAATCTATTATTTTTTCATTTACGCAATATTTTTTTTTACAACCTGAACACACATTAAAAAAGAGTAAAGCGGGTTTAATATTTTTGTGAAAGTGTATTTTACAGCTATCTCAGATACTAGAAAAGCTTTACTAACCCTAAACTAAAAAATTCTGCAGACTTGCGCGTTTTTTTTTTACATAGATTTCAATGCGCTGAACATTTCATAACGATCATACTCTTAGTTTAAAAGTAAATCATGAATATAGTTAAGGTTGAAATGTTTGGGTTCAAGGTATCTTCTAGTCGGGCGTTCTCACTTTTTTTTTATTACAAATAAGTACACGACTCTGGCCTTGCCAAGTTTGATTTTTATTTAAATTGAAGCCTTTAATATTATTATGATTTTTTTTTTAATGAAAATATTGTGTTTTTAGAATTTTGCAGCGGCATAATTAACTGGTTGGCATTACCAGGAATCGGATGCCCAAGTGTGTGTTATCATATATTGCAGTTTTTACTTTTCGCGTGAAAAATTACACATGCACCAAAACATTCGTCAATTTCATTATTTTTTTTACCCGAATTATTTATGTTTTATTTATTAGTTCTCAGAGATTTAGCAATCAGTCGTTCACGAAATTTATTTTATTTATTATTTTCAGTTTTACGGCGAGTAAGCCGCGAAAATCGATATATATCTTATATTGACACAGCACCTAAGGTCAGGGAATACAAAATGTTGAAGGCTGAAACTTAAAAATTCTTTTACAAGGATGTTTACGATTTCTAGAATATGCGAGTTCTCGGTGCGGTTCATAAATCGTTTGGTTTAAGTTTTATTAGAATCTAGTTGCACCGCTTACCGCTACTCTCAGCTATGTCCGCCAAAGTGGCAACCGTATGCGAGGAACTGCTGCTGGGTGGCGGATGTTCCGTTCCGTGCACGTTGCTAAACTCTGAAATTGGTCGAGATGGTAATGGGATAAATGGGTAAAAGGATAGAAGTTTACACTTACTGCTCGGCACGGATTCAATGGTTGCGTTCGCGAGCGTTGCCTTGTGCAGCTCCATGCGGCTGCTGGTTTGACCATCGACGGCGCTGCTGCCGGAACTGCCGGTGCTGGTGCTGTTGCTCTGCTGGTACTTGGCGTGCATCTGGTGGAGCGGATGCTGCTGCAGCGACTCGTACAGAACGCTTTGCTTCTTGGCCAAGGTGGCGTTGCTGGAGCTGCTCGATTCGGAGGCGGCGTTTGTGTTGATTGACAGCGGCTTGAACGGATCAAAACCCTTCGACATGTGCGACACCAATTTACTCTCAAATCTATCACAGAGAGAAATCAAAATGATAAGCAAACCGTTCCGTTATTTGGCGCCGAAACAAAAATAGCGAAATCACAATATCGGTTTGTGCTTTGTATAAATATAAATATAAATTTTAATGGTTTTCAATTATTGATCAACTGGTCGGGGTGGTTAAAAATGTTCTATATTTGTAAGACGGATATAATCCAAACCGATTTGAGCCCGGAATCTTCATTTATTTTAATTTTTGAACCGAACCAGTTTGAAAAAAGACAGCCAAACCTGAGCCCGAACAATACCACAGTTTTCTACTCCGAAATTATTTTTTTTTATCTTAGAGGAAGCATCGATGAAAACTTTTTGAAAGAATATTATAACATAATTTAAGCAAAATAAAAAAAAAAAAAACAAAACAAAATGTTTTAATGAAATAAAATAAATGAATATTCACTTTAAGTTTTCCGACGAACATAGCACATAAAAATCAGATTAATAAACCGATACCAAAGTCGAACCGTGAACCGAACCAATGATATTTTTCTTGCATCAATGCATTCGATCAAAAAACTTAAAAGATTAAATTGTTATCCGAACTATATGATGTAGTGGCCCGATCGGATCAAGTTTTATATAAGGGCTACTGTGAAACTATAATACAGATCTATGCCAAGTTTCAATAAGATAACTAGCCCGCTTTAGTCGGTACAACAATTTATGCACAAAATTCCGATATAGTGACGTCACAGTATTAAAAGCACAGAAATTTTTGGTCAATGCAATTGCAACTTACACCTTGTTGGTTACGCCCGTCTCCTGCAGCGTCTCAAAGTAGTCTAACTCCTTGGCGTACTTGGCATTGCTGTTGGCCACGCTAACAGCAACCTGTCGCGGCTGCGACACCGACGGTACTGCGCCCAAGGAACGCGACGCCAGCTTGCTGCTCAGATAACTGTCGTACGTATCAAAGCTGACCACAAGCTGCGGCCTCTGTTGATGATGATGCTGCTGCTGTTGCTGTTGCTGCTGCTGTTGCTGCTGCTGCTGCTTGAGCAGCACTTGATGGCGCACGCGCGCTGCAATTACGGCGCCGACGCCGCCGCCGCCTCCACCGCCTCCTGGTGGCGTGTGCGATGGGAAAAAGTGCTGAGCTGCTTGCTGCGGCTGCGATTGCTGCTGATGCTGCTGTTGCTGCTGTGGCGATGACTGCGCTGCGTTGCCGTTGGCTGCGCCAGCGGAGGCGGACAGCACGCCGGAGGGTAGCGGCGATTTGAGGAACTCCTCCTTCTGTTTAATGGACTCGCGCAGTCGGATCATCAGGTCGCTGTTCTCGCCACCGCCGCTGGCATTTACCGCGTAGAACGCTTGGCTCAGGGCCGCTGCCGATTTGGGTTGGCGCGTGGTGGGCGTGGTCGGTGTTGTGCTTGCTAATACTGTTAGATTTGGCGGCTGATTGGCACTACAAGTACAAAAACAAAAACAACAACAAATCGATTAATAATATGCTAGACTGGGAGACCTACGGCCATCGGCAGGTGCCCACAGTGGTGGCCATAGCGATCGGACCATCCAAAATATAATTTATTATCACTATTAATAATATGCTAATGATAATGTTGTCCATAAATAATGCCAATATATCGTACGTATGAAGGAAGCGAGAATAAAATAATATAAGCAAAAAAGTTTTTTTATTTATTTATTTCTTTGTTAAATTCCATCTGACTAATGAAGATAGAAACAGAAAGAGAGAGGCCGAGAGCGAGAAAAAGGTAGAGAGAAATAAAAAGCGCGATGGTGACAAAGAGTGAGTGCGACAGCGTGAGGGAGAGGGAATAAAAGAGAAAGAGGGAGAGAGATAAGGCGAGAGAGAGAGAGAGAGAGAGAGAGAGAGAGAGAGAGAGAGAGAGAGAGCGAGAGAGAGCGAGAGAGAGAGAGAGCGAGAGAGGAGAGAGAGAGAGAGAGAGAGAGAGAGAGAGAGAGAGAGAGAGAGAGAGAGAGAGAGAGAGAGAGAGAGAGAGAGAGAGAGAGAGAGAGAGAGAGAGAGAGAGAGAGAGAGAGAGAGAGAGAGAGAGAGAGAGAGAGAGAGAGAGAGAGAGAGGCCCTCCTCTAGGAGAGAGAGAGCGAGAGAGGAGAGAGAGAGAGAGCGAGAGAGAGAGAGAGAGAGAGAGAGAGAGAGAGGGAGGAGAGAGAGAGAGAGAGAGAGAGAGAGAGAGAGAGAGAGAGAGAGAAGATAGAGAGAGAGAAGATAGAGAGAGCGAAGAGAGAGAGAGAGAAAGGGGGAGAGATAAAGAGAGAGTATATATATAGAGAGAGTAAAAAGAGAGAAAGCGAGAGAGAGAGAGAGTGAGAAAGAGAGAGAGAGAGTGAGAAAGAGTGAGAGAGAGAAAGATTGAGAGAGAGAAAGAGTGAGAGAGAGAAAGAGTGAGAAAGAGAAAGAGTGAGAGAGAGAGAAAGAGTGAGAGAGAGATAAGGAGTGAGAGAGAGAGAAAGAGTGATTGAGAGAAAGAGTGAGGGAGAGAAAGAGCGAGAGAGAGAGAAAAATAGAGATAAAGGTGCAAGAGAGAGAAAGAAAGAAAAAAAGCGAGAGAGCGTCACTTACCTACCAAAAATGACAGTCTTTCAAATATAACTTTTAATTAACCCACACACAGACATTACTGAAAACACCAAAAGTCCGCAGGCAGTACTTGAATTCTTGAGAATCGCATAGAGCGGCCCAAATTGACTTACTAGACTATTAACATAAAGTTGTAAGACTGCAGATAACATTTTCTTGTATAACTTCTTCGGTTATTGCCAATAGCTATTAAAATTCTGCAGAATACAAATATTGCATTTTATATTATATATGCCATATAGGAGGTAAGTCAACTAGTAACTATCGGAAAAAATTATGGAAATGTGTTCAGTTCCTGTGCTGTATATTTGCAAGGGTATTTAATATTGCGCACAACGAAGATAATTCTCGGCAACTGTTTTTAATGGGAAAAGGAAATATCTTATTTCAAGAGGAATTTGTATTTCCATTGAAAGCGGTAAAAATACAGTGAAAAACTCAACTAGTGATGTTATTCTGAATATTTTTATATAAATAAATAAAAAATAATTCAGACCGTTTTCTCCAGTTATACTGGAGAGCTGTCGTTATTATTGTTTTTTTGTAAAGCTTTTTTCAGAATGTTCTTTAATTTATTTTTAATAATAAAAATAATTTTTGAGTGACGTACAACATAATTGCACGTAGTTACTATAACATTTGGCATTTATCGCTTACACACTTTTTGTTTTATGACCAGATTTATTACATCAATTGTCAGGCATCTGGTAACTAGTAAGGCCCGGGCAATCTAAGATAGTAAAATACCTATTCCAAAAGCAATTCATATGTGTGTGCGTGTGTGAGCATTGAAGGCAACGGCACCTGATTGCCATACGAAATAAGGTCGAGCTGGAGCTGAGACACTTTGGCGCGTGCCGTTAGCGTTGACGTTGACGTCGACGTCGCTGTCGACGTCAAAGGCAACGTCAACATCAACGTCAATGTTGTTGCGGCTGCGGCTGCGGCCGTGGTTGCGGCAAGTTAAGAGATCGGAGTGAGTCCGATTGGACGTTGTCAGCTGTTTGAGTACGCTGGTCACGACGACGACGTCGTCGTTGCCAAATACGAGTAAGCTGCGCAATTTGCGCAAACAGCAACGAGACACGCCCCCATCGCCCCCGTTTCCCGGTGAACTGTTTGCGATGACTGTTTGGATTGTGAATGTGTTATTTATTGTTGTTTGTTTATAAACGAATGTATTTGTTCAAGAATTTTTGTGCTGCCGCGCGAGCATCCAGACAGACTGCAACGGATCAGATCGAGATCTTTCATGTCATCGCTTCGGGCCACAGGTGCGCTTGGCCATGTCCAACAATAGTAACAAAAATAACACCAACACAAACACAAACACAAACAATAACAATAGCAATAGCAACAAAAGCAACAACAGCAACACTTGTCTGCAAAGCGAAATGAAAATGTTCGACTGACGCAAGGGCTGCCAGCTGAATTAAGTGAGACCAGGAGATACCCTATAACCAGCTGCGTGTTGTCATTACGATCATTCGATTCATTTAGAAATTTTTTAAGTTCAATATGATAAATAAATTTTTGAATTTTTTAAATATCGAAAATATAAGTAATACAAATATCGAAAATATAACTATCGAAGATAACGATTAAACTGGATATTTAATATTATATTCTTCAAAATTAAAATGAAGGGAAAATTATTGAAGAGATGAGCATATTTTCTGATATATTGTTTTCAATATTGAGTTGAGTATTTCGTAAATCGATATCGATATAATATTGATATCGCCTTATCGATCAGCAACACTAGTTTCTACTATAAATAAAATATATGTTGTAGAATGATACACACTTTTCTGCCTGCCTTTGCCCTAAACCGTTATACCCTTTTAGCCATTTTCAATGGGTTCAGGGCAACCCCTTTTGGGCAGGCGGCTTCTGTTCTGCTGTTCTGTGCAAGCGTCAATGCCTGACGAGAATGAGCTCAGACGGTCGGTCCAACAATGCCATCGACAGTAGTAGTTAGTGGCTGGCAGATTCTGGCCTGTCGGGCAGCCTAATGGCCATGACCATAACACGACCAACAGCACACGCTGTGCTTGCGCGGTGTGTGCGTGCGGGTGTGTGTGTGTGTGTGTGATCCATTTGCAGTTGCAACCACAGGAACCTAAATGCAACCAACACTTGATTGAATTAGATTGCAGCAGCACTGATGCTGTCGAGGCATTCAAGTTAACTCAATTTGTTGTGACAGGATGCTTCACGCACAGGATACCCGACCGAGCACTTGCCAGCTTCCTGCCATGACCGCCCGTCCGCCTGTCCGTCGGTGCGTCCGTCCGTCTGCCTAAGGCAAGAGTGGCAGCTATAGCAATTGGTTTACCTCACACTCAGTGCAAACACTCCTCTCTCCAACTCTGCTCGGATGGAACAGTGCCAGGAATAGCTGAATATAGCTCTTTGAGTGCTTCTTGGCAACCTGACCTTGGCAGTGAATTAAAGTTCAGCCAAGTAAATTGATACCTGCTTCCACGCGCCCCCTTACAGGACGCGAAGAGTGCAGGTGCACCCGTTAATTAAGTGACTTTCAATGAAAAGTTCTTGATTGAGCTTTTAGTGGCTGTATAAATTGATTTATGGAACTAGATACTTTCACGTTGACAACGTTACGAAAGGATTCGCATAGTTATTTTAGCACTTAGCAGCAGCAGCGTTTGAAGCAGGGCATTTTATTTTTATGTTGCATTATTTCAATACAATAAAATGAGTCATTTTAGTTTCAATTCAATTCAAATCTTCAAACTATATAAAGAATTGTACACTTTCAATTATAATCACTTCTGCTTGATAAATGTAAGCTAATTACATGCAGGCGCTATTTTATTGACCTATGACAACACAATTGAAGACATTCGAAATTTACAGCCATTATATTATATATATATATTTTATTTATAATCAAATTGCAGGCGTGACAGGCGAGGTTTGAATCGTGAACAAAAACAAATATTTTTGAATTTGCAAATTTACAAATATTAAGAAATAAATGTCAAACAACAAATCAATATACAATAGTAAAACTGTTCAGTCTTTAAGATTTATCGATTTAGCTATTAAGCTGTAAGAATTGTTTTAAAATAAACAGAAAGTTGTTTTGATTCGAGAACAGACAAAATAGTTTACTCTTGCAGAGGGTATTACAATTTTCTTATGAAATGTGTGACATCTCTCAAAAAGTATATATTTGCATATATTTTTTCAATAATGACAACAAGCTCAGTCGACATAGATTTGTCCGTGTAAAATCACCTATTCAATATTGATAATTTTTTTATACGCCCATTGGGGGCGTGGCTCTCCAATCGAATCTGTTTGTCACCATTATTTTGAATGCTTAGATACACCAAATTTTGCAGACAGATTACTAATTATCTTTTCTAGCGAACAAAAACAAAATTGATTTGGAACGCCCACTTGAGGGCGGATAAATCGCAAAATTACCTACATAATACAATTTTAGAGCTAGACACAAAATTTGGCAGAAAGTTATTTGATTACCTCTTCTACAGATCGAGCTGAAAGATTTCGGCTGCGCCCACAAATTACAAAAATCGATATTTATCGAAATAATAATAAATTTAATATGTATATAACTATTACTTGTAAATGCCGAAATGACATGAAGTAATTTAAGCAATTGCCTAACAAATAAACTATAATATGTACATACATAAGTATAGTATAAGTATACATTATTAATATATTTATTTATTAGTTACAAATAACTTAACAGAAATGATTTGCATTTACATAATTGCATTACTAAATAAGTAACACGAACGAGCCCAAAAACAATTCGACCATGGAGGACTATAAAGCGCCAATGCGATAACAAAAACAGGGAAAAAAAGGCCCAAGTGGCCATTTTTGATGACAAGTCGCTGAATGTGGGTGCAAATCAGTTGCATGACCTTGAAAGTGCCCCAAATGATAGTTGAAGGAAAGTCAAATGGGAAAACGGAACCAAAGAGAAAGAGAATGTTGTTTGCAAATATGTTTACTATATATGCATAGTGTAACGGTATATACAGTCATTATGCATTGTACATTATATAGAGTATCTAGTATCTGAGTATTGTTATCTTTGCATAAGCTTTGTGCACAAGGCTACAAAAATAAATAGATCCATTGACACAAGTGATTCGACACGAAGCGTATCGCGACACTATTGTGCTGATTTTCTTGTTGTTGCAGTTGTTGTTGTTGTTGTTGCTGTTGTTGTTGTAGCTGCTTATCAGTAAAAAGTCAGCCAAATAAATGAGCTGTATCTATTGGGCATAGATACATGCGTACTGTACATGGGCATATTACAAAGGGTGTGAGTGTATTGTGTGTGTGTGTGTGTGTGTGTGTGTGTGGAATTTCGCGCTTTATTGTCTGCTTGTTGTGTATGCACTGACTGACTGTTCATTGTTGTTGCTGTTGTTATTGTTATTATTGCCGGTTATTGTCTGATTTGCGTATTGCCAACTCTTTCGCCTCTTCGCAATTAACAAGTCATAAATAAAAATGTTGACATATTTGATAAGCCACAAAGCTACAAGCCGAAACCTGTCAACAGTTCACAGTGTGCCCTGCCCCCAAAAAATACAGTTACAAGCGCCTAAACACACTCTCTCCCGCTCTCTTTATCTCTCCATCTCTCTCGTTGCGCTTTCGCTCTCTCTCTCTCACTCTTTCATTGTGTGCTCCTTGCGGAATTCGCATTGCATTTATTGTTGGCGTTTTGGTATCGATTTCGCCGCTGGTGGCGACGGCGCCCAGCGGTGTCGACAGCGACAATGGCGACACCCATTGGCGTCAACTTCGACTTCGACGTCGACGTCGACGCCGGCTGCGCTGTCGTTCGTGTCATTGTTTAGGCAACATACGCAACGGAAACGAAACACAAAACGCAAAAAATCGCATTTAAAAGAAATAAAAAACAAAAATAAGAAGAAAAAATTCAACAAAAAACTACCAAGAAATTGAGACGAATGCCGCGCATTGTTTTTTTATTATTATTTTTTATTTTTTGTATTTGTTATTGTTGGGCACAACATTCGTAGTTGTTGCTTTAGTTATTTTAGTTGGTGCAGCAGCTCATCTTTTTTATTGAAAACACTTGAACTTTGTCATCTAATTGATTTGAAGGCCTCCGCAATTATAACCGAACTTTTTGTCAGCCCCTTTTGCATACTTTTTTATCATACACATAACTCGCTTATCAGTGCTAATTGTAACAAATATATCAATGATAGGTGAATTTTGAATTTGAATTGACACCCCGCGAAATGTTTGGAAGAAAAACAAAAATAAAAAGACTCACTGAACTCAAGATTTAATTTGTTGTGATGCGATATAAATCTACGCGCTCCACTCGCCATCAGCAACTAAACTAAAATACGACCCAAAGTCCATGCGACTAAACTGAAATACAAACACAAAAAAAAAAAAAACTACCAAGCGAAAAAAAAAAATCCACTTTGTATGCATGTATGAAATTCATATTAAGCTCGCGACAGCAGCAGCAGCAGCAGCAGCGGCAACGAGACAGGCAGGGCCAATTGAAAAGAGCCCCCAGCTATTGAGTGGGCAACCGTCGAACAACCTACCGTCAGTCAGTCAAGCCACCGACGACCCATCGACCCACCCAACCAACGAACGACCACAGAACTGAACGCTCTTTCTTTTATTTTATAACCAATTGTGCCACGCGCATAGCGCAAAAATATTTCATTGTACAGACATCGACGCACACACACACACACACACACACACACACACACACTGTAAATGGATGCGATGCAATAGGAGACGAAGGTATGGGATATATACAGATATATAAACACACATATATGTTTTTTGTACATGTGTGTACAGACATATATACACTTAGGAGTATACAAGTAGTTGGATTTATATTGTATACGAAACACGAAACTAACAAATTTGATTGTGGGCTAAATCAAAGTGAGAAACTGGAGATGGGATATATATTTGAGAGGGTGCAGTTGGCGTTCGGGCAAACACTCGCCGATATTGCTATCAGTCATCTGGCTGACCAGATATTCGCATGTCACGCCCCCGCCCCGCCCACGCCCCCGCACTGCTCGGGAACATAACTCCGGCGCTTGGGTGTAATTGTCAGCGAAAGTCCGTCACAAATTTGAATGTGCACAGTGCTTAGAAACCCATAAGATTTTACTTAATTTGAATATGATATCTTACATTACCAGTAAGTTGTTTTAGAGGATAGTTTTTTTTGTTAATATATAAATGCAACACTAAATTTGGATAAACTAAGATGCGACATGAAAAACACAAATTTATCGATCAAATTTATTTTCAATTTTTGGGGGAAATTTAACACTAGACGCATCAAGTTTTCTGTGTAATCTTTAAAGAATTTGTCCGCATACATTTCATGTATGAAATTAAATATCTTTTGATTTCACTTGATTTCAGTAATTTTACTTCTTTACTTATAGAAATTAGTTCTAGCCGAAGTAAAAATCTAACTGTTTTAAGTTTTAAAATTTTTGAAATCAAATTTTACCTTTTTTGTGTATTTTTTTCCACTTTTTTTAACTTATAGCCGAGGTAATAATCTAGTGGCGAAAGCATATTCAAGTCTTTCCGATTTAATTTGAAATATTCGATTAAAAAACAGTAGCTACAAAGGATATTGAATGCTAACCATTCTGTACCCGTACCACGGTACACGCGATAGACTCTTGTGTGTGTGTGTGTGTGTTGAGCTTGTGTTCCATTTTCGCCAATAACGCTGTCATCATCCATCAATCATGTTAGTTCAATTTGAATGCACACAAAACCAATCTCCAAAGGATAAAAGGTCAACTGAACAACGAAGGATTCATAGGTAATATATCCTACTGAATATATATATATATATATATGTATCTATTATATCTATATCCGTATCTATACATTTATGCATATTATTTTAATATATTTATTCAACTACATATCCTTTTTTTCTATGAATACACGCACGTGCTTGACTTTATCTATTTGTTCACTTGTGTGATCAGCATGGGAGCAGACTCAAGTAGCCAATAATTTACATAAGTTGTACGTAAATGCACTATCATCATAAGCTTCATCAGCATAATGATCATTATGCCAAGCTCTCAGACTTGGAGTCTCAATCAGAAACTCATCTTCAGTTTGTCATCTTAGAGTAGAGCTCAGTCTCAAATCTGAATCTCTGAATCTCTGCATCCCCATAGGTGGCGCGACACAACTTCAACATTGAATGCAGTCCAGCAATGGGCGTATGGGCGTGGCCAGTTAAACTGAACTTAACTGAACAGCACAGCGGATCCCTGCAGACATGTGAAGCGTCCAGCTGATGGCGCACAGGGCGAATGAATTGAAATGCCATTCACTGCGGTTGTATTTTATTTTTTATTTTTTTATTTCTTTCCTTGTGGGTGTGTGTGTGTGTGTGTGTGTGAGTGTGTGTGTGCTGTAGAAAATTCAATTAAATTTGTCGTAATCATTTAACAATGGCGCGCTAACAAATATTCGTGTGCAGTTGCTTTTGTTATATGTCCATTTACACTCAGTTTGTGGACTTACACACACACACACATATATATATATATATATATGTGTGTACTTTTGCACACACACAAGCAAACATTTATATACAAATATATACATATTTGAAGCTTTGGCGATTTTGCATATGCGGTTTAGTCGCAGCTCCTCTTAATGCTGTTTTTGTTGTGGCTCGATTAGTCAATGAGTTGACGTTTATATGGTGACATATATGTACACACACACACACACACACACACATACATACATATTTTAATTGATTGCAAGCACAACACACACACAAATGCACATATAAAATATGATTTACATGGTATAAATCGTTGAGCGAATGCGGCGACAAACGTTGCGTATACGCAATTGTTTGTTTGTCTGCCCGCTCATGTCGAAATGTGGGCGTCATAATGTCCACAATAAACTGAAAAATTCGAAATGTGATTTGAATTTCAACAATTCTTGACACTGAGTGCACTTTTTTATATACACATATATATATGTATATATTTGTATTTATACATTTCATATTTTTCCTTTTTTTAAAAAATGAAACCAATGTTCAACGTTTTCCAAAACACATCCAAACTTGATAATAAAATTGCTAAATTCAAGTGCTTACCTGAATTTAATTCAATTTACGCAACTTAGAGAGAGAAAGAGAGAGAGAGAGATCAGATGAAGTTATCGAACGCATACAAGAACGTATATGTGTACCAAATTAACGTCTTGACCCGACTCTTGAGTGTGCGCCTCATTTAGAAAGTCAACTCAAGAAGTGAGCAAACATTTGAAATATGTATTTAAGTGGGTGGTGGTGGTGTCCCAACTGGCTTCTTAGCCACTTATCTACGCGAAAGTTATTCGCAACAAGTTGCCAGCACGTAATTAGAAACGATAACTGCTGAAAAATATTAAAAAAAGCGCAGAGAAAAGAAGAACAAAAACGACAAGAAAAAAATACATTCGACACGTGCCAAACAGTGAACATGGAATTATCCACTGAACTGAAACTTCAGATGATGTTAAAGAGCTTTCAATGCGAACATTTCCTAATTTTTGTATGTTTAATGTGAGCAGAGCCCAAGGCGAAGTTCAAAAATATATATATAATAAATATCACTTAATCCATCAACGTTTTTATCGATTTATATGTTCGATATTTTATGCATACACAATTTATACAATTGAAAACTATCTATGCTAAGACAATAAAACAATAATCATTTAATAAATAATTATAATTAATTACGTTATTGTAATCCTATAAATATAATCACATATAACTTAAATTTTAATAAGATTCCCATCAAAGAAGACCAGCTCAACCGATTCTGTGTTGTAGTTGAACAAATTACGTTCCCCCGAATTGTGGTCAAAAGATGAATCAGTCATAATTTGCCACTTTCTAAAAATAAACTATTTATTACTTTTTACAGTTCAATTGCAGTGTCTGCGATGGGGTAAAAACTTCGCATTCCAGCGTTAATGTCGTATCTCTAGAGTATTGTCTGCCCTATACATAAATATACGCTCGCACACACACATACATACACACACACACACACATGCAAAGAGCGAAAAGAGGAAATTCGTCTAGTGGCCAATGGCCAATGGCATTTTTATGCATGTGTTTATTTTTGTTTTTAAAAACACGAGAAATATGAATAAATGCACTCACTTGTCGTCATTGCCAAATCAAGAATACGCAGCCAAAATGTCAACACAGAAACAAAAATATAATGATCAGTGAAAAACACGATCGCAAGCGATGCGATCAATTGCAATCGATGATCGATTCAGTTGAGGTAACCACATAAATAATAATAACCATTGATGATTATTTGCGAACGAAAATAGTACTATTAAAGAAACAAATATCGATAATCGACAATGGGAAATTATGGTTATTCGAAAATAGATATCGATCATTAGAGATATTTGTTGACGAGTTGAAATAAAAGAAAATAATCGTTAAACGTTAAACGCATAATCTTCATTAGTAAAATGTTACTCAATAATAATTAGACAAAATAATGGAAAAGTAATTATTTAAATAAAATACTTAAGGTTTAAATTTCAATTGTTAATCTGTAAATTCTGCATCCATGCATTCAAAATCAACGTAATTATTAAATATACGTTAGTCGAATCAAATATCCAAAAACAGATGCTAGTCTGTTAACAAAAACGTTTGAAAACTGTACAAACATCCAATGGAGAAATTAGTAATGCGTATTTATAATGTGATTATTGTGAATAGGTATGAATACATAAATACTTTTCATTCAACGCAACAATGACAACAAGTAAAAACGTTTCAGTCGGGTGTAACCGACAGCATAATACTTGCTTACACTGTCAGAACACAAACATGTTTATGTACAGTTTTTACTCAAAATATACCGAATTTACATGATAACATTTTTTATTGATTTTGGAATAATTTTGATCAAAAATCTTAGGTACTTAGAATCTAAATTATTGGTGTTTTGTAGACAAACTTTGAAAATCAGTTTGAAGAAAAATATTTTTTATTAACTAGAGAAGGGTACGTTCATATTTTTCTAAAAAAAAATTCATTTTGAAATAGTGCAAATATTTGAAATGTTGGACAAACCACAAACTAAAATGTCAGAAGGCATGGAAATCAGCTATGGAATTATAGAATATTCGAGTTATAGCTGTGAGAAAAATTGTCTAATTTAAACTGGCAATAAAAAATTTAAAAATTTTCTGACAGAAAACGCAAATCCATATTCCAAGTTTAAGGTCTTGATCACAAATCCAATATACTTTTTTGAATTTCTGAACGAGTATAAAAATGCATGGCAACAAATGCGGGGAACAAAAAATAAAATATGATGAAATCATCAGTGGTGGTAGTTAGAGACGTTGGCCACATTTATCTGGTGTGTGGTGTTGTTCTATAATTTTATGGGCAGTCGTCGGTCAAAGTATGGACTCATCATCATTATCATGTGCCTACATGCACAGATAGATAAATGGATGTTTGTGCACATAAATACATGTGCATATTGTTTGTAAGTGTGTATGCGAATGTACAAATTAATGACAGTGAAAAGTCTTGCAAAGAATGTGTGAAACGAATATTATGCCAAATACCAAATGCGAAAAACTTGTGGCTGGACTTTAGCTATGTGGGGCCCGGAGAGCTGAATAAGTGGTTGGCCCAAAGGGGGGGCGGCAGACGACGGGGGGTAAACAGCACGATGTACACAAAGTTCACATTACAATTGTTTTTAATTATTGTTGTCGCTGTTGTTCTGCTAAGTAAATGTCGTTTAAAGCATGAACTTAATTTTTTGTTTTTTTTTTGTATTATAAAAAATGTAATATGTAAAACAAAACAAAATAAATAAAAACTGTAAATTGTGAAAACAATTCAAATTGCACGTTATTCGATTACTCGATTACACTCGCATCTTCCTGTCTGGCGTTTAATTTTGTTTTGTATCCAATTTATTTATTTGTTCATTTCTTGAATGAAAGTGAAATAATGTACAATATGCATATGTATACACATACACACACACACACTTACTGGTGTGAGTGTGTATTGGAAGGAGGGTAGCTAAAGGTAGGCAGTCTCTCGATGCCACCATAAATCAAATGGCGCACAGTGTGATCAAGTTCATTGAAACCGCCAACGGCGACGGCGCCAAAGGCTGTTGGCCAGTAAACTGTCAATTTGTCTCACTGAACGAGTGCGTATTTGTAGGTGTGTGTGTGTGTGTGTATGTGTGTGCAAATTAATATTTACGAAACATCCGACGTATGCATATACAATCTATTAGCATTGGCCGTGGTACAACACGAAAGTGTTCCAACTTCGATCGTAAACTACTGTTAAGTCTTGTATCATTAATTACGAACATGATTTTTTATTAATTTTTTTATTATATCATAACCATGATCAACTATATTCCAAATTTACTTTGATACATTTTTCGCAAGTTTAAAAAACAAAAAAACTTTCATTTGCACTTTTGAAGCTAAGCGATGATTTTAAGTTTTAATAATATATTTTTTTAGATATCAAAAACATTTACTTTCAATAAAATTCAAAGCACGCATGTGTAATAATTTCGTGTTTTGCCCCACTGTGCCATTTGGCAACGGTCGCTGGCCTGTCTAATTGCACTAAACACTGTCATTTTGGCCGCTTGGCGAAAGAGAAACGCCAGTGGGCAGAGCGTCGTTCCAACCTGCCGACTGGCGTCTGATAAGATTAACAGTCGTTCCTGCCACCATTCGTCGCACCTATTCCCCCCGCCCCCCTCGTTTCCCCAATGTATCAGGGGCTTTGCTTTCGGCCACACGCTGACGTCAATGGCCCAGGTAAGCTAGTAGCTAACAGTAGTTTACACTTACCGCATGAAGCTGCTCGACAGCAGCTGCTGATGATGATGTTGCTGGTAGAGCTGATGCTGATGCTGACGCAGGCCATGGGCCATGTCACCAAAGTCGATGCTGCTGCTGCCGCCAGTTAGCGCCGGATGACGCTGCGGATGTTGCTGCTGCTGCTGCTGTTGCAGTTGTAGCTGCTGCTGCTGCTGCTGATGCTGGTGGTGGCTATTGTTGGTGCCGCTGGCATTGCTTGTGATGCTGCCGGAGCGACTGCCGCCGTGGAGGGGCGGCGCTGGCGATACGGAGGACGCAGGCGAAGATGAATTGGCAACAGCGGGATATGAGATCAACTGTTGCTGCTGTGGAAATGTCGACTTGATGCCACCAGCGCCATTTGCTAGCAGCGCGGGCGAATGTGAGGTGTGCCCAGCCGACGACGACGACGACGTCGACGGCGGCGGGGGCGCTTGTGCGGACATCGTTAAACGATTCGATTCCGGCGTGTGGGCAATACTCGTATAGTGCTGCAAAAAATAAAAAATATATATATATATATAAAAACAATACAAAATAATAAAAATAATTAAACATCAGAGCGATGATGTCGTCTATAACCGACTGCGCAATACTCGTTCACTGTTATTTAAAAAAATATATATATATATATTTACAGGAGTTTATGCGTAAACTTTGAAAGTCTGCCAAATTTGCTGACTCTAGCTCAAAACTTGTGGGATATGGATTTTTGTTAATAATTATATAAAGATCGTTGATTTTATCGAATTGTTACGCCCCCAGTAGGCGTAAACAAAAAACTAGGAGTGCAATCTTTTGAAATTTAGAAATCCATCTTAATAAATTTGCATATAACTAGCTTTAAGAGTGACTGCAAAATTTAAGTCTCTAGCGGACAGACGGACGGAAACCAATATACTCATTTCACTTAGTAAGGCAGTATAATTAATGGTGAGTCAAGATCCACAAACAATAAACAGCAAGCAGACAAAACGAATGTGATAATTATGGTGATCATAGATCAGCTTAAATCAAAATGATAATTACACACAACTAAAGATCGCATGGATCGTATTTGTTTTTGTTTTTTTTATTGTTTATTTATTTATCAATTTTTTGTTTTTGTATGTTTTTGTGGTCACACTTACCATCTGCAGCACATCGCACTCCTTGGGCACAACGTGCAGCGTTAGCACCGCTGGCGTCTGCTTGATCATTGACACAATGGTGCTGTAGGCAATGCCAGCGATCGGCGTGTTGTTCACCATTAGCACCCGGTCGCCCGTTTGTAGATTGGCGTAGTGAGCCGGTCCGTTCGCTTGCACCTCTTTGATGAAAATGGTCTCCATCGCTTTCACTTGGTATGGCGGCAGCGACGTTGGTGACGTTGGCTCCAAGCCGACGACGACGCCGCCGCCGCTGCCGCCGCCGCCGCCGCCACCGCTGACAACGTTTGTCGCTTCCTACACAAAACGTAAAAAGCAAAAACACAAAAACGTGAAACGACAACAGCAACAACAACAACAACAACAACAAAAATCAAATTAATGGCAACAAGGAGAGCAGCTTAGAGAGCATAAGGCCAAAAAGAGAGTAGAGGAGAGAGCGAGAGAGTGAAAGAGAGGAGAGACACCGCGGCGGAGAGAGCGCAAAAAAGAGCTTCGCATGTAATAAAAGTAAATTAAGCAAAACGCAAATCAGTGCAAAAAACAAAAAAAAAAAACTCCGAGAGAGAATAAGAGAAACACGCGGTAGATTAACACGTCGCATTCTGAATACCCTAGCATAAAACTGTAAAGGATATTTACGAAAGTTGAATTTATAATACATAAATAGAGCCACATTTCCTGTTTTCTAGACTTCATAATTTACGCGATAAGTTTTAGCGATTCTTATCGAATTTGGGAAAACGTGTTGGTTTATCAATCAACACGCTTTAAAAAAGCACTTGAAATTTAAGTTCCACATATAATATATACTGATAACATGGCATTTTAAATTTCATTTTGTCATTGTTAGAAATTATTGTTACGAATTTCGAAATTTGAATTAGTTTAGGAGATATGCTCAGACCGAGTAAAAAAAAAACGATAAATATTGAAAATCGATAAATATCGATAAATTGAAAAAAAAAATAAACTTGAGCTGTTTATGGTGTATACGAACTAACAGAGTCTACGATCAGCTGGCTTTTGTAGTCTCTGAAATGGACGCATTCATACAGACAGACGGACATGGCTAACGAAGCTGATTAAGAATATATATACTACTACTATACGGTCGTAGATGCTTTCTTCTGCCACGATACCAATTTACCCTTTTTATCCATTTTCAGTAACAAAAAAATTTTTTCAAAATGTTGAACAAAACAATCTAGTGATAGATTAAAGTGTAATATTACTTTTATATTTAATGAATTTCTGATATTATATTCTTTTGTCAAAATCATAACTGATTTCTTTTCTAGAGTTTTTCCATATACTTTGTTTTGTTTTAGGTCTAGAACCATTTTTTCCATTTTATCCAATATTTTTTTCAAAAACGTATTTATTGTCTAAAAGATTATTTGGTGTTTTACTATTCATTCCACAATTGTGTAAAATGTTGCAAAAAATTTGCCGTAGTCGATGAAACTTCGGTATACTCTGGCAAGGGCAAAAAGAAAGCAGCAACGGGCATTTGAATAAGCGGCGCGTGCGTTGCGCTCACGTAACGGCAGCGACTGTGGCAGAGACTCGCCGAAGCGCAAAAAGCAAAAGTGGCAAGGCAATCGATGACTAATTGAAGGAGATGGAGGCAGCCCAGGCCAGGCCAGGCCAGGCTATGGTGCTGACCGGCGCGGTTGCGCGCTGCCTACAGCTCTTTAGTTACTCAAGCGCTCTCTCAGTCTCAGTCCCACCCCACCCCACCCCACCGCACCGCCTATGCCGATTGCCGTGACAGGCTGCACAACGCTTACCTGTGGCCAGCTGGCGGCTTCATCTTCCGGTGGATAGGCAATAAAGTGACGCAGCGTAAAACCGAAGCCCTGATTCGGACGCCTCCGTATGACAACCAGCTTTGGTTGTATGGATGACGCGGCTATCGCCGCATTGTTGGCCGCCGCTGCTGCTGCTGCTGCTGTGCTGGGCGTCGCTGCCTGTGCTGCCGCTACTGCATTCGAGTTTTGTAACATTTTCTGTTGGGGCTGTGAAGTTGGGTTTTTGCACGTTGCGCGCCTGTTTAGCTGTTTGTTGTTGTTGCTCCTGCTGCTGCTGCTGCTCTTTTTCAGCTTGCTGCTTCTTCTTCTTCTTCTGCTTCTTCTTCTAGGCTAGTCCGAGTGGAGTTGAAGATGTTGCTGCTGGCTTATGTTTAGTTGGTGAACCTGCTGCTGCTGCTGCTGCTGCTGTTGCTGCTGCTTTGCTAGTTACTTGTTGCACCCTCATTTGTTTGGTTGCACGTTGCGCTGAGCACCGAGCAAAAAATACCAAAAGAAAAAAATAAATAAAGTGGTTCACTTGCTGTTGTTGCTGGGCTATTGGTCTGTTTAGAGTCGAAGTTGTGTGGCCCGATCTTGGGGCGTCAGTACGCCCATTATAACGCTCGACGGGTGCATAGCACTAAGCCTGTAACATTTCAATCGCATCGGCTTTTGGTATTTTGCAGCAATCTATAAAAAAGATAAGCGGAATATATTTGTTAATATTTGATTCAGTATACTCTTTTAGCAAAAGGAAGGAAATATATGAAAACTGGTATTAGTAAAATAAAGCATTTTGAGATGGGATGTGGAATCTCACTGATATATCAAAAAACAAATATCGAAATCAGTTTCAGACTGCCTAGAGTTTATGAAAATCGCATGGAAAGGCGATATTTAATTGGTAAGCGCGAGCAAAAGTAAGAGAAAGAACAAGAAAGTGAAAGACAAGAGAGAAAGATCGAACAAATGAAGAAAGGGATTTAGAGAGAGAGAGAAAGAGAGAGAGGGAAAGAAAAAACGTTTAGGAAGTCAAGGAAAAAAATATTAATGAACATTAATCTTTAGAAAGGATCACTATGAGACAACCTGCCAGAAACCCAGAAACAAAAATAATTTAAATTAAAAATATATAAGTTCTTGTTTAACCTAGAAAAGTAATAATAATTACTTAAGATATATATATATATATATATATATATATATATATATAAGATCGGTTCGTATTACATATCTGTTATGTAGTGATCAAGAAATTGTATACACCACACTTTATGAGGTCGCAGATATACATTTACCCTCTATCTTTATAATATTCTTTCGTCGTAGCACGTCTTTACTGTATCTCCCTGAATCTTATATCATATAAAAGCTTTTAAAAAGATTAATTTGCAGTTACATAGGGTTTTAATCCAAACTGCTGCTGGTGTGCGAGTGCGAGTGCGAGTACATGAGGGTATTAACCCAAAGTTACCACATTATTGGCTTTTGTGCTAGCCTTTTTTTTTTAAATATTATTTTATTTTTTTAGCATTTTTGGCATTTTTTCCCTGGTTGGGTTTTATTGGCACACAAGCTATGCGTGTTGCCAGTCCGCGTTTTCCAATGAATGGGTACTTATAGAGACTGAGACATAGTGCTATGTAACTCTGGCTCTCTGACTCTCGATGTACAGTTACTTAAGTGCTTTTTCCTATAAAAGCCCAAAAGCTTAAAGACTAAAAACATTTTACGGCTTTAATTACAATCGTCATAAAAAATAAAACAAAAGAAAATGAGTAACAAAACAAAAATAATAATAAATAGCAACTGTGTGTTTAAGTGTTAATGCATGTGTGTGTGCACAGTTGTTGTGTGTGTGTGTGTGTGGACATTGACCGTCAAAAAGTTGGCAGTTGAAAAGTGTAACACGCCCAGTCGCACTTCCCCTGCCAGACCGAAAGGCCAGCCTCAACGTAAGTTGGTAATTAACATAACGTATATTTTTTTGTTTACTTAAGTTTTTATTTTATTTTTTTTTGTTTTTCTCTCTTGCTGGTCATTTAACTTTATAATAGCAGAACGAATAGTTACAGTTATATTGGGGGCAACGACTACCAAATACACTTGCACAAACATCAAGTGAGTGTATGCATAAAACTTGGCTACCCTTTCATTTTACAACAGCAATTAACTGAAATTTACGAGTACCTTTGCGCAGTTGTAGGTCATTCCCTCGCCTTGGCAAAGTACTTATACTTTTACATAAGTATATTTACGGTATGTTCGGTTTGTTTTCGTTACTGTGTGAACTTTGTGGCAATGTTGGTGGCCACTGACCGACCCACCGACCCACCAACCCACCACGGGTCAGTTGAATTCCATTAGCCGAGGCAGGAACTTGTGGATGGCTCAAAGGAAAATACAAATACAAATACATTATACGTATTTATATATTTCAGATTTGCATTATAGCCGATCGACGCCCTTCCTTTGGGGCAGACCTTGAATTTGAATATATGGGGGGGTTTGTTTTTTATATTATTTTTTTGTTGCTGGAGAGCTTATGGATTAGTCGTCTTTATTGGTGTGTGTTTTATTGCTTTTATCGTAACTCGGCGTAATTAAACAACAATAGCGACAACAATGACAACTCGTGAATTAATACACGTGTAATTACCCACAGACAACTAACAAAAAACAAAAAAAAACACAAATTCGCTCAGATACTGGGCTATAATTGTTCCATTGTCATTGCAAAAGTAAGCGCCAGCGTTAAATGTTTATAGCCAAGCTTGTCAGCCCCTTGGACGGAGGGACGGACGGCCAGCCGCTAGGGGACAGCTAAAACACTTCAGTTTTAATTGTGGCCGGTTAGATAGCAAAAAAAAATTAGTAGAGAAAACAGCTGGCAAGTGTGTCAGTATTCAAGGAAAATCGAATCACTTACACACATATATTTGGGTATATAAAATCTAATCTAAAGCTGCTACCTATAGAGATATCGTATATGACGGTCAATAACTATGTAAGCAAAAATATATATATATATTGTTAACACGATCTTTAATATGTTACAAATCCTTTTAAGAACTTCGCATTGAACATTATACTCAATTGTGAACAATGCGAAATAAAGTTATTAATGGATAAATAATTTCCCAAAATGAGGAGCTAAATTAATCTAGTGATAGGATTGGTATATGCCCTGAACCCATCGAAATTCTGAATTTTTAAAAACAATTTAATGATTTTGTACAAAAGTATGCAACGGGTCAAATCAAGTCCAAAAACTATATATACATATTCTTAATCATACTTGAATAAATTTAGTCTTGCTTTAAAATTTATTTGATTTAGAATAAATGAATTCACAATCACTTTGCAAAGATGAGCGCAAATCCAATTTTATATAATTTTAAGCATTTTGTGTTAATTAATTACATTGGCATTGAAAATTAACTGTTGCGTTGGTGTAAAAAAAAAGGAACTTACACTGTTTTATAACAGTGTTAAGGGGTCATTTTAATCATTTTGTCAGATGACTGGCGATTTTTCGATCGTCCATTAATCACAAATGAAAAAAAAAGCAAAATGAAGAAATTTGCAAATAGTTAAAAAAGAGAAAACAAAAATACACCTGATATGGCTTGAGGTCAGATCGAATCGCAAAAATTGATTCCGATTTGATAATCGCCCAATCGATACGTTCGGTCGATAACAGTCAGGCTTCTCGACCCGCTATTTAAAAGGGAAAATAAAAAATAATAATAAAAAAAAAAATAACAAAACACAATCATATCAAGTCGGGGGCAAACGAGGCAACAACACACGAATCGCTGGCCAGCTTTATTGACTATACTTAAGGTTTCGTTTCGTTTTTTTATTTTTTGTTGATTTGTTTTGTATTTTCTTCTATATATACTCGTGATAACAATTAAATTGATTGTTTTGCACTACGAATCTGAAATCGTAACTGGGCGAGTGAAAAATCAACCAAAAGTCAAAAGCGTGGCCACAAAGAACATGCGTGTAATGAGCGAACAAACGGTAAAAGTATCAAAGTATCCAACTGGAGTCCCACAATGAACGGCGACGCACATTACATCAATCAAAGCGTCGAGGGGGCGGCAACCAGTCAAGAAAATGCCTTAAAAAAAATTATATTGATATAAAAAAAAGAAGAAATAAAACCTTAAATCCCAGACAACAAACATTTGTCTGAATTAAAATTAAATGTATAATCCGAATCACGCAAAACATGATGAGCACATCGAAGCGGTTATGTACACAGTAAAAGTTCCTGAACGGATCAAACAGATCAAACGGTGTCACAATTACGGTGAGATAGTTGCTGGGTTAACGGTTAACCGACCGGCTGACGCACAGAAATTGTGGCCCTCGTTGCACACATTAATCAATGATCACATTAACGGGATACTTAATGCAGCTGGTACAACGCTACCGAAGTTAATTCTCATAGATTCTGGCACATACCATATAAACAACAAATAAAATAGAAAGATAAAAAGTCGATGATAAATAAACAAGTAAGAACGTTGCAGTCGGATGTAACCGACTGTGCAATACTCGTTCACAGCTCAAAACAGTAGAAAATAATTATTAATGTTCTTTTTGGAAAATATTATTTTGTATAATCTATGGTGTCGATCTTTAGAGGCGATCCGAAAATAATCTGTCAAACTTTGGTGATCTATAAAGGTGATCTATATATCTGAAAAATGTTATGTATCCAAGTAAGTCACATATATCGATTTTATTGACAGCAAAATTTACTCTCGATATCGTGGGTGATGATACGTTCAATCCTAGACAAGACCAGATTCGTTTTAATCTAACCTGTCAAATCGTAAATGTCTCAACTCTGGCAATATCTGGCCATAAATAAGAGATGGCATATCAATTCGTTCCCATTCCGATTATTTACTATCATAACGCGATTACGATAACATGTCAATTATTTCAAATATCATTGTATATACACACATCTATATATATATATAGATATAGATGGGCGAGTAAAGGTGAGAAAGCTCGGGCATACGATTACGTGCAATAATACATTTTTAACTTTGTTTTGAACAAAAGAAAGACAACAATTAAATTGTCATCTGTATCTGGTATCTGCTTGATGAGCTGTTTTGTTTTTTGTTCTTTGTCTATCGACTTCATAAGTAGAATAATGAATAGCCCCTGAATGAATAAGAAATATTGTACATATATGCACCATACATATATACTGTACTAAACCAGATTCTTTATTTTATATACTAATTGTAAGTCATATTAAAAAATAACAAGCGAATTTCAATAAAAAGTTACAGCCGCTGATAACAGATGCACTTACAATTTGTTTGTATTAATATAACAAAAGTTGATGCATTACTTTTAAATTTCAATGGATTATTTTTCCTATATGCTGTTTATAATATATGATAATATATGGACAGTTCGCCTATGAATCATGTGTGGATCCCAAAAAACTTGAGCACATCAAATTATCATTGTAGCCAAGGGCCTGCTTTCGACAACTGATAACAGATCCATTAAAATATTTTCAGAAAACAAAAAACAAAATGCCGAAAACTAATTATTAGATGGTTTGTTTTTTGCTATATGAAAAAGTAGATATGGGTTCGCATACTAAGATAAGTTCCAATTAAAAATGAATATGAAAAACTCAATAAGACTGCGACACTTGAAATTATCACAGTTACAGTATAGTTAACAATGATAACAGATTTAATTAAATATATATTCTTCAATAGGCCTATTATTATAAGATTTGAAACTTGAAATAAGTTAAATTTAAGCTATGTATCTTCCTCTGCTTTAAAACTAGATACATCAATTTTGAAGGCAGTTACATATAGCCTACTTATCTTATTCATTCATATCTTTAAAAAATTTAGAGTTAGCAACAGAAACCGTTTCAACTGTTTTAAGCTGTTGTTATACTGTAAACGTTTTCTTACTTGTTGTATTTATTTGATTTTTTTTTTAATTATTTTGATCTGGTACTTCTTGCAGTTTTCAGGAGAAGAGGGTTATCTCTTTAAGTTCTCATCCATTTGACTGAGTTCTCATCAACAGCATCACGGTGATGATACAAGCACGAATAGATCGCCCTGGCACATGGTAAATTAAACACACATTATTGAAATGCTCGCGCGCAGATCAAAGCATTTACCGACCCGAACACGAGTCTCGACTATTTATCGACAACTTAAACAGTCGATCGGTCAGTTCTCTGTCCATTTGCAGATATATACACATATATATATATATATATAGAAATCAATATATATTTATATATATAAACATATGACTGGCACGTTGTTGTTGACGCTGACAGGAGCGGGCATGGGCATGGTCGGTAGTGCCCAGAAGTGGGACTGTGGCCTATGGTGTCTGTTCGTTCCTCTGTGCCATTCAACTTGTTGCCAAGTGAGATACGCAAAGAGATACACAGAAACACTTAGATGCCCAGATACTCGACTACAGATACCGCGAGCCAATGTACGCGACTGCGACTCGACTCCCATGCGGTTCACATTTTCAATTTGTTTCGATGTTACGTTTATTTTCGAATTGTTTATTTAATGTTCTCGTGTTCGCGTCGTGTTTTCTGTTTTCTTTCCTTCTTTTCCTTTCCCCGTCGAGGAGGAGACGAGTGCGTATAGGTGTGGCAACGGGCCAGGGCCACGGGCAGGGGCACGGGCAGGGGCAGGGACAGGGGCAAATACCGCGAAAAGCAGCACAAGTTAACAAAAGGAGCCAACTGAAACCTGGTCCAGCCGAGCCTAAATAATCAAATTTCCGACAATTGACGGCAAATCAATAAGTCAAGTGTTCAAATTTTTCGCCACCGAAATATTTCGAGAAGTGAGCGATATATCAATAGAACCAGGTGATACCTTGACCTCATTAAACGACCTTTCTGTCGCAGCGCTGTGATGGGTGTAGGGGGGTGGGGCGGGAGGGTGTTTGTTGCGTGTCGCTTTCCTTTCCGTTGCTCGTTTATTTGTATATGTATGTGTGTGGGTGTGAAAAGTGCAAGTGCTTTTGAAGCCATAACTGGGTTTATATTTAAAACAATTATATATTCTACTTTATGTATGTATATATATACATACATATATACATTATATCATCAGCAGCATCAAAAGGTTTTGACATTTACCGCCAAAACAGCGCAAAGCAACAAAACCAATATGAAATTATTGAAAGAAAGATGATATATTTACAGTGGCCAGTCGTTAAATGAAACAAAATTTACAAATTCTCAACAATTAAAATATTTATGTGCATTATCCTCTACAAAATATGCTGTACAAACAATTATATTAAAAATGTAGCTCATTTGTTTTTATAGAAAAATATATTTAAAATCTCATTTAAAGCGAAGTATTCTTATTTTCGAATGAATACTGTATATGTCAGGAAAAAATAACGCCGCAAAATTGATCGAAGCGCCGATGCACGACTGAGAGATACTCTTCAGCACTCTTCTTAAATGTTTTTTTTTTTCATAAAATGTTATTCAATAGCATTTGGTTTAGTTTAAACATTATACTAAATTTACTTATCTGTAAAACTAACCTAAGAAACAAAAGGAATTTCGGCAACTTTTTCAGGACAAACCAATTTGCAGTTCTGTAGTTTTTCGATTTTCAGCTTTTAAAGTGTTGTTGATATTGGTGACGATTGGGGGGAGGAATCCAAAATTCGGAGATAAGAAAATCTGCGTCCGGTCATAACGCATATAACGCATTAAATTTTTTGCCTCTAGCTCTTTTAGTTTCCGAGATATGGTAAAAAAGAGGTTGTTATCGATTTTTATCGACAATAAAGAAACGCATTATTATTGCGTATTATATATACGAACTGAATGAGACTAGCTCTCTAGCTTTTATAGTTTCCGAGATCGCTGCGGACGGATAGACAGACAGACAGACACGTCTGATCAAATATATATGTATATACTTTTTGGGGTCCTCCTGCATGTTACATACATTTGCACAAAACTTTTATACCCTTTTTACCCATTTTCAATGGATTCAGAGTATAAACAGGAGGAGAAAGGTGAAAGTCGGGTGTAATCGACTGCACAATACTCGTGCACAGTCAATAACAGCTTAACACAGTTAAAAACTGTCTAAATTAATATTGCAATTAAAAAAAAAATATTTATATGGTATATCGCTTCTTATCCAAGAAATGATTTATTTTAATTTAAGACTAGTGGAGATATGTAGATGCAGAAACCCAATATACCCATTTCATTTCGTGAAGGAATATAAAAATATGCGCGAATACACAAGCGCCAAGGAAGCAATTAGAAATTCGCAATTGTTTTCGATTACATTTGTTTTGTTTTTTTTTTTTTTTGTTATTGTTTTTCTACTTTTATCTTGCGAATGTGCGATGTGTGTGTGTCAATTGATGATATTTATAAAAACGTTTTCCATAAGAAAAATAAACACTGCGAAAGGCCACAACACAATCAAACTCTGGCGATGAGCTGCGTGGAATTGCCAAAGTAACCAAAGTTGGGGAGCACGCTAACATTTTGGAAAATATACTCGGTATAAATCAGAAATGAGCAAAATGTAGTTGGAAGTATGCATAAAGATAAATATGCACAATGTAAGAAATGAAATTAAAGGGCTCGTCTACTACATACATATTAATGCGTACATACACACATACACATGCATGTTACCTATACTCTATGTTAAACAATTCTTTTTGTATATCTTGTTGATCGCTTCGATTTCCATCGATATCAGATGCCCTTAATTTATTGTACCCATCTACGTTTTGTCTGTTAAGTAGAAAAGTTTATATGCCGTTCGCAAAGAACAATTGATTGGTATATCGATAAATCGATTTATAATTATTAAAAACATACAATTTTTTTCTCGCACAATTAAAATGCAGAAAACGCAATAAAATACTTTTTTATATGCGATGATGTTACCAAACGATTATATAGATAAGTTTATGTCCATTCCGACTTAATTACAAAGTTCACAAAGAATAATCGTATTTGGATAATACGTTAAATCGCTCTACAATAAAAAAAAACCAAATATATATATATATATATATATATACTTTTTGTTCGCCAATTCAAACGAATTTCTATGTGTTATGAAAATCATAGTCTACCCGTAATTGAGTAAAAAAAAGTAAAACTAAAACAACACCAAAGCAGAAGGCTTCACACGCAGAACAAATACAAGCTACACGAATGTGCAACAAAGTCAACGAATAACTGAATACCCTGTTTCTAGAGTTTCTTGAAAACTTGACAACTATTATATTATTAACATTTAACTATCAATCAAAGGACGAATTCGAATCCACAAAATTCTGATACGATATTTATATAAAAGTTCAGTTTAGCTGCTTTAACCCTTTCACGGCAATTGTATGAGTACAGGGTATACAATATGAACGACACCAAACGCAAAATAAACAATGTGTTTCATAAGTAAACAAAAAATGATATTGTACGCGCGCTGCCAGAGCTGATATAAAAAAAAAGAAGAAAAAAGTAGTAATCAAGGGGTGGGGTGGGCTGGGGTGGGGTGAGGGAAGGGGAGTCGGTCAGGGCGCTGCTCGCCTTGTTGCTGGTTTAAACGTGCCGCGTGCCTCGAGTTCGAAAGCAATACCAACCAAGGCCCTGACACGACCCCGCCGCAAGTTCGAAGCGTGCGAGGGAATTGGCACTGATGCTGACGGAAACAAAAACGAAGAAAACGACCAAAAAACACACACACACACACAAATACACAAAATAAATGCGAAATAATAATATATACACTGCCAAAAAGACCTGCCCCAAAAGTGTGCAAAAAAAAAAAAGTAAATAAGTAAAACTAAGTCCCCGGAGAAATCTCTATTTTGCCTCTTGGTAAAGCATTTAATTTGCAATTATTTAGGCCTTTGACCAATTTATGATAGAGAAAAACAAAAGAAGAGGAAGAAAACAACAAAAAAACACACAACTGAAGTCGTGTCCAGACTTTACAGAAAACAACTTTGTTGTTTGCTATTGTAGCAGTTGTTGTTGTTGTTGTTGGTGTAATTGTTGCTGTGCCCATTGACATGATTTCGAGTTCAATTGAAGTGAACTGCGAAAATGGCGAGAAACAAATGCCATACAAATAGTCATCGCACTCGGCAACAACAGCGGCAGCGGCAGCTGCGACAACTACATAAATTCTTAAACAGACAGTCAACACTGGCAAATTGTTGCAACAACAACAATGACAATACAAAAAAAAAACAAAACAAAGTCTAACGTCTAAATCAATTGTCGAAAACCAATCAAATATTCATTTAAATATTGATTAAGCAATTACAAAAACTAGCCGTAATTATAGCCGTTATCGCAAAGTCACTCAGTTCAAAGAACGGGCAATTATAGTCCTGCACAGGTTCACAGGACACTGCCTTGTGCGCCCTAATAAGCTCACCTTGAACTAGAACAAATAAAATGCACCTGGCCAATTCTTCGAACAATCTATTAAATGTTTCAATTTGCGACATTCTCATAAAATTGAATGCCTTTCAAACTCAAGTTCAAGTTTCATTAAACTGGTGCAAAATTCATTTTTCAAATGAAATTTATCAAGGCCATTAAAAATATATTGATTGAATTTTTAAGTTTACAAAATTAAAAATGAATTCATTTATTATGCTCTTTTACAAAAGAGTTGCAGCTAATGAAATTGCTAGTACAGTAAACGATCGATATAAGCAATTAAACTGAATCAATTTAAAAAAAAAAGTTTCTTTTATTAAATTCTATTTTGTCGCTCGTTGGAAACTTAAAAAAGTTGCTTATATAGCATATTGACTGTACTTAAAAAGAAAATTAAATACATAATTGCATTTAATTAACTGAACATTTTGCCAAACATATTGTAAGTAACTAAACTTAACTACAATTTTTTGGCTAATAAGAAGTTGTTCCAATTATAGTGAGCAAAGATGTAAAATATTGATAATGCAATTAAATTATCTGTCCCCAGAGAGACGCTTTGATTAATAGCTATTAAATAGGATTAAAAGCGTTGCTCAGTTTTGTTCCCACTTTGATAGATGGATAAATTGCTTGATTAATGTTCGCAGCGAACTTGGGGTGAAGATTTTGGGGTTGTATTCGGCATAGTTCACAATTGCAAGGGGGTTTTATCTTGGGGTGGTGATTGTAAGTCAACTCTTCGAAGCAATAAAACTATATATATCTGAGGGTTCTAATAATTGCCGTTGATTAATATAACTTTTTTTTTCTTTTTACCTTTCCTTGGTAGGTTCTGTCTCAAGAGTTAACTGAACAATGAAAATCTGAATACAGACATATATGTATATATATGGAGAGAGAGAGAGAGAGAGAGAGAGAGAGAGAGAGAGACATATGTAGCTGTAACTGTTTAATTTCATAATGAAGACCCTGAGTGCATATGAGTACTCCTGAAAATTGAATGGCTAACAACCCCCTAGGCTAACCAGAGCTTAAAGACAGGCGGGGAGTGTGTGTGTGTGTGTGTGGGTGTGTAAGTGTGTGTGCTTGTGTGTGTGGGGGCACCAAGCCAACAAAGCTTAACTATCCATAACAAATGCCAGGCTAGCCAGGATTGCATCCACTTTAAAATCCATTTATGAATGAAGGCCCAGCTGCCAAGCAGGGTGGATCACCCCCCGGCAGAGTGGGGGAAAGGCGGGCGCGCTTTTAGGGGTGGCTCATTTCTTGCACTCTGCTGTGGGGTGGTTGCCCTGCCCCGGGTGGTGTGGGGTGGTGGTGTTGGTCTCCAAATCCCTCGGCTTGTGTTCTGTGCCTATGCAAAGCACATTAATAATGAGTGTTAAAATGCAATCGAGACTTATTTTTGAGGAAGAAGCGGAGCGTGTGGGGAGTGGTGTGCTAGGGTGGTCGCTCGCAACCACAAGGGTTGCAGTTACTAATGCATTAAATATTGGAGCAGCCGGTTTTTTAATGCTTTTTTTTTGGGCTTTTGCATATTATTGAGGCGGGAATTGTTGGTGTCCAAAAACGGTTAATAGATAAGCTCGCTCCAGACTAGACTAGAAAACTGGCTGCAGCTACCGGGCAACAACAGCTGGTACAGTCGACGTCGGCGTCTGCAAGGCCCGCGGGCATTGATAAATTGGATGTGAGCTGAAGCGAGCTCTCTACAAAACTCGCTGTCTCCTCTCGTTCTCTCTCTTTGTCACTCTCTCTCTCTTTCTCTCTCTCTCTCGGTTAAATGCAATTTGCAATTGCAGCCCCAAGAGAGCAGCAGCACATGATGCACGATGATGCATAAGAAGAGGCCAAGAAGAAGACAACAAAGATGATGGCAGAAAAGAAATAAAAAAAAAAAAAAGGAAAATACAAAAATGAAAAAAAAAGAAGATGGAGATGGAGAAGAGGAGCAACTGGCGCTGCTGCAATTGTGTTTAGCAACGTTGGCATTGGGGGCCAGCGCGGAGACAGCGAGACTAAGGCTAAATCGGAGTCTCTGTGCCCAGCTGAGAGCAAACGGTTCAAGGACCAGGCCTTCCAGCCCAGGTATAGAGGCCGCAAAACAGGCCGAGACCGAGACCGAGACCGGGCCAGAAGAGGCCGCAAACCGGCTGCGAGCGGAGCGTTGAATTAAGCTAAAGCGCTGAGCACATTGTGAGGACGCAGGCGCATCAAGGCAGAAGCACACACACACACACACACACACAGAAACACACACACAATGCATATTTCATAAAGACGTAAAAAAAAGTGACGCAGATGCTGCAACTGCAACTGCAACAAAAAAAAAAAACAAAAATAAAATTTAAAAAAAAACAGACAGCTTCAGCTTTAGCCTCACTTTTGGTTCCACAGTTGCATCCTCTGAATGTTGTTGTTGTTGCTGCTGCTGCTATTGTTGTTAACTGGCAGAAGTCGTTACATTGTCAGACAACGGAAATAGCGCACATAAAACGCCAAGTCAGAGTCAGAGTCAAAGTCAGAGTCAGTTTCGAATCGTATCGAATCGAATCGAATTGAATTGAATCGATAGTCGGGCGCACACACATTTTGCGCCAAGTCATTTCGAAGAGCTAAGCCAACCTTTAGCAAATAGATGCGACTGCGACTGCGAATGCGAATGCAATTGGCAAATGCTGCTTTTATCTATTGATTCGCTTCAAGTAATTTCCTGTGCATCGCTGCTGGCTTCTATTGAAATTAAAGTGGATGAACGAACGGCGGATGGGGATAAATTGAGGCTGCCGGCTGGGATCAGCCAAGATGAGACTAAAAGAGATTTAGCTGTTTATGGTCTGATAGATAGCCAAGGGATTTCTAATGATACGCACTCAATGCAATTTATTTCCTTTTCTTTTCTTTTCTTTTCCTTTACTTTATTTACTTTGCAAAACAGGTCCAAAAGAACTCAACCAGATTTTGATTAGGTTTTAAATCGTTCGACTGATACCCTTTTATATACAGATCCGACAATTCTATAGCTTTGTTTCATTGGACCAGTTTATCATATTTTCTAAACCTTTTCATGTAAAATTAGGTTCAGTTTTTTTCAAGATAACATTAACGGAACTGAACTAGTTAATTATGCCTGCCTTGGATTTATAACTTATCAAATTCAGATTGTAAATATTTTTGCGTAAACATTTTGAGTTAAAATTAATATAATTCACTTTTAAAAACGTACAATAATAATAATAATAATAGTAATTCATAAAACAAACATATAATTTCTAAATATTGTCGCTCTAAAACAGCTGTAATATATTTTTGCTAGTTAATTTAACTGATTTTTAATGTTTTAAAAAGAACATAAAAAATACCTCAAATTCCGCGATCAACTTGAAATAATATAAAAAAAAGCAACTTCTCTGTATTGCATTAATATGATTTGCTTTCATTTTTTTTTATTTATTTTTTTTGCTATTTTACTTTCGACAATATCGATCGATGTATTTCACTGACTTGCAGGGCCAACATTTTCAGCCTACTGGTTAATGTGCTGGTTGTTTTTGTTGTTGTTGTCAGCGTCACCAACAACAGTTAACAGAAGCAACTGTCATTGTTGTTGTCGTTGCTGTGCTCTCGAGTGTTATCCTCCGACGCATTTGTGTTCGCTGCCCTTGTCATGCCCCCTTTTCCTTTTACCAACCCCCTCACCCTCCCCACCACTCCCTCCTTCTCACACCCATTTATGCTTCAGCGTTTGTCAAGTTTGTTGTGCTTCGAGCATATCTACCCTTGCAAAGAGTATTAGAATTAAAATGCGAAGTGCATTTATTTGTGATTCAGAAATTGTATTCATTTAACTAAATTTATGTCTACGTTTTTTTATATGTCTATTTTAATAAGCTGTAACAATTCCTATTTCGAGGGTTTGTTAAAAAATAAAAATTCAAAATAATCTTTGGCAAAATGTTTTTCTGTAATTTGTCAATAATTATCAAAATGACTACCACAAAATAATCAGAAAAGCAAATAAATTGGCGAAGAGTTTTTATATTCTAATTTCTTTATAAATTACGTTTTTAAGGGTATTAAAACTTCGGCGCTTTTTAAGCCACTGTAATGTTATTTTTCCTACTTTTTGTGCACTTTTGTTTTATTGTGAACAAACACGTGCATGCATTACTATGTATGTATTTATGTATTTAAAGCTAACAGTCCGACTCGCTCTCTCTCTCTTTCTCTATCTCGTTCTAACCAAGCGCCACCCACCACCCATTGATAACCAGACGCTGGATTTTCGTTGCTGACATTCGCACTGACAATCGTCAGATAATCACAGCGCTCGAGTTGATAATAGCGACGTTGATGACTTTCGACCGGCGCAAGGAACAGCAGAGATAGATAGATATAGTGCGAGAAAGAGAAAGAGAGAAAGGGAGAACGTGAGGTCGCTTTACGTTGCGCTCCGCTCCCGCTGCATTTCCTTTCGACTCTTCCGGCCTGGCGTGAAATGTAATCACGTTGACAAAGACTCGACATGACTTGACTTGACTCAGCGCGCCCGGATGGATACCTGCGACGCTCAGGTGTCGGATTGCAGGCCACCGTTGCCCGCCAACCTCCTCCTTCTACTCCTGCTCCTTGAGCTTCAGCCCTGCATGCTCCTGGCATTTTTTTTATACCCTCAACTCATTGAAACTGTGCAAAAAGAGTGAAATGGTTTTGTGCGAATGTTTGTAACAGGCAGAAATTGGCATCTTCGACCCGATAAAATATATATATATAAAGTCTAGAAGAGCTAGAGTTTTGAAGTTTCGTTTTTAAGTAGGAATGCATATCGACAACAAAGTTTCGATATTAATTTGAAAGTTAATCTTACATTAAATGTTTCGAAAATATTAGTAAATATTAATATCGGTTAAATCGCATTTAATATCGATTTAACTCGATATTCATCAGTTAAATTCTACAAAAATAAAATGGAGGGAGGGATACTTATATTAAATATCGATGCATTTCACATATATCGAATTGAATATCATATAGTTTTTAACTTAAATTTCGTAATAATATAATATCGATATTCTAGTTTTAAGTTCATGTTTCATATAATCGATAATTCGCCCGTTTTCCAGCTATCGATAGTTATCGGTTTCGCAATTTTTTTAGCTTATATAAAAAACTATAGGAACTAGAGTCATAAAATAAAAGATATTAAAAAAATGATTTGCAAGGTTATTCCAGAATGAATTTCGCTGCTTGCAGCTGGTTTTAGGATATCCGCTGGTCGGGCACTCCCAACCAAAATATTTGTAGTCGTCTCTTTCTGATTTTTTGCAATTGCCTTTGTTTGGGCAACCGATAAGCTAGTTGATTGCGTTGACTTGTCCCATTTGATTGTTTGGCCAGCGCCATGTTTATCAGTCGACGCCCTCGCGTCGCCTCTTATCCCTGACCATGAAGGCGACAGCAAAAACAGCCAGCACAGGAAGCTGTATGGGCCGCACTTATGCAACGATTCTATCTGCGAACAGGTTTCACTGCGCCACAAAAGGTTTCCCATGAATCTTGACACGTTCCGAGTGCGCGCATCCACACAGGGACTTGTCTAATTTAACACAATGTTCAACTGACAGAAGGAACAACAGTCACGTTGAGGGTGTTCCCATCTACACACACATATATATAGACATTTATGTAATTATGTAACTAAAGAGCCGTGACTGTGCTTAATGTCTATTTATGAGCAACATATCACATTAGGTTAACTTCACATTAGAGCGTAAGTTTTTACTTTTTCGTAAAATTATTATTACAATTTTTTTTTTAAATAACTATAATATACTTTAAAGTATTTTATTCAGTAATTCATAGAAAACTGTTATTTTGAAACTTTTCGAAACATTTTCAACAGTTTCAAGAAATAATTAAATAGTTCAAGTTCAATAAAATTTAAAAAAATAAATTGCTTAACTCAAACCAGTTTGTGTTTTTGTGCGTTTTTTAAGAGGTATTTGGACCTCTATAAGTATTCACTCGTGTTTTAGTTATTGTTGTTGTTTTTTTGCTCCTTTTTTTTTGTTTTCTTTTAATTTGCTTTTGGCGATAAGGTGAAATTCTAATGAAATGACAAACATTGGTTAACTAGCCGCACAAACGGAACTGCGGCAAGTGCAAGACATGACAAGTGCTTGGAAAAGCAATCGAGCTGGAAGAGAGAACAGACACACACACGTACCCACACACACACACACACACAATACATGTACGGCCAACAGACGATCGCCGGAAATGTGCCGCCAGCAGCAGCAATAACAACAATAACAAATACAATTGTAGTAACAAAACAAAAAATTAATAAATTCAAACTAAAAAAAAAAAAAAAGTACTTAGTACTTGGGTGCTTAGCAGTTGGGTGTAACCGACAGTGCCATACCCAATATATTAAAATAAATTGGATTCAACTTGGATTATTCAACAAGAAAACAACAACAAACAATTTTAAAAAAACTGTTTGCGTGATCTTTAAAGCTGAAATCTAGCTTTAAGAATGAGGGAGATATATAACATATAGATTTTTGCAATTTCTCTCGGCCCAAAAAAATTAACAATTTATCAGTTTTTATTCCAAGTTTCAAGTATCTAGCTTCAAAAGCGGCGAAAACAGTTGCGGTCAGACGGACGAAAGGGCAGCAGGACGGACATTGCACAAGCCAAAATACAATATATTTGACTTTTTTGTATTATATCGTAATACTTTTTATCGGCAACTAAGCCCTACTGCACGATATATAATATATATAAATATATATGTATATACATAAGGTTATGTCATCAAACTTTTATCGTGCCATTCAGTCATGCAACAACAAGCATTGCCAACAACGCTAACACAAACAGAAATAGAAATCAAAACAGCAACAACAACAACAACAAGAAAATTAATAATAACACCAGTAACAAATTGTTAGTTCTAGTATTTAAATTCTAGAACGTTGTAAATTTCACGCAATTTACAGACAGTTGACAAATGGCCAGCACATGTAACAACAACAACAACAACAATAACAATAATAACACTTAGTTATAACAACTGGTTTGGTGGAAGGTTCCAATTGCAGCCGCTAGAGGGCGACAGGTCGCAAGCTGAGATTCGGAAATCATTTTTCAAACCGGACAAGCCTAAAAAAAATGTATATTTACATAAATTTAAATGGTTAATATAACTTTTTTCTCTTTTTTTTCAGCAATTTTTTTCATAAACTTAGAAGAAAGTGTTTTAATAAGCCATATGAACCATAACGTTGATTATACCAAATAATGCTATTGTTTATATAATATCCTAAAAATACCTAAAATATCGGGAAAATGATAAAAAAAAAAACAATGGCTTAAAATTGCAATCTAATCTATCTCACTCAAAATTTAGCTTTATTATGGTTAAAAAAAAAGAAGTTATATGAAGACAAAAATATGTACTTGTAATAAATATCTATAACTGTTTTTATTAGCTTAAATATAGTTGAGTGTTTTCGATACCTAAAAAAAAACCTATAAAAAATAAGCAAAATCAGTCAAAACGCATCTTCCAACACACATTTAAAGGTATATACAAAATTCGCATTACGAATAATAAATCAATTTGTAAATATAGTCATCTTTATAAACCAGCAATATAGGTAGAAAAAAATTGCTAAATTTCCATATCTTATTCCAATTTGTATTCGCATTCGTCTGTGTGAGTGTGTGTTTGTGTGTGTAGTAAAAGTCAATAGATAATTACACATAATGAGCAAAGAATTACAATTATTGCAACAATGGGCCGAATGAAGCGGGCTAATACTTAATAATAACGGCATCAACTGTCGGAAAGGTGAACGACGGACTGCGATGACAACAACAATAACAACAATAACAACTGTGCAAACAACAACAAATGAAGCCAAATCACGATTGTAAGAAATCACCTTATTTTGTTGCGGTGGTTGTTGATGTTGTTGTTATCGGTGGTATTGTTGTTTTGGATTCGGTCAACACGCAAGAAGCACAAATGAAGTGAAATAAAAACAAGTCGACATCCACGTTGCAAGAATGCGCCACTATATAGATACCCTGTACAAATAACTTGTCCAATATAACGAATCGAGTATATATACGTAACACAAATATATTTGATGGCATTCAACTAGCGACATGCAACACCTCGAATATGATTTTAAATTCTGATCTAGATTATGTAGGATTAAAGGATTAATTTAATATTAAACTAATAATTTGTAGATAATACTTAAGCGGTGCTATTTCTAGTAAAAAAATACGCTTAAAATATAAACGCATAAATTAACAAGAATTATTGTTTATCTACGCTTAAGCTTTTAATCTAAAATTATGTTTTTTATAAATTGTTTTGTATATTTAAATATGAAGTTGGAAATTTCTTATATGACAATGATTTTTTTGAAAGCAATTGGTTTCAAAACATTTATTTCTGATTATACTGTATTATGAATAATAAATAATTGAGGAAAATATAAGATCAATAATTTCCCAAAATAGTAAACAAAATAATTCTAATTAGGTACAATGTATACCAGTGATAATAAATAAATTCACAGCTGAACTTAAAAAAAAACAAAAAGTTTTAATATAGTTTATAAGTTTTATAAGTATTATGAAACCGGCTGAAGGCCTAACTCTGGTTAGGAAGAATGTATAAATTTGCGCCATATTATTTAGTATAACCTTGCTTAGCATTCAATGAATACAGGGTATAATAAACGAAAACGAAAATGGACGGCAACAAAATAAAATTAACAATTACATAAAACCTTGGAGCGGCTAGTACATGTGTATATATGTATGTATGGGTGTATGTGTGTGTGTGTGTGTGTATTACATACACACGGTTTGGGTTAACGGGCATGGGAACTGTCTTCGCCTTTTGATGGAATCAGCGGACGAACCGAACACCAACAGGGCCAACGAATCGAACGAACGACCCAGCAAACTGAGCTTGCCTAGTTGCTTGATTAACCTTCTTTTTTTTTAGCTACAATATTTTTGTGTATTTAATGTTGTTTTATTTTTTAGTGCGGGTTCAAGGCGCTGGCAATTACTGCACCCAATGCGCCAACCAAAACCAAATCGCATGCACATTAAAGGGACACTGCCCAGCAGAACTTTGGAGCGTGAAAAATGTACAGCTAACATCATTATTTTTCCCCCACACCTCGTATAAATTTTTTATACTTATTTTTTTGTTCATTTAGAAGGTGTTGTGTTGGGCTCTTCGTGGCATCTTTTAAATTCGTTCGGCTTACATTTCGAATTCTTAATTACGAGATGAGTATGCAAAAGCATGAAAAGAGAAGGGACGTTTTCATGACATTGTTATTTATGACTATGCTAAAATACATAAATTCTTTATTTAATTTTTCATGTTACAGAAATTGTATTTTGGATTTCGAAACCAAATCTGGTTAAAAAAAATAATACAAGCTGTCATAACAAAAGCCACTTTACAATCAAAATTATAATATTGAGGTATATGTAAAACAACATTGGCAAGATTTTGTTGTAGTCAATCTATAGATCAAACACGTAGGAATAATAAAAAAAAATAGTAATAATCTTTATACTATTTAAATACTTTTTTCCTCTGAAAAGCGAACCGAATTTGATACATTATTTTTTATATTTTTTTTTAAAGAATATATTTTAAATTGCAGAAATATAATGCCGAGTTTTGAGAGAGTGAGAGGGCCTATGGCTAGGATGCATTGCAGATTTGCATTCGCTGTGATCGACACAAAAGAGCGAAAAGCAGCGAATCGAAAGAGTGAGAGCAGAAGGTCGCAAAAACAAAATTTGCATATGCCCTTGCTAACAGGAATTGTGAACTTAGGCTGAGGCACAAAAGCGTGCGAGAGTGAAGCAAAATTCGCAGAGGAACAATGGGAAACGGAACGATGGGAAAAAAGCAGGAAGACAACTTTCGCTGTTTATGTACAACTGGGAGTGTGTGTGTGTGTGTGAGTGTACGTATAAGACAACAACAGCAAACGCAACAACAAGAAGATCAGCAAGAATGCAGAAGCAGCTCAAAATGCAACAAAACGGGAGCGCGAGAGTGGAGTCAAATGGGGAACATAGTGCGTTCTCTTTTCAGCCGACTGTTTATGTTAACATCGACACGGGAATACATTTAAATTGTGCACATATAAACAATACAAAAAATCACATAATTACCAAAACACAACTAAGATTGCGCTAATCGGGAGCAGCCGACTCGAAGATACCCTAAACCCAATTGCGAGTAACTAAATTCTTTAATAACATCTAAACAAAAAATAGATAATAGTAATAAAATGTTCAGGACAATAAAAGAACTGTATTTATTTTTATTTTTATTATTATTATTATTATTATTATTATTATTATTATTATTATTATTTTTTTGATGTTCAGTGCGATTGGGCAGATGTATTCAAAATATTTAAAATCTGCGTTTAGTTTAGGATGTAAAAAGTGAGTAAAAGGGACTTACCAAACGAGCACACAAGTAAAAGGGGTTTTAATTGACACTGATTGGCACACAGATACCCTGTAACAACTCAAAATTCTCGTACGCATGCAGACTCATTTTGATGTTCACATACATAGGTGATCTGCTATTCCCCTTCCCTCATAACCTATATTTAATTTATTAACTTATATGATCAAAGTCTAGCTTAAATCTACGACGAAAAGTTTAAATAATTTTGTATCCTGAATCAAACAAATGTACCTAACATTTTGATCATCAGTGTACTTGGATCAAAAATTAATGTTTGTTTTTAGTTTATAATATATCTCTACTTAATTTTTTATAATTGCTATATAAACACAACGAAAATTAAATAAAGATTTTGCGCCACTTTTATCAATGGAATTAGGGATATTTAAATGTAGGTTTTGGAGGTGTACCTATTATTTTTACCATGAGTGTATATGTGCCCTTCCGGCTGGTACACGGATGTGCACAACCTTAATATACCCTTTACTAACGCATCTTAAAATATATAGGGTATACAACATTACAGCAACAGAGGCTTCAAAATAAACATGCCTATAAAAAATTAATAAATAAATACCCTCTAAAAACCAAAAAAAAAGAGTTAAAAGTTCGCTAAGTAAATTAAGATTTGTGCTAAGCGAAAGTCTTGGAAATTTACGCACACACATGCCGAAAGAGAGAGGGAGAGAAAGAGCGGCACCGCAATTTTTGGTAGCGCTTCCTCTTCCTTGTGTGCACGCATAAAAACAAAAGAAGAGAATGTGAAGGAGATGAAGATGGAGCTGATGACGATGTCGGTGATGTTGATGATGATGATGATGATGGAGCTGAGACTCTTTTTGCTCCTACGCCGTCAGCAGCAGCAGCAGCAGCAGTTGCTTAATCTTCTTGTGCTTTAGTAATTGTGTATTTTGCTTGAACTTGTTAATTTTCAATGAAAAGCACAAGAGAAAGACAAAAAACAGCAACAACAAGAAAAAAAAAACGAAGCAAATGCAAACTTTGCAAAAGTTTGACATTTCATTTCTTTCACGTTGCAGCATTTGCTGTTGTTGTTTGTTGTCATTGTTGTTGTTATTGCTGCGTTGACACTGGCGTCGGCATCAATGGCTGCGGCGAGCATTAATTGGCGGCGTCGCCTCCAACACTGGCAAAATTGTGGCCAAATGCTGCTGCTGCTGCTGCTGCCTCCTCACTCCTCTGCACCGCCATCACAATCAACACAACTTTTTGTTGTTTCATTCATATATTTAGACGCACTTTTTTTACTCGCCTTTTTCTTTTCTATATTTTTTTGCTACACAAGCAAATTTCACACACGCACAACAATTTCGCTTTCGATTCGGATTCACGCGGGCCAAAGGCAGCACACTTGTTGTAATTGATGCATTCGATTTGTGTTATCACAAATGTGTATGTTTGAGCACAGTTAACTTATTTGTTTGCATTTGCAATGTGCAATACGAGCGTAAAAAAAAATAACAAATTATGCTTTTTCTTTTGTCCGGAATTGCATCCGCTTGGCGAGCGAGCGATTGAACGTATGAGCTAGTGATGGTCTGCACCACCGATACATCGATGCGTTCTAACTGCGATACATAATTGGAGACGATAGGTGGGTTTATATCGATACCATAGTTGGAAATAACTATATCGAAATTGAAATACATAACAAATCCGATAATATAATAAAATATTTATTTTTGGTGTTGCATAAATTTTTAAAAAATATTAAGTGTATAGCTTATTGCTCTTACATTTTCCTAAAGCAAACAACATAACTCACACATTTAATATTTGCACAGAGTTGCAATGTGCCCCGAGAATTCGTGCTTTTTGCGATGATTAATCGAATTTCTATTCGGTGTTGTGGAAAATATGAATGTAATACAGCCACAAACAGCTGATATAGCAACAACGATGGCAAGTGGATTATAATACAATGGATAATATAACGCGAAGGTACAATTTGGAAGGTTCAATAGATTTGTATTATATACTTTTATATTTTTCAATATAAAAAAAAAATTTTTGTATCAGCGGCGAGTTGGAAGCTGTGGACGCATCTGAAGCGGTGCTTTCAGGATTGGACCGGCGTCATAAAATTCGTGGCCCAGTAAAGTCACCGATTTTGGGACTTGTGATTGTGGTATCCAAAATATTATCCAAATATAACTCATTAAATTTGGTGACTCTAACTTTTATGGTCTCAAAGAAATGCTAAAAGACCGGGTCTAAAATCGACATCAATCGATGATAAGCAAAGGTAAGTGGGTTATCGACAATTTGAAATAAGCTTGGTGCGCGAAGTTAAGAAATCAAATTTTGTAGGTTTAAATTTACTCTACATTTGCAAGTGACAAAAAAAATACTAAAAATAATCATGAACAAAATGCCATCAAACATGAAAATCGATTCAGGTTTGACAAAGTTATGGAAAATTGAGTTTTAGGAGCTATGGATCTGTGAGCTTTACATGTCCAAATTTTTGTCAATTTTGGCATGATTTTTGACCAAAAATTTGACCCCCCCAGAATCAACTTGAATGATGTTTTTTATGCTTATTATGACAAATACAATCGATTAAAACTACAAATTCAAGATTCTAAATTTTGAAAAAAAAATTTTTTCGAAAAATAATAAGGGGGGAGTACATGATTTTTTGACAAAAAAATTCCAAAAAATGTTATTTTCAAAAATTCATATATTTTAAATGTAGAATAAATTAAAAGGAAAAATCATGAACAAAATGCCATCAGACATGAAAATCGGTTCAGTTGAGCTTGAGACATAGGATCGACGCACAAGTAAATGAAAGGAAAGAACATACATGTATAAATGGCAAATTAATATTTAATATAATTTGTTTTACCCGTTAATACTCCATGTATATGCCAGGCAATAAAAATTCTATGCGTTGCACACTTACCCATCCAATATACATGTTTATTTTCATTTGAATTTATATTTTGATTAATAAAAAAAAATTAAGCCAGTTGCAATTTAATTGCTCTTAAATACAGGGTGTTTCAGTACAATTTGCGCCAAATAAAAAATACCATATTTTAATACTCAGCAATAGTGCATAACTCTCATTTGCTTCTCTCATCGCCGTTAGCGATAGTCCGTATCTATAAAATATTCATCGCAAAGTGGTATCGTCATTTCTAATCGTGCTGCCACCGACTTATCGCCAACTCAAATCTGCTTTTAACTCACAAGCTACGCAGTTATGTTTTGCTTCATTGCCGGAAACGGAAGCATTGTAAAGCACTAAGTTATATAAACCCATACCTCAATTTATTAAGACGCTCTTTACCAGAGTTAATAACAACGAGAATAACCACAATGCAAATCATATAAATTTAAAAAAAATATTGATTTGGAAACGCCGCGGCCGTTTAAAGGCGCCACAAGCCGCCGTCACACACACACAAATAACAACTCCGCGTACACTCACAGACATCACGTTGTTGGTGTCTTTATTCGTGTCTCTTGTGCTTTGGGTGGCGAAACTATCGATACTATCGATTATGGTGCAGCTCTAGCTCTAACGACAGCGAAGTAATTTTTGTGCTTTTGTGCCCGCCGCGCCACTGAAGCAGTTTTATTCTATTATTTTTTTTTCGTTCAACTTTTGTGTGATTTCCTGCGCATTTGTAGCCAATAACAAACAGCGATAGTATATTGGTGCTTGTGTGTGTGTATGTTGCGTTGTGCATATAACTAAAAAAAATTTAATAAAAAAACAAGGAAAACAAGAAAAGACTCCACGCAAACACTTTGTGCCGGTGTCAGCCGAAATTGCAGGTGAGTTTGACCAAGAAGTTAATTTGTTCTTATGTCTTACGCCTATTCCAGCCCATGTACATGTGTACGTACCTACTATATAGGTAGTTTTTTTTTTTGTGATCATGCAGCATTGAAGACAATAAAAATGAAGTGGGATGGCAAGAAAGCAAGCAAGAACCGAGCAAACGGAATGAGTGTGTAACGCAATGTTGAAATACCGGTGTGCGCGGCGTCAGTGTGCATACATATGCATGTGCCAGCGTATGTGTGTGTGTGTGAATGTGTGTAAGAGAGAACGCAACTTGAGTTGGTTTGAGTGAGTCATTAACCGGCCGCTGTGTCAACTTTTTTTTTATTCTGTTTTTGGTATTGCAAATCGGCAAATTTGCCGCTGTCACCTTTTCATATTGTTGTATTTACTTGCTAAAACATGCAACTAACACAGTTTTACTGTCTGTCAACAACAACAACAGCGACAGCGGCAGCAGTAAAACAGTGGCAATCAGAGAGTGAGAGTGAGTTCGTTGTTTGGCTCTCTTCGCCGCCGCTTTAAATCAAATTCGCCAAAAAGTCTGTTAAAATTTTGAAATTTAGTGCAAAGCTCGAGTTCGCCTTAAAGTAGTTAGCGCGCGCGCAAACTATGCGATAGAGCGAGACAATGCAACACAGCAAACTGATGTGAGAATTAATATTTTTTATGAAATCTTTTGTTTTTTTTTTGTGGAAGTGCCAGCTGCCATAAATCACTGTCGCTGCCCATTTCAGCTTGTTGTTGTAGATGTTGTGCTAGGCAAAGCGTGTGAAAATTGCAGTCAATGCCGCCTCGCAACCACCGTTTTTCCAACGTCGCGTCGTCGAAAGTTTTTCCACACGCACAGACACAAAGACGCTGGCAGCGCAGCGTTGCCTTGTCTTGTATTGTGTTACTGTCTTTCTTTGTGTCTGCAGGTCGCTCACTTCCGTCTTTATCATATGTCGCCGTACACACGTACGCACGTATATATCAATGTGTGTGCGTGTGTGTCTGTGTATGTTTGTAGGTATGTATGTATGTATATGCATATAAGTTTGCCCAACAACAGCGCATAATATCTCATTATCATAGGGCGCATTTTCCAGTTAGAAGTTGCCATCGTCTTATTGTTGATTTTAGCTTTAGTAGTGTTGTCACCTTTAAAAAAAAAACAACTTAAAAGTGAATGCCAAAATTTTAAAACAAATAAAAAGAAAATGAACATTTCATTATTTTTATTTGTTTTTATGTTAATTTCGAATCTTTGAAATAAGAAAAAATTTGGTGGAAAAGCTATATTGGCAACACTGTTCGGCTATCCACGGCCCGGTGTTTCTCATGCACACAAAAGTATTTTTTTTTTATAGTTTTTTATTGAACCGGGACATATGACAAACGCTGTTCTGGTTCTTTGTCATTTGTCCAGCATTCCCAAGCCATTTGTAACGGTAGAAAATAGCCGCAAAGAGCAACAGAGTAGCGCAAAAAGAAAAAAATATAAAATAAATAAAAACCGCAAAGCCTATGGATGGCACCCCAAGTTCTAAGCTCTAACAACAACAACAGTCGCCGCTTTGTTGCTCTTCTCCGTTGCGCTTGGCCCATTTTCGACGCCAAAAGGCAGCTTCGCCCGAATGTTGAAGAGTCGCCCGGCGGAAGAGCGAGAGAGAGCGCACGGCAGGCAGAGCAAGTGATTTAGCAGTAGCGGATGCTGCGGCGCTGTTGTTTACACTCGCTCACGGAATGGCAACGCCAACGCGCTCTCTCTCAATCGCTATGTGTGTGTGAGTTTCGGTGTGTTCATTCATTATTTGATTTATCGGCCGAAAGTAGAACGATTCGTAATTAGTTTTTATAACATGCCCCTCCCCACTCTCTTTCTTCCCCTCTCTTAGTCACTCTCTTTATAGCTCTTGCCAATTAGCACCTTATTTTCTATGATTTATGTACACATACATATATATTGCTGCTCATCCAGTAAACTGAGACACAAAACCAGTTTATGTGCTAGCGTTGCCATTTTGTGCAAAATTTGCGTAGCTGCCAAAGTTTTTCATTTTTTTTTATTGTGCTGCAAAAACAAAACGTTGGGAAGCATCAACAGCAGCCGCAGCAGCAGCTACAGGTAAGCACCCAACGTTGACGTCGCTTTCGCTGTTGATGTACGTTAAGAATTCAGCGCATGAACACGTGAGCGTAAAAAGTGAATTAATAGAATATTTGAATTTCGCCCGTATTGTGATTTGATGCTCTGCTGTATAAATGTGAATGGAAGTGGAAGTAACAATAAATATAAATATGTATGTGGTCATGATCAGTAAATAATTATTATTAATTTATGTTTAATAAACATATTTGTAAACCAAAGTTGTGTCGTGACTGACGACGTGCTCATCACTAATTTAGTTGCACAGTGGGGCTATCCAACTTTTTCTGAACCAAATAAGACGCTTTTAAATGAGTATATAATAAATAACAAATATATTTTTGAAATGCTATAAAAACTTTAATTTTAGTATGTTTATATATAAGTGGGTTGGTAAACAAAAGTAAAACTTACCTAAAGGTTATCGTATTGTTCTGAAATATATTAATTAATTAGACTTTGTTATTATTTCTAAAAGAATTCTCTATCGAATAATGCCTATTCAGTCTCCCAGTGCAGTTTTGGATTTTTACCACATTTTTCGTGCAGTAGCGACACAGTGCGACGCGAGTGTTGCTCCTCTGCCGCGTATGCGCCTCAATGTGAGTATGTGTGTGTGTGTTTGGCATTGAATTCGGTGAATATTTGCACAGACCCGACAACAACCACCGCAGCAAAAGAAGTAGCAGCAGCAGCAGAAGACGCACTGACGTCATTTCGATGGCCGCCTGTTGAATTTATTTTTAAGGCGAATATTTTTAGGCAATGAATTAAACAGAATTTACAATTTGCATTTTGGGCGCAGACAGCGATGCGACAGCGGCAACGGCAGCGTCGTCGACGTCACACGAGCTTTCGAACTCGCTTTTCGAACTTGAAATTTTTTGTATAGCGCTCGCTCTCCTCTCGTTTCTCTCTCGTTCAGTGCTGACCGTGAAGCGCAACCGCTGCCGGCTGCGCAGTCGCCGCTGCCTCGGCACTCTCACTCGTTTGTTTGCTCATGCGTCGGCTTCGCAGCGTTCATTTTGGTGGGGGAGGTGGGGTGGGATGGGGTTGGCTGTGCAACAAGTGTGCAGCGGCTTGCTATTGTTGTTGCACCGTATTTTATGTAAATTAACCAAAACGAGTTGTCGTTGTGGTTGACTAGTTAAGCGGGCGCAAAGGCAGCGGCGCGTTGAGTACAGCAGCAGCGTCGCGACGCTCAATTACGTAACAAAACAAAACTAATACGAAACGAACAACAAAAAAAAACGTTAAAAGCGAGCGGCCGCTTTCGGATTTCAGATGCGCCAGCGTTGCCACCTGGCAGCAGTACAACTGACACTTGTTACGCTCAGCGATCTCTCACTCTCCACTTGGCTGTGCATATACACTATGTGTGTGTGTATATGTGTATTGGTGTGCGCGAAGCTTCAAGTCAGCCGCGTGACTTGCTTTTTGGGCTGCTGGCCGGCCATTACAATTTGAAGCATCTCGCGAGAACTGAAAGCCATTCCCCCCTCCCCATCCCATCGCACCCCTTGGTCCGTTGCACACAGATAAAAACGTTGTGCGCTCGCATTCGCTGCGCTGCGCTGCGACGTCGGCTCATTTCGCATTTGACTTTCGGTACGTTTAGTCGGCGGACAGCGCAGAAAACAAAACTGTCGAAAAGAAGCAACTGTTTTTGTTGTTATTGCTTGCTTGCACTGTGAGTGTTTATTATTTTTTTTTCGTTTTGCACGTGTGCTCTAGTGGGAGTGAAAGAGTGCAAGAGCGCGAGCGCAACTGTGAGTGAGTGAGCTTTGTGCGCGCTTTTATCTTTTGATAATTTGTGTATTTCTTTTTCATGTAAGTATTGAAACTTATTGTGGCAATATAAATATGTGTGTGTGTTTTAAGCTCGTACTGCAGTTAATATGGAATTACGTAGAAATTATTCAACGCCAAAGAAAAACCAAAAATTATCACTCAGATTCAGAATGAGACGCAGAGCGTCGATGTCGCCTGCTCGTTTGTTTAGTGGGTCAAATGCCGGACGACCTCCACAACACGACCACTTACCAACTTCAATTCTCCCCCCGTCCCTACTTACCGACAGTGTCTGGCGCTGTTGCTATCTAATCTGCAATATTGGACTTAAGTCTATAAGCATTGCGTGCAGCACACTTGAGCGCCGGCGTCGACGTTGACGTTGACGTTTGCATTTACGATCCGCGTTCTGCGATATCCTCTTTCTCCACAATTCACCACAAACTGCGTGGGAGAGCTCTTACTTTTGCTTGACATGCTTTTGAAAGTGAACAACAACAACAACAACGACGCTGCGTGGACGTTGACTGTGACGCCGACTGTCGAGTCAAGCAACGCTGACCTTACAATGAGTGCGAATGACTGCAATGCGTAAGAAAAAGAGATGCGCGATGAATATGCTGGCGATGGGACACAAATTGAAAGAGTAATTCAAGGCAGACACTACAACAGCAATAACAATGGTGTTTTCTTATTGCTTCTTTTGTGAGTGATTCTGAATTGCAATTTAATGTAGATTATTTTGAACGTAACCTTTGCAGTGTGTTATTTTTTATGAATACCGAGCAGAAATTTAATTTGAATATATATGTATGTATATTGAATATATTTATATCGTTTATATGTATTTCTTAAGCAATTGCTGCAACTATTTGCACTCAAGTCTCAGTTCGCATTTCAAACGTTAGATGACGCTTTCGATTTCTTCACTTATTTGCTTATCAACAAAAGCAAGCATATTTGATACGGCGGCAAACTTCATCCAATCCACCACGCCTCGCCCTTCCAAGTCCAAGTCATCACTATATCATTTGCTCATTTGTTTCTTTTTATGTTGATTGCGCATTTTTTGGTATATGCTTTTATCAAAATGAGAAAAAAAGAAGAAAACAAAGCAAAACAAAAGAACACAAAAAATTGATAAACTATTTTTATATGTGGTTAGAGATATCTATGTATATACGTAATGTTCTAATTTGGGTTGTGATCGCGAACGTTTATCTACAAATATTTCTCATGTTGTGCTTGTGTATGTGTGTGTGTGTCTGTGTGTGTAGAACTTTGGTTTTATTCGTTGCGGCCTCACCTTGCACCTGCAGCTGCTGCAGCTCCATCTGTGAGGCTTTAAGTGAACTTTCAATTGATTGCAGCTGCTGCTGCTGCTGATGGATGAGTCAGCCTTAAGCTTCTAACTATACGGTATACACGCCCCCTGCACTCCCTTCTGCTCAACGCTCAAACTGTTCACTGTTATTGATATGCTTTGGCGCTCATATCACACAAAATGCCGCACATCTCTCTCCCTCTCTCTTTCTAGCGCTCTCTTCTGTGCTATCTTGCAAGAGCAACAATGTTACTGCTGTTGTTAACTGTCTTTGCTTACTCTCTTGCCTCACCACACTCGCTCTCCATGTGCGTCTCTCCCTCTCGCTCACTCCGGCACGCAAGCACGTAAGCCGACGCTGCTCTCTCGCTGCTGTTAAGCTTTGGCGTCGTTTCAGCGCACAACTTGGACTATTATAAAATTTGCCATTTAGTCCGCAGCAAACTTGCTAACGCGTCTGTACAAAACACCGCACATAGCAGCATTAGCCGAGCAGAGTCTGAGTTAGCAGTAATAGCAACAACAACAGCTTAACACCCGACCGCCCGCACTCACTCACTCACTCACTCACTTGCGTTCACATTCCGACTCTCCCACTCTCTTTAGTTTTTTTTTGGGAGTCATCGAATCGCAGCAGCCGCAGCAGCAGCAGCAGCAAGCTTTTATTTAAGACAGTCGCGACGGCGCGCTCGTTTAAATCAGACGCAAAGTTTTTGTGACGTTTCGAATTCGAATTCGCTTCGTTTTTTTCTGTGGAAATTGCAATTTGAATAAATGTCGTTTTTTTTCGTGTGCTGTGTTCAAGTGCAATTTGTATGAAACCAACAACAACAATAACAATTACGACAACAACCGCAGCAGCAGTAAAACAAAAAAAACAACACTTTTCTTGGGTTGGTATTAAAAAAAAATAATAAAAATAAAGTATTGAATTTAATACATCAAAACTTGTGGGCATGTGTATGTTTGTGTGAGTGTGTGTGTGTGTGCTGTCCAGTCAACGGCTTTTCTAAATTGACATACTTTCTAAAAGCGCTAGTCAAGCAGCAGCAGCAGCAACAACAAGCAAATCTGACCAACAACAAGCAACAACCAACAACAAGCAGCAACTAGTAATGGCAATGGCTAAGTGCCACAGCAAACGCCGCTTGCAGCAGGTTTATACAACGGCGACAGAAACAGAGACAGTGCCTCATAAACAAGTTGATAGACAGCCAAGCAGCAGCAGCAGCAGCAGTAGGCAGAGGCAGAGGTGAAGGCAGAGGCGGAGGCAACATCAGCCGACGCACTGCAAATGCCTGTCCAGCAGCAGCGGCAGCATTAAGCTTTTACTCAGCTGCCTGCGGCTAACAGTAAAAAAAAAACACATATTAAACAAGTACGCTTACGCTAGGCGGAAGTACCTGCCAAACAGATACCCTGCACCCAGCTGCGAGCTGTCGTTACACGCATTTCACTGCCCCTAATCAACCCTTTGTAGGCCCGACAATATTTTTGAATGACTTCTAAATTAATTAAGATCATAGTTCAACTTTTAGAACTTGAAATGAACATTTAAACTTAAAATTTATTGGTTCTAGCTCTTGTGGTAAACGAGATATACTAAGAAAACCATGGGACAATGGGACAAAAATTAAGAATCTAAAAATGAAAATTCAAGTTTCAGCTTTTTTAGTTTTCAAAATCATAATGTTCTTCAAAAGGACAGATCGACAGACAGTCGTCCTGATCAAAAAAATACTTGGGTTCTGAGCAACCTTCTGTTTGTTACACAAATTTCCCTTACATTTCTAATATTTTGAGCTAAAACTTAAAAATAAAACACAATGACAATTTTTATATTGATTTTTAACTTCTGTGGAAAAATGGTTAACCAATTCACAATAATCATAGAACAGTTTTCCCCCATTTTCCACGCTTGTCGCTGGAATAGCATAAAAAACAACTCTGTATTTGTGCCTGCTGAATAGAAACCTCTACAAAACTAAAGTTTAACTAATTCTGCGGAATGTTAATACTAAAAACTTCGCCGACAATAAATTCCAAACTATTACGTATGCTGTCAAACCTGAATTTTTCAATTTAAAGAAAAACAAACAACAAAATAAATATGTAATTTGTATTTAAAGCTTACAAAACTATATATTATTGATAATATTGCGCCTTTAGATATAGTTATATATATGCAAATCAGAGCTGTTATTTCATTATTGTCTAACAATAATAATAATTTGTTTAATTAAATGGATAACTCTCTTGAAAACACAATTAATTTCTGCATTGAAGATCTCTTAACTCTGATCACATAATATTGTTTAAATGCTTGATTGCATGTCGAAAGTTTTGGATGCTGCTCGTGGTATTCCCCGTGGTCTCTGCCGCTGCGCTGCCGGCGCTCGCATGCGATGTGCGCGTGCTCAAATGCATTAAAGTTGGCTCTTTAATTTATAATATTAGCTTTTAATGTACATAACCAATAAAGATGTTTATACCCTGGCTAAAACGGGTATGCTGACGGTTTTGTGCGCAAATGTTTGTAACAGAAAAAAGTATTGCTGATAAATTGAAAATATGGGATTAATTTAGAAGGTTTTTAAGAATTTGTTTTTCATAGTGGTTTTTTGTTTTGTGGGGAGTATAGGGTATCTTCTAGTCGGTCACTTCAGCCTATAGCAAGCACTCTTACGTGTTTTTCTCAACATTTGTTTTATGGCAATGAACAACGATCATGGCTAGGGGAACGATACGATGCTTTAGCCCCCTCTCTCACCCCAATTCTCTTTCTCTCACTCGCTCAGTCTCAGACTGGTCTAGCCGTTGGGGCCTTGTATTGGTTGGTGGTCGGGAGGCCATTGGCCATCGTTGGCCGCATTGCTAAAATTCCGCAGCTTTCTTTTGTTTTGTTGTAGCGCTTTCTTCAGCGTCGCATCGTCTCCATGTTAATTTTTCATAGCATCCCAACGTGCTGTTAACGCCTTATGCAAAGACGCGCCCAATTTAAGAAAAATATCCAAAAAAAAAAAACAACAACAACTGTGAAGGTCATGAAGAGCATTGAAAATTTGAACTCAGCAAATTTGACGCTTCATTGATTTTCGTCACACGGTTCGTTTGTGTGAACTGAGCTCAGCGCTCTCAATTACATTGATTCATTATGTTTGTCATTGGTACGCACAACTGAGAGCAAATGTCAAATGAAAATATTCACGAGAAATGTGACAACAAATTTGTAAGGGAACAGGTTCTCTTCAATTTGTTGTGATTATCGAAAATGTGCAAAGTTTTTGTTGTTGTTGTTGCTGCTGCTGCCTCTAACTGCATATTGCATACACACACACAGCGACACAGATCGTCAGCCCACAGCAGCCGCCATTGCACTTCAAACTCTCTCACGCTGACGCTCTCTCACTCTTTCTTTTGCACACTGTCGATGACGTGCTTTGCACTGAAATTGTGTTTTATATTGCGTCAAAGTTCAAGGTGTACAAAATACGATAAATCTTGAAACATGCTTGTTAATAATAACTACATGTGTGTATGTGTGTGTGTGTCGCGATTGTTGTCTCACTCTATCTTGCCTTATAAATTGCTCAATTCTGAAATTATCAGCGCGGCAGCGCACACGTTTAAAAATAGTTAATTATTAATTGATAAAATGACTAATTGTGCAATTGTGATTGCTTTGTCGTTAGGCGAATCTGCCAGTGTCTATGTGTGTGTGAGTGTGTGTGTGTGTTTTTCTGATTTTGCCATATTTGATTTTTTATTTACCCTGTACCCATTGAAAATTTGTATAAAGGGTATAATCGAAAAAACATACAGAACAAATGTCGGAATGAATTGTTTGATTTAATCAAGTTGATTAACAACATTAAATTAATGTAATAAAAATTAATGAAACAAAAATAATTTATGAATTTCAAGAACTTTTATAAAATGTTAAGAATTAATTTAAATTTTTTTGACTTAAAGATCTGTCAATAAATTAAAAATGGATTTTGTATATGTGTAAGATTGAATTTATATAAGTGCAGCGTATCTCCAAGTTGTTCACTGCCGATTAGAGTACTTGTACTTGCTTTTTGCCTTTGGATGCGTCAAGGTAGAAATCGTCAGTAGCACACAATTTAATTTAACGGCGCTTGACGCTGATGAATCAGTTAAAACTCAATGACGGCAATGCTCGTTTATAGCCGGCCTTACTCAGTTTGGCATTCTGATAAATATCTGGGCAAAAACAGATACAACACACACACACAAACACACATAGACAGACACCTCACCTACCCACATCCAGCAGTTGTCAAAGAGGTTTGTCTCTGATTCAGCATGCGTTGTCGCCTGCTTCTTCTTTTTTAATTTTAATTTAACTGCCATATAAAGTGAATCTCACACATTGTTATTTTCTCGTTCAATTGTATATATATATATATATATATTTTTTTTTTGCTATCATATGACCTATTTAATGAGACATGGCCAAAAAAAGCTGATTGATTTGATGGCAAAGTGTTAAATAAAAAAAAGAATGTTGAGTTGGCAACTCTGTCTAAGAAGCTGGGCATATTTAGAGCAGTGCAATCACCTAAAAGAACTCTACACGAGATAACAAAGCATATTTAACCCCCAAAAATTGCTGATATAAAAATCTTTAATTTAAATTTAAAAGAAATAGATCATTAAAACAATACCTTTAAAAAACATATCTGTTTTCTTTTTTTTTGTCAATTTAAGCAGATTTTTAGCTTTTTTCCCGCTAAATAGGTTCAAATATTTCTAGTAATATAAATCCACACTTTTATTCAAGTTGGCAGCACGAATTGCAAAATCTTTGCAACACTGGATCCTTTAAAAGATTCACCTGACTTTTTGGGTGAGCGTGTTTTGCCTTGCCTTTAATTTTTCTTTCTCGAATTGCAAGCATTTAAATGTTTTTGTTTTTTCCGTTTTTTTTACACTCTCGATATGTGTTGCCGCTGTTTGTTTTAATTTTAATGTTGTTTTAATGACAGCTGTGTCGCTGATCGCGTTTTGGACGCCACGTTTTGGTGCACATTTTTCATTGCTGCTCTTGTCGCTTTTTGTTGTTTCTATACACGTTCACAAAGTGAATCGAGTATATTGGATTTCTGCATTGTTCGTTCTTTAAATTAGTCAATTCTGATTGGGGTTAAATTAGTATAAAAATTAACATTAAAACATATTCTGAGGGCGTCAGATTTTATTTTCAAAAATCATCACTTAAATAAATGTTTTTTCTTTAAAATTTAGTATTCGAAATCTTATGTTTTTTTTTTACTGATTGTAGCTAAGAATATTAAATTTTGCTGGCAACAATCAAGCAAATATGAAAAAAAAAAGTTTGTCTCCCATATTTAAAACTTGAAAAATTTGTTTGCAAGAATTATATTTTCTTTATTTGTCAAGATTTATTTTCTAGGATAAATAGCTTGTTACCACACTGTGCACGTGTATTGCGCAGTCGGCGACACCCGACTGCGAAGTTCCTGTTTATATTTTTTTTGATCACATTTTTATGTGTTTTTTTTTTCTATTCTTATTTTTATTTGGCTGCATAAATCAATCAAAGAGCAGCGCATAAATCCGCAGCATTGATTAGATCAAGGATTGCCCGAATTGATGTCATTTATATTCTGTTAACAACACACACAACAACAATAACAACAATTGAAGTATCTGGGCAAATGTGGCTGCATATCGTGTGCATAACCTCAAAGCTCAATGTCACGCATATTATATATACTCATAATTTTGTGTGTGTCTATTGTCTGTCGGTTTTTTCTCTCTTACGGTTTTGTTGTCTCGACGTTTGAGGTAAAATGAAATAAGCTAACGAGTTGCGGCTACGACTGTCATAAAATAAGTTGCAAATAATAAAAATAATAACAGCAAAATGGCAGATGAGGCGACGTTTCGTTGCTCTTCTCTATTATCGCGATCTCTGTTGCTCCTATGCTCTAAGTATGCATGTGTGTGTGTGTGAGTGTGTGTTGCGTTGCATAACAAAATTGCACGGCACACAATTTTGCATGCACAAAATGTCGTTTTTATAACAAAAAATGATAAATACAAGCAAAAAGTAGAAATAATTACAAATACACACACACAAACAGAAACACAAGCACGTATTAGACCGCATAGTAAAACGAAAGTTAAAAGAAACATGCAACAGCAAAGTTTTTAAAACGTAAACCACATCAATCAAAACTCACGCATCAAAACGAAAATGATGCTCAGCGCTCTTTTTCATTCTCTCCCTCTCTCTCTTGCCGATAATGCATTCGCTCTTACGGTCTTAAACTTTATGTGCAGCATAAAACGAAAGCGAAAACATAGAAAAATAAAAACGCATAAATCAAAGCTTACTCATAAAAATGCAAATGAAGATCATTTTACGCGCTCTTCACCCACAAACTGCGCGCTCTTAAGGATTTAACGGACCTGCATTGAGCGTGCATTGCTGCAGTTTTGTTGTCGCCGCTTGCGCTCTCTCTGTCAGTTAGTTCGTGTGCGTACAAAAAAAAAGCCGAAGTTAGTCCTAATCCGGTATTCGGCGCATGCCAATTAGCGTGGGCGAGAACGAGATGGCAGAGCTGGGTGCAGGCATGCGTGCGTGCTATGCTGCGTTTGTTTATCGATAACGCAAAATTAAAAACATAAAAGTAAAACAAGCGACCCAATTGTCTGTCGCTGTTTGTGTTGTCATTCATTATTTGTCTATTTGCCAATTTGTAATTGTTTTTTTTTTTTTACGGAACTCTTCATTTTGCCAGCTAGTTTTTCGGGCGCGGGCCGCATAAAAAGTGCTGATATAAATTATTTTTGGAGCAATTGCCACACAAATAGGTACATATGTGTGTGTGTGCATGTATATATGTGTTAGATAAGATACGCACATGATTTCATTGTACAAATACAGGGGAATAGTTGCCAACGGAAGTGACATTGACAGCAATCGAAAAAAATACCACACAATACCAATTTTATTTTAATACATAGTTTTTTTCTTCCAATTTTTGTTTTTTTTTTTGCATGTACAACGTGTTGAACAAAATGCAAAACATTCTCGCGCTAGCTCATTAGCAAAAAAAAAAACAAAAAAAAAATAAGGGGAAAAAGTGAGCAATACTTTGATTGCTTATTAGGGGCATGTCAATAAAAGCAAAGAAATATATTTAAAAAAAAGATAAAAAGTATAATATTTTCATTTTTTGAATGCACGTAGGACGACTTAACGTGGCCAATGCTGATAAGCGACACGTCTCCATTATGTAATATGACCCAATTGAGATTGTCATTAAAGCGAGCTGTTCGATGTGCACTCACCGCAAACAACGGCAAAAGCACATATAAACCAACAAAGCTAAAAGCAGAAAATAACACGTAATAACTATTGGCTAAAATCGGAAGCCTCTGGTTAGGTACAAAAAAGTCCATTGATTGAGCTGTAAGCAACCAAAAAAAAAATAAATAAATAAATTGTCAAACCAAAAAAAAAACCCGTCAGCTGCTCTCAGCAAAACAAGCATAATCTAAAATAAAATCAAATTGACCAAAACAATTAACAAACTTAACAGCGCGGTAAAAGTGAAGATCGTGCTTAGTGACTAACTAACGGTAACTTAGTGAGAGCCATACCTGTCCCATGTCGCTGCCGTGAGAGAAAGGGAGAGAGCTTTTATGCATGTTTTAAAACTGCGAGCGAGCTTTAGATAAATTTGAACACTTGACAATTTGATTCACACTTGAATGTTTTCAGTGTTGCTAAACGCCAACATTTCAGTGTTCTTTGTATTTTGAATAATAACGCTTAAAATTGATGTATATGAAAAGTTAATTGTTTAATTACGAACTGTATAAGGCGCAAATGTCAAAAAATAACTCGACACGCACACACACACACAAACACACACACACCAACACACACACTCTGTTTTGCTCTTCGTGCTTTAAAATGTATTTGCGTGTAGTCGTGTTAATTATGACCGCGTTGATGTTTTTATTTTCACCCATTTCGCCTGATCATCTTTTTTTATACGCCCACATCTCCCTCTTACACTCGTGTTTTCTTATGTCCTCTTTTGACTTTTGACAGTTGCCGTTTGTTGTTATTATTATTGTTGTTTTCTTGACGTGCGCGCCATTTGTTTGCTATCAAGAACATTTAAGCCTAATTTGCTTCATTAAATTGTCACATTCGTATTTTAAATTGATGTCTGTCCGTGTGTGTAAGCTTTTTTACATTTTTTCTTCTTTTTGTAAAAATATTTACGTACGCCATCGGAGTTTTTTCTATTTTATTTATTTTTTTCGTTTCGTTTTATTTTTTTTATTTTGTATAATTAACAGCTGGGCTAAAAATATATTTTTAAACCTGTAATTAACATTTGTTACTAAGCCGCTTGTCGTCGGACTGTTTGCCTTACCTGTTCTCATTCACAAAGCGAAACAAAACAGAACGACTAGGAATGTGATAATTTAGTGTTCTCGACATGCAGATACCCTGTAGTCGCTATAATATGCGTACAAGTTTATTACATTTATTTGTCTAATTGGATGAGCTGCTTATGCGATTATCAGAAGCCAATAAGGGGCTATATACAATATAGCCTATATACAATATAATATATTTATATAACAGTTATCTAGGCTGTAAAGTAAAAGTTAGACAGGCTGATCATACTGTTGCTGATGTGCAGCATACTCTTGCTATTCTTTATTACAGGGTAGGCAAGAAACGACGACAACAACAAAACGAAAACAGTTTACTTGGTCAGAGATTCGTTCGTACGCTTGATTGCCCCATTTTAATTATTGACCACACAACAAACAGCCAAAAAATACACACACACACACACAAAGAAAGTGAGTGCGTTGGAAGAGGAGGGAAGGGGGGGAGAGGATGCACGGAAACCAACGCGCCATGAAAGAGACGCATAATTGTTGAAATTAAAAGTTTGGCGCAGAAAATGTTTTGGCTATTTGGCTGATGTTTATTTATTATTATTTTTATTATTATTGTGATGCTTGTTTTACGACGCCAAATGAAAATGAAAAGTAAAAGCGAATTGCAAAAAAAATAGAGACAGCACACGCCACTGCTCGTGCTGTTGTTGTTGTTGTCATTTCGCTTTTATGTAGTTATTTGGCTTCCATTGCGTTGCGCATACGCAATGCGAACGGCGCAGCGCTCTCTTACAACGCTGTCCCTCTCACTCTTGAGTTCTCTTAAAGTGCGCTCAATGCTCAAAAGCTCATTAGTTGCGTTTGTCTTGCGCTTTGCGCTGTGGTTCCGGTGGTCAAGCAGTAAACGTACACAAAAAAAAACCAAAACAAAAACGTGATTTTTACCCTGCTGCTTTTAGCTTGAACTCATTAAATGCAGTTAATGGATATTAAATATGAACCAAAAAAAAGAAAGAAAGAAAAACCAATGAGCAAATGTTGCGCGTGGGTTACCCGATATTATGTAAAAGGTTATGTGCACAACAGCAAATAACTGTGCACAGCAGGTGGGCAATTGTGCAGAGATGAGCCACGCATGGTTATCGATAACTTAAGCTGCAATCGTTTGCTGCGCTATGCGTCACACACAGCAATCGTCTACGCATTTTCGCCAAATCATTTTCATTTCCGTCTGCGGCGGTAAAACTTAAAAGCGAGCAGCCCAACCCACCCCACCACCCTCCTTTCTACTGCAAACATGAAACAAAAAAAAAAAAAACAAAATCAAGTCACAGATTAAGCAAAAGCGAAATGAATTAAAATCCAAATAGCAATCAACTTTAGTAGGAAATGACGCATGCGTTTAGCTATAAATTTCTGGATGCAACTGAACGCTTCAGCGTTTCTGTGAGTGTTTTTGTGAGTGCGTGCTTAATATTCAAATGATTCATTTGCCAATAGTTGCCTCGTTTTGGCCCTGAACGCTTGATTCAACCGAAAGGAATTTGTCGCTTGCTGCTGGTGTTGTTGTTGCTGTTGTTGTTGTTGCTGATTAGCGCCACAGCTCATTTACAGCTGGTAAAAATAATATGAGCTCATTTCAAAATTTACTGTATGGCCCACTCGAGTTCAAGGCAAATAAATAATACTTAACAAAAAAAATATATTTGTATAAAATAAATAAATAAAAATCAATAAATATAAAGAAGCAACAGAAAAGTCACTTGCAATTATTTGTCAGCGCGATTAGGGAATACTCTATATAAGGCATATATAAGATTTTGGATCTATTTAGATTTCTCGAATCTTAAGTTTATCTTTTAGTTGTTATTTAAATTGTGTGACTAAAATTAAAGACTTCCAATATCATTAAATAAAATAAGTGTTTGACAAATATTATTCTGAGCTACATCAATATCTATATAGCTCTATCGAAAGATTATTTTTATTAATCAATTGACTAATCAAAATAGCTGGCATTGTTAAAGCTTTGTCATTATTATAACTAAAAGCAATTTATATTCCTTATCTATTCGCACACTTGACTACAACAATATTGATGAAGTTCTGATGAAGAAGTTTTCCTAATTCAAACATCGTTTTTAGTTGTAATTCAATGTTATATCATTTAAATTTCACATTAAATATGACCAATGACCAAAGTACATTAATTAACAAGAATTTCGGGTAATAAATATGCACCAATGTGAAAAACTTAAATAATGCTGTAACCAACAACTTGGCAAGGTTAATGGATATCACTTTAAGAGTGTAACTTATTGTGCGCTTGTGTTTGTGTTTGTGTTTGTGTTTATATAGATATTGTTGTATCTGTATTTATGTACACTCGATGTTCACGCAGAAGCGATAATAAAGTCGGCATGATGTCATAATTTGTGCAAACCCAACAGCAACAACAATGAAAACCGAAACTTTTGAGTGTCTTTTGCGCCTTTGCAGCTAATGATTATTAATTTGCATTTCGACGGAAACCGTTTTTTCAGGCCCGTTTCAAAATCATCTCTGTGTGTGTGTGTATCCAACATATTTGCCAAACAAATATGGCGTCGCTTGTGACGTCAGTGTGTGGAAGAAGCGTTTCAAATGTCATGTGTCAAAAATGTCAATTGGAATTTCATTATGTTGCCAGTTTACCTGCAATAAACAAAACACCAAAAACCAATTAAACATATGCATTTAATATTAGATTTAAGTGGAGGAAGCAAACTTTGTTATTTTGTATCCAAATGGCCCCAAAGGGCTTTCTGTCAATTGGGTCCACTCGTGCGGAGTTCGGGTCGATTCCATTATGAGTTCAGCTCATTCATTCATTTCCGAATAAATTGCTCATGTTTAGGGCATCTTTAACAACAAAAAAAAAAACCGTCAGAAAAAAAAATTATAAAACTAAGATAAGTTCTTTTGCTCATGCTTCCAAAAACAGAGTCGTCGTAATCTAAAAAAATGTTTGTTTTAAGACTTCCGCTGACATTTTTTATTTTTTTTTTTATCAACATTCAGCAATGAATTCCGTTTAAACATAATTTTTATAGACACGATTTCTTATTTAGAAGCAAAAATAAATAAAACTAGTTTTGTGTCGCTGCATTTTGTTTGTCAAATTGCCAGGTGAAATCAGAAATAAGCATATATACCAGATAAAACCACATGCGCCAAGTGATATATACAAGATAGTTCCTATGTGTATATACTATAGGAATTATGATCGTGAGCTTGCAATTTGCAGTCGTCTGGCGCGTGCGGAAAAAACGACAACTGTCCAAAATGTATTTGAGATATTTGGGCCAAACAAGTTTATTATTTAGGTTTTCCTGCTTGGCAAATCTCAATTAATTGCATTACTCTCTTTTCAACTCTAATTGCAGTCTGAACCAGTACCGAAGTGGAAAGCAACAAACACGAGAGCAAAGAAAACACACAAACGTCCAACACTCTGTGCCACCCAAAAACTGTTAACCACTAACAACAACAACTGGGTGAATATAGACAAGCAGCAAAATGTCGCCAAAATCGGTAAGTAAAGCTAAAAAAAATAAAATAAAAGAAATTTGGCAACGTTGCACTTTAAATTGGCAACGCTTAAGGTTTAAGAAAGTACAAAATATTTTCAATTGGTTTTTTAAAAAATTTTGTAGTGTTGGTTAATGTTCACCATTTGTCGCATATTGATTTCGATAAAAATAAATCGGTGCAAAATAGTAAATTAGATAATTAAAGCCAAGTACAATATTTACTCGATGTAAAAAAGTTGACAAAAAATGAATTCTAATTGATTTGACTTATCCATGTTTGTGTGACCGTCTGTCTGTCTGTCCGTCGGTCTGTATAAACGCACCGATCTCGGAAATAACAAAAGTTTAAAATTATTCACTTCTTTAATGACATACACACAACAAGTTTATAATTTTTTTCTATAATTTTCACCGTTTTATAAAAATCGATAAAAATCGATTTTACAACGGAGTTAGAGGCACAAAATGTTCGTATAAAACAGGCTCAGATGTTGATACCTTCGATGTTTGAGTACTTCCCCCAATTGAAAAGTTTTTAAAGACTGATCGCAGGGTATCTGCTAGTCTAGAGCCTTTTCCCTGTTTTTTTTTGTTGCTATCACCTAGAAATTAAAGTGCAAAACAATTACAGAAAAACCTCAAGTGGAAATATGCTAAAAATATTGCAGATTGTTTTCATATAGAGTTCCCATTGGAATTCTGAACATTTGATATCGTTGAATATTGAATTGAATATTAATCGTTATGCAATCAATCACAGTAGCAATCAAATTAATGAGAAACTCATTTCATGTTTGAAGGCTGATAAAAACAAATATGTGAAGGCATGGAAACAAGCTTGTAAATTATGACAGATTATCAAGCACTCGAACTGGAAACACAGATATCAGAGAAAAGAGCCTTAACAAACGAGCGTGTGTGTGTGTGTGTGTGTGATTTCTTATCAATTCTGATTGACAAAAGTAACTGGTAAAAATCTTTGCTAAAATTGAAAGACGTCATCTGCAGCGTCATTGAATTAGCCAAATGTCTGACGTGCAACCGCTGCTTCAGATTTGGCTATGAGCCAAAAGCACAAAAAGAAGAAAAATAAACAAGTTGAACATTGTAGATGGGCATAACCGACTGCTCAATACTCGTTCAAGGTATAAAAACAGCAGTAAACTGTCAAAACATTATTTTGGACAAATATCAACTTTTATTATTGTCCATTAGAGTTCATCAAGAATCTGTCAGCCAAATTTGGGGTATCAAGCTTTAAAACTTATGCAGTTATTTAGATTGATTCGAAGGAAGTCGGCGATTGCACAAAACCAATATGCTTTCTACTTTATGAACGTATACATAATATATACGTATAATATATACATATAATGGAAAACGGAGATGACGTCAAAGATTTACAGGCAACGTCACAATGCAGACGTCCCACGTGAGTTGGGGACGCACACTTGACCCATTGGCGTTGCCCAAGTGCCGTCTCTTTTGGCCGTCTTGTGATTTGGGCATATGTCGGTATCAGTTGATAGCTTTGGACGACGTGCAAAACTGATTTCAATTCAATTCGAACGCATTCGATTCAATGATTGACAGCAAACAGGGCAGCAAAAAAGTCCAAAAACAATAAATTTGTCAAAAAGTTCAGTGTCAACATTTCTATTATCAAAAATTGTATAAATATTTCGAAATGTTGGATATTTTGTCATCTACGCATTCATTTGATTAAACATCGTTAACATAAAACATAAACAAAAAAATTGGTTTCAAGATAAGTTTGACGTTTTTACGCTAAGCGTGAGCGATTTATGTTTATTATATTATTTATTTGGTTACTTATGCGTTAACGTTTTACTTTGATTTGACCCTAAAAATAGTTGTTGGAAATTATTTTTTTAAATAATAAAAATGTTGAAGTAATTTGGTTTAGTCTCCTAAAAGTGAAAATTCTTTAAATTTAACCTGTGATTTTTCTGCTTTGTAAGAAATAATATGATTCCAAAAATAATTTATATGCACCCTCATTGTTATTTTTATTTATTTTGTTGTTTTTTTTTTTTGCTTGTTTGATTTATTTACCTTAATGGGCTTGGCTAATTGCAGCTCTAATAGAACTGACAGACAGCCAACGCGTCGTATGATTGACGCTGATTTGTTTATCCAGGCCGGGCCCCTAAACGCGACTCTGACCACCGGTCAGCAGAGGAGAAAAGAGACAGAGAGAGAAAGAGAGAGAGAGAGAGAGAGAGAGAGAGAGATAGAGAGGACTAAAGCAAAGCTAACTGTGTATATTAATGTCTTCGTTTAGTCAGTTGTTGTAACTATTTTTAGCTGCATAATTAACATACAATTGCCATCAAGTAGGCAGAGCTAAAACAAAACTGAAAATAAAAGTAGAAATTGAGAAAAACTAGAAAAGAGGGGCGAAAATATAAATAAATTCAACGTTTGTCCATTTCACTTTGTCGCTGTGTGAAACTGCACAGCAGTTGCTCTGACGTGGGCGTCCGGCCCTATCCACCATCCACCATCCACCATCCCCTTACCCTCCCCCCAGCCCGTCATCCCCTGCTAAGTTGCTGGCGCGGCCCCAGCTACACCTGCTCACGTGCTTTCCACAGGCCTGTGGCACTTTCTCGAATCAATTTAAAAGCCAAGCGTCGCTTTTCCATTTTCCTCAGTTTCTGCTGGACAATAGAACGACGCGCATTGTTTTCTCTAATTTCCATCTAACAAAATTTTTGTTTGTTTGTTTTTTTTTTTGGGAATTCCTCGTGAAATTCGCGCATCTCTCTATCTGTGTGTGTGTGTGTGTGCGTGTGTGTGTGTGTCCGCGCGCCACGCGCCCTCAAAAACTTTGTAACTATTCAAAAACTACTGAAAAACGCCTGGCTGCCCAAAATGGTCGTCGTCTCCGACAGCCGTGCGCGCCTCTCGCGCTACGCCGGCAGCGTCAAGCGGAAAACGGTGCGTTAAACGTCCTCCTCCATGGTGCAATATTTCTATAATTCAACATAGCCTAGAAAAGGATATTCGAAAGGGATATTGAGAAAGCTTTCAAATGAAAACTGTAAAATTTGTGAAGAAAAGCATAAAAAACAGAACACTTTAAACATATTTTGTTAACTAATTTTTTAGTATTTTTAATGTTTAAGTAAAAATTCATATTTAAAATAAATTGTTATGTTATTCTATAATTTTTCAGTATTTTTAATGCATAAATTCAAATTCGTATTTAAAGTAAATTAATAAGAATATACCGAAAACTCTGTAAATATATTATATTCTTATATTTTTCGCTAATGCCGATTTCATAGCCAAATTTTTTTTTAACGAAAAACCCAAAAATTTTTTTGACTAAAAAAGAATTTGTATTTTTAGAAGTTCATATCATATTTTAAATTAGCTTTTAATTTTTGATCAATGTAGAAATTTTTTAAACAAAAACCAAGGAATATTGATTTGTTTTAAAATACAAAAAAAATCATAAATATCATATTTTATATAATTGTATTTTATACTCATATTGATTTCAAAGTTTCTGAAAGTTTAAATTTTTAAGCAGCAGAAGGAAAAATTTAACTTCAGTTGAATAATCTTGTTTGTAAGGGTATTTAAACTTCAGCGACCCAGTTTTTTTCCCCCATTATTTATTCTACACAATATATTCTTAAACAAACAAAAAGAATAATTAGCATATTCAGATAACTTGTTCGCCAACATTTTAGAGAAATTCCGGAGCTTGAACTTTAGTTTGCTTTATGCTTTCTGAAAATTTCTTTAGCTAAGAATTTCTGCAAAATGCTTTGTTTATAAACTCCTTTGTGTTATCGTTCGGAATGCAGACTATTTAAATTTTAATCCGAAGTCTTTTAAATTAATAGTTTTCTTTTTTTTCTATTATATAATAGTTTCTTTTAAACTGTTGCAATTTGACAAATTAATTGAATAATTCAAAACTAAACTCGTAACTATTGCAACATTTCTTTTTTTTTTCGAATTTGTATTATTTGGTATTATTAATTTTTTTATTTTCCACTTGTCAGTTTGTTGTTGTTGCTGTTTTATGAATTTTTATGGTTTCCGGCTGAGATTCGAATAAAAAAAATATCATAAGCCAACATTTTGGCATAGCTGAGAGCAATTTGTCATGCAGCAGCCGTTCCCTATCAAAATGCGACAAATCGACTCGAATGAATTCAGTGAGGAGGAGATAGGGGAGCAATTGGGGAATTGGGAGGGGAGGGGAGGGGCAGCGTCGCCGTCAACTGGTTGGTTATGCGGCTGTTTCCGTTGCCACACTCGCATGCACAGTGGGGCCAATAAGTAAGTTATGCTTGTATGCACGTACAGTACACACATAACAGCGACAACAACAACAACAACAGCAACAACATGCATTAACCCAAAAACGTTAATTGGATTGAAATGAACGTTTTCAATTTCCTTGCATTGTGTCACGTTTGATTTGCATTGCGAAAAAGTGCACTAAAAACGAAAGAAAAAAACACAACAAAAATCAGAAATAGCAACGACAACAACAAGTCAACAAAAAGCTAAAAATACTACTAAAAATTGGAACCGACGAGAAAACGCATAACTTGTATACGTTTATGATAATATTTAGTAAGCGATAACTGAGGTGATCATTATCGACAGCATACTCTAAATAAAACTTATGTAGCAACAGATATGAGTGTAAAAATATGCGATAAGAAAATTATCGATAGCGATAACGATTTACAACAAAAACCTATAGTGTTTCTGCTACGACTACGTTTAGAAAATGATTAATGTTGCAAATGATGATTATATTTAATTTCCGATTGTCGATAACTTACTATCGATAAATATCAACAACACATTTCTGTATTTTATTATTAAATTTAGTAAGCGGTAATTAAGTTGATTGTTATCGAAATAGAACTTGTGCATCAACAACTATGACTGTGAAAATATGTGAGAGGAAAATTATCGATAATGATTTAATTAAAAACCTACCGTACTTCTGCTACGACTAAGTTTAGAAAACACGCAACATTCCTCATGATTTTTATAATTAGGTTATGATTGTCGATAACTTGCTATCGATTAATTATTATATTTGGTGTAAGATTTTCGATAACTTGTAATCGATAAATATCAACAGCACATTTCTGTTCGAATTTTGAGTTTTGCCAATATTTACAACAACATAACTTTTTCATATCAACACGGTACAAAATTTCACACCGATAACATTTGCGAAAAATCGATTGGTTGATAGCTTAATGCTTTGATTGATAAACGCAAAAAATTTGCTGGCACTGCCAAGGAAGGATTACACGAGCAAAACCCGCCAAACATGCGAGGAGTGCACGTGTCAGCTAATTACGAGTCTCCACACAAGCGGCGACTGGGAAAGCGGCAGCATAAGAAAATCACGCTTGGAAAACAGCAAAAAAAAAATGCAATCAACCATGACAACAACAACAAAAACAATACCAATAATAATAGGCACAGATAGCCAATGGATTGACTAGCTGTTCAGCTTGTTGAAGGCGGGAAAAGTGGAGGGAAGGTAGCTTTATACAAGCGGACCCACTGTCACATGGTCGCGTAGGGAGACAGACCGAAAGAAAGAGACAGACAAAGAGAGAGAGAGTGAGCGGGAGAGTGATAGCTGTCAAGTTTCCGTTTGTGTGTCACTTGACCAATTTGCTTGCCGCGTGGGTGAAGGGTAAAAAGCGAGAGGAGACAACAAGATAATACAACAAAAAAAAAATGGAATAAACAAAAATAAAAAACCTAAAATAGGTAGAAAGCTTATGAAACAGGCACGTGAAGCTTTAACGATTTGACTCTGACAGGGATTTTAGTTCTGACAAGCATTTTTAAAGATCATCATTCAAAATGTTTTATATACGTTTAAAAAAAGTAAGATAAATGGAAAAATATATAACTAAAGATGCAACTTAAAAGTACAATAAACTATATTAAATAATTCTGGTTAGAGTTTTCTTGTCACTTTTTAATGCTTAAGTATTTTGTTATTGAATATACAAAGCAGAAAATAATATCAGATATTCATTCTTTTAAAAAAATTAAAGCTAATATATAGTTAAAAAAATGTATGCAATGTCACTTTCTGACTGTTTATAATTCAGGAATATTAATTTGATCGTTTAAAAAGAGAATTATAATTAGGTGTATTCCTAAGAACTTTCATCGCACGATAAATAATACATTTGTTTAGATCTTAAATATAATGAGCATATTAAATGTATATAATTTGTTATATATATTTTTAATATGTATATAACTTTATATCAAAACCATAAATATTTTGAATTTTTTGTTCAATAAAACGCATGTTTTTGCAATAAATTGATTCTAGGTTATTAAACATTAAACGTATGTATATATATATAAATTAATTGGGTAATATCGACAGATATCTTCGTTGCTTAACAGTTTTATTAAGTTAATTTTTAAAATATTTATATAAAAAATTTATTATTTATTTTTATAAATTTTTTCCTTGTAAATTTTCAGCTAAATGTGCGCGTCACGACAATGGACGCTGAACTGGAGTTTGCCATTCAGTCGACGACGACCGGCAAACAACTGTTCGATCAGGTGGTCAAGACGATTGGCCTGCGTGAGGTTTGGTTCTTTGGTCTGCAGTACACGGACTCAAAGGGCGATTCCACATGGATTAAGCTATACAAAAAGGTAACCATTAAATCCCTAAAAACCTAATTATTGCATAATTTCGAGCATCTATTTTTAAGTTTATTTTTTCTGCAAGCATTTTGTGTTTGTTGTTTTATTGTTTTTCGGATTAAATAATCATAAAGGTTAACTTAACGTTTAACGTGTTTAGCCCGAATCGCCGGCCATAAAGACCATTAAATATTTGAAACGTGTTAAGAAATATGTGGACAAAAAGACCGCTGACAGCAATGGACACAATCAGACCGACGAAAGCGAGGAGGATGACGATGCCGATGATATGGTGGACAATCGAAAAATAAACTATATATCAACAATTTGCCCATTGAACCAAACTCGCTAAGAATTTTCGACTAGTTAATTGTAGCAAAAGTCGCTAACTAATTTTCCTCAATTGAACAGATTTTAAATAAGCTTAAATTGCTAGGAAAACAAAAATTTTGTAATGCTGCAAGTCAAACAAATTATTTGGATTGAGAAATTTGGCAACAAAAATAAAAATATGTAGAGAAAATTATTGAATTTTTTTTAGTTAAATTTGAGTAAAATTTATATTTGAATTTTAAGATGTGTGTAATAATCCCTAAGCTATTTTGCATGCCAATCCCCCTCCCCAAAACTGTAGAGTTGTTAATGGAAACAAAAATAATATAATATTATTGATCTCTGATTGATTCTCTATTAAAACATGCTGCGCACTTTTTCACACTCAAATGCACAGACTGGATCAATGCCGTTCTCGACATGGGTAACCCAAAAATGGGCAATTAATTATAATAAATAAAATAAAAGAAAATATAATTACAAATTTTTCTTAATAAAATGTAATTCTCGTATTTTAATGCAATTACTTGGTTTTGTCTGTTTAGGTTATGAATCAGGATGTGAAAAAGGAGAATCCGTTGCAATTCAGATTCCGTGCCAAATTCTATCCGGAAGATGTGGCCGAGGAGCTGATACAGGACATCACACTGCGGCTGTTCTATCTGCAAGTGAAGAATGCCATATTGACCGATGAAATCTATTGCCCGCCGGAAACATCGGTGCTGCTGGCCTCCTATGCGGTGCAGGCGCGCCACGGTGATCACAATAAAACCACCCACACAGCCGGCTTCCTAGCGAACGATCGCCTATTGCCACAGCGCGTCATCGATCAGCACAAGATGTCCAAGGACGAATGGGAGCAATCGATAATGACCTGGTGGCAGGAGCATCGCAGCATGCTGCGCGAAGATGCCATGATGGAGTATCTGAAAATTGCCCAGGATCTGGAAATGTACGGTGTCAACTACTTTGAGATACGAAACAAGAAGGGCACCGATCTGTGGTTGGGCGTCGATGCGCTCGGCCTCAACATTTATGAGCAGGACGATCGATTAACGCCCAAAATTGGTTTTCCCTGGTCGGAAATCCGTAACATTTCGTTTTCGGAAAAGAAGTTCATCATCAAGCCAATCGATAAGAAGGCGCCGGACTTTATGTTCTTTGCGCCGCGCGTTCGCATCAACAAGCGTATCCTGGCCCTCTGCATGGGCAACCATGAGCTCTACATGCGTCGTCGCAAGCCCGACACGATCGATGTGCAGCAGATGAAGGCGCAGGCGCGCGAGGAGAAGAATGCCAAACAGCAGGAGCGGTAAGTATTCTATTCGAGTTCAGGATCTTTAAAATTTACATTTCTCTCTTATTCAGCGAGAAGCTGCAGCTGGCGCTGGCAGCACGCGAACGCGCCGAGAAGAAGCAGCAGGAGTACGAGGATCGACTCAAGCAAATGCAGGAGGAGATGGAGCGTTCGCAGCGTGACCTGCTCGAGGCGCAGGAGATGATACGGCGATTGGAGGAGCAGCTGAAACAGCTGCAGGCCGCCAAGGATGAGCTTGAGCTGCGCCAGAAGGAGCTGCAGTCGATGCTGCAGCGGCTCGAGGAGGCCAAGAACATGGAGGCCGTCGAGAAGGCCAAACTCGAGGAGGAGATCATGGCCAAGCAACAGGAGGTGCAGCGCATTCAGGACGAGGTCAATGCCAAGGACGAAGAGACCAAACGCCTGCAAGACGAAGTCGAAGAGGCACGCCGCAAACAGGTAACAACACATCGCATCACATTAAAAAGATGGCCAACTAAACTGTTTTTGAAATGTTTTCAGGCCGAGGCAGCTGCCGCTCTGCTGGCTGCATCCACCACGCCGCAACACCATCACGTGGCCGAGGATGAGAACGAGAACGAGGAGGAGCTGACGAACGGCGATGCCGGCGGCGATGTGTCCCGCGACTTGGATACAGACGAGCATATCAAGGATCCCATCGAGGACAGACGCACGCTGGCCGAGCGCAACGAGCGCTTGCACGATCAGCTTAAGGTGCGTTCACGGAAATGTAAAAGAAGAAGAGGAAGAACAAGAACAAGAGACTGGAGAGATAGTCGTTTAGATAAATTTCCTCTGGCATGTAGATAACGCATTTTGCTTTAGGAGGTTTTTGTAGACACAGTAAACAATGTTGTTTTCTCTCCATCTATCTTATCATTTCATGCTTAGAAGTTTATTTTATCACCAAAAAAAATTGAATAGAGAAAGTCTGAAACGGGATTTAAATGCACTGTGATCAGTTTTATTTGTAATATTTTTGTAGTTTTTTTTTTTAAATAATTGTTCTGTTTTATAGTTTCGATAAAAGTCAAATTTAAAGTAATGTATTCTTAGATAAAAATTTATGTTTATATAGAACGTACAGTTGCGATAAAATAATCATGGTACTTTTACCAATTATAGCCAATTTATTAGATATTGAATTTGTTATGTATGGCAAAAAGTAGGTTTTTGTTTTCAACTTTTAAGGAATTGTGTGAAATGAGATAATATGATATTATATATATAATTTTTATAATTTTGATTAGAAAAAACACCGACACCTTATTTCCTATATTTCTATATTGAAAAAGTCTTAAGATATTATTTTCTCTTCAGGAATTTGAGCATTCTTACTTAAGATTCATGATAATATTTTTGTCTTTTTCTGTTTGGCTCATTTGCAGGCCCTGAAGCAAGATCTGGCGCAGTCACGCGACGAAACGAAAGAGACGGCAAATGATAAGATTCATCGGGAGAATGTGCGCCAGGGACGCGACAAGTACAAGACGCTGCGCGAGATTCGCAAGGGCAACACAAAGCGTCGCGTCGATCAGTTTGAGAATATGTAAAGCGCTCGCCACGCCCACACAGCAACAACAGCAACAACAACAGCAAAAACAACAGCAACAACAACTATTAGCAGCGCTCCATCCTAAAGCCTCCCAAGCCAATCCAAGTCGACGCAGCGCGCCTTCCCCCACACCCACCCCCGCACCCAAAGCAAAACAACCTTCCTCCCTCAATAGCCAACTTTCCATCTATATATATGCATATTAATAATTTGTCAGGCCGAATTTCGTAGCTTGGTTTTAGTTTTTTTTTTTTGTGACCTTATGTATAGCAAGCGAAATGGAAGAAGAGAAAAACAGTATGGATTTATGGAGAATATTAGCGCAGAGTTTGTTAAACAAAAATTACACAAAATAAAAGCAAAAAAAATATGAATATAATAGTTATATATCCGCCAACAGTTTGGACAGTCTTAGATTGAACGACAATCAAACAATTAATCAATAAACTTGAAAAGTGGTCGCAAATTTTCTTAATTTCACACACACACACATCCAGCGCCCCGCCCCCGAAGGCCCATTTTCTTTGTCGTTTTTGTGCGCGCAACAAAATGAGAGAAACAACAACTACAACAAAAACAACAGCAACAACAAACAGAAGAAATCAATAACAGCTATTTGCATTTTCCCCCGTTATAAATATTATTTTTATTATTATATAATTACTATTTTTTTTAAATTTGTATAATTAAATAAGAACTTGATTAATTGTTTCTTAAATTAACTTGCGAAAGAAAAACAAAAAAAAAAACAAACAAAACAAAACAAAAAAGAAAAACAATATTTTTAATTAATATTATTACAAACAAAACAAAAAAAAAACAACAAAAAACGAAAACAGAGAGAGAATGGAAAAATATAAATTATATGAACTATATTTTTCTTCTTCATATTTGTTTTGAAACAATCTTTAAAAAAAAAACTATTGTGAAAAACCATACAAAGAGTTTTTAAATTAAACAATAAAAATGTAAAACAAAACAAAAAAAAACAACGAAACGACAAATTCATTGAAAACTTTGTTCTCGATTGTAAAAATGAATATTTAGTTTGTAATGGAGTCCAGAGTCCAGAGGAAGAGTTGTCTGCAAGCAACCAACTCGTGCATCGATTTCACTATCAGCTGGGATCTGGACACCACTAGCCATTAAACTAGAAACGGAAGCGAACGCAGCCACCAAAGTTAGGAACTGTCTCAACGAATCCCCAACCATTTAAATGTGGAAATCAACACAACCGGAAAATTACCGATGAGCTTATAAATTTCTAATTTCGCATAAATTTTTTAAAAACCATCTGCAAAACTGTTAAAATCACAATGATCCTCAAGCCGAAACAAGCCTGTAATTATGTGCCTCTCCGGCTTGTTAAATGCTTGAGCCGTGGAAATACGATCCCAAATCATTAATTTGGTTTCCATTCTGGAATAGGACTGAAAGTTTTCGATGAGTTGGAATACTCCCACGGAGTTTCGCTGAACATTTAACAGGCCTTCGATAAGGTATGACATCCAGGACAATTGGCTGCCATAGTTTGTCTTAAATATATAAAGGAAAGAGAATTCTATGTTAAAGTTTGCGATCATCTAGAAAGTGTGTCAGGTAAGTCTTTTCGATTTGCTTCACTTATTTACTTATTGTTAAACAATTTGTGGCATTACTTTTGCGATCAATTAAATATCGATTTTTATTTGTTGAAATTAATATATTAATATGTATATGTCACAACAACATTTAAATATATAACTTATGTGAGCGACACATATTAGGATAAATTATTCATCGAAGATCGATATTTTGTTATCGGCTGACCACCACGCTGCTGATGCGCCTATAAAATTTATTCCATAGATGGCGCCACTGTAAAAAGAAATTCAAAACATTTTGGCGCAATTTTGTTGTGCTTATTAAAAATAAATGGGATAAAGGTTTTAAAATAATAAACTTTAAACTGTGTAAAAATAAACTCAAAAATTGTAGCGCAATTTTGTTTGAGCTTATTAAAAACAATTGGAATTTTTGAATATAATTTGTGAATTCCAAAAATGAACTTTGAACATTTTAAATTGATTGAAGTAATACAAAAGAAAAGAAGAGAAGTTTATTCCTTTTACTATTCTTGTTTAAAAAGTAAAAAACAAGAAAAGTAGATTTGTTTTTTTTTTACTAGCGCTTTATTTATGCAAATATCAAATTGATAACAATAGATACATCGGCTATATACGTTTATTATGCGTACAAGTATCATATATTAAGTAGTAAAAAAAAAATTGGATGCATACGCGTATACATATATGTATATAGTGCAATATATACATGAATATATATATATGTATATATGCTATTTATATACCAATCAACCGCGCAATCTTAGAAATATGTATATATATGTCTATATATATATAAAAATGCATATTTTAACTCTGCTCGATTTGTTCGCGTCTCGTTTTTAGCTATAAAAGAATATACATGCAATCGATACACACACAGATAAGCTAATGTCTTTGTGTATGTATGTGTATATATATATATGTGTGTGTATATCGGTACCGATATAAGACGTATTTAGAAGGCACATAATTACAGGCGCTGCCCGGCCGGGCACTTGGTGTCCCCATTGTCCAGATTGGAGTGTTCAATATTTGAGTATGCTCGACATTTTTTTGTTTAATAGGGATTCACTGCCGCTAGACCGACGCGTCCGCCGGATCGGGCAAACACCGGCTCCGCGTAGCTGTGGCGATAGCCCTTCGGCATGCTGGATAACGGTTTGCCGCCGTTGACGCCGGAGCTGGATGCGCCTGAGGCGCTGTTGCCGCTGTTCGGCGTCGGCGCCGGCGACGGATAACGCTCTGCGTGATGTGCGGCACGCGATGAGCCGGACTTGGCAACGGACACGGGCACGGACTCGGCGGGCTGCAGATATTCGCGCGAATGGGCGCGCAGCTGATGGCGCGACGGATGGCTCCGTTCCCGCTCCCGTTCCCGCTCACGTTCCCGCTCCCGCTCCCGTTCCTGACGATACGCATCGTGCGCTGGCTCGCGCAAATCCTCAACGCGTCGCATGGGATACTCGCGTCGATCTCGCTCCCGCTCCCGCTCCCTTTCCCGTTCCCTTTCTCGCTCCCTTTCCCGCTCCCTTTCTCCATGTCTGCTATGCTGCAGCTGCTCCTGTTCCCAGTGCTCGCGGGAGCGCGCACGCGAACGGCTCATCAGCGGCGGCTCCGGCTCCAGTTCCAGCTCCTCGTCGCTCCACTGCTCGTAGCTGGGCGGCTCCACGGAGCCGCGACGTCGACGCGACGCCGCTGCCGCCGGCGGCGTTGGCGACGGCTCATCGACGACATCGTAGCGATTGCCGCTGGTCCGTTCCATGGCGCGGAACTTGTCCTTGGCATCGTGGAAGCGTTCGCGCGGCGACACCTGACTGGACGTCGGATACTCCCCCGGCCGTAGTCGGTGCCCTGCCGGCTGCCCGGCTTGCTTCTGGGCGGCTCCTCGCCGTAGCGCATGCCCGTCGACTTCATCATCTTCTCCATGCTCTGAATGTACGGCAGACTCTCCGCCTCCCGATACGGATTCCGGTCCCGCGAATGCTCGCGTTCCCGTTCCCGTTCTCGTTCCCTTTCCCGACTGTTGTTGTTGTTGTTGTTGTTGCTGCTGCTGCTGCGCGTTGGCTCCGCGCCGCGATGCACGGCCGCATATTTGTTGTGGCCAACGGACGCCGCCGGCTGCTCGAATGGCAGCTCAGCGGGATCCACGTAACGATGGCGACTGCCTCCGTAGCGCTGCGCCTCCTCCGCCGCATACGATTTGAGCTGATGCTGCTGCTGTTGCTGCTGCTGCTTCTTGGATGCGTACTCCATGAACTTTTGCTTGTCCGTTAGATTCTCCTTGCGGTAGCCGCCCGCTGGCAACGGCGGCTGCGTAGACGGCGGCTCAATGCACGGATCGGAGTCATCGAAGTCATCCAGTTCGTCTTCGTGCAGCGAACGCTGCTTGCTGCGAATTCTTTCTCTTTCCCGCTCTCGTTCCCGCTCTCGTTCCCGTTCCCGCTCTCGCTCCCTCTCTCTATCTCTGTCTCTGTCTCTGTCGTGACCCGACAGCTTCTTGTTGAGCAGCCGATTGATCTCGTTGTATTTGTCCGTGTCCCGCAACTTGGCAGCCGCCTCGTGTTTGCCCGGCTGCGCTTCCAGCTGCATCACCCGATTGAATTTCGCATCATAGTCGGCCGGTCGCATTATGATCGGCTTGATCTCGTCCTCCCGGGACCACGACTTGTTCGCCGATGCCGGCGTCTTGCTGCGCTCGCTGCGATCGCTCCGCTCGATCCGTTCGATCCGCTCGACGATCCGCTCGTTCCGTTCGCTTTGCCGCGGCACGTACGGCTTGGCGGGCAGGTCCCGCAAATAGCTGTCCTCCGGCGGCTGCACGGCGCTCTTCCGCTTCAGCTGCGCGTGCTGCGGCAGCGCTATCTGCGACGGCTTCAGCGCAATCACCGAATTGTCCGCCTCGTTCGACCAGTGCTCGTCATCTGCGCGAACAATAAATTAATTAATTGAGTATTGATTGCTATTCAATGTGTATACAAAAATTCAGTTGGATAACTATCCACATTTTTAGTGTGCCTTGAAAAGCAACCCCTCTATGCGATTCTCACAAATTCAAATAGTGCGTTCTATCGTCTGGTATTTTCAGTGATTTGCGTTATTAAAAAGTGATATTTGAAAGGTTGTGTTTTTTTATACGGGCAAGTGCATCTCGCTCTCTCTCTCTTGTGTTGTAAATCTCTCTCTAGTTTTCAATATTTCTTTTTCTCTTTTCCTTAACTTCGCTCTCTGACGCTTTCGGTACCATACTTGTTCACCCTTTCTCTCTCACTCTATTTCTTTAGCACTGTCTTTCCCTCTCACTCTCTCTCTCTCACTCTCTCTGTATTTATCTCTCTATCTCGCTTTCTAGCCCACTTTCTCTCTCTATCTTACTCTCTCTCTCTCTCTCTTTCTCTCTCACTCTCACTCTTTCTCTCACACTCTTTCTCTCACACCCTTTCTCTTACACTCTCTCTCTCACTCTCTCTCTCTCTCCTGCTCTCTCTCTCTCCTGCTCTCTCTCTCTCACTCTCTCTCTTTCTCACTCTCTCTCTCATTCTCTCACTTATTTTATCTATTGTGAAAAGCATTTTTCGATATTGTGACGTCACAAATTCACAAAGCCTTTAGTTCTTTCCATAATCTGTGGCTGCCTTAATCGTGGTATTTATTTATAATGTCTCTGATCTCTGTGTGTGTGTTTGTTTTGGGCTCACTTACCGCTTGAGCTGTTTAGTTCCTGGCGTTCCGGACTGGGCGCCAGGTCGGAGCCAATGCCCGAGGAGCCGCGCGAGGAGACCTGCTTGTTGCCATTGTTGTTGTTGGCCGTTGTTGGTGGCGCTGCAACCGCTGGCGACGCGCCCGTTGCGCCCGCCACTCCCTTGCCGGTGCCGCTGCCGCTGCCGGAGCCGCCCACAATTAGGGCGTTGCGACAGCGCCGCAGCTCGATGGCGGTCAGGTTGCCCTTGGAGCGATGCACCGTGTCGTAGTCGCGGGGCGGCAGCAGCAGCGGCGGCCCGTTGCCGTTCAGCTTGGCGCGCAGCTCGGCGGCCAGCGAGTCGAACAGATCGCTGTTCTGCTGCGGCGTCAGCGGCGGATGCCCATGCGGATGGTGCGGATGATGTGATCCATGATGGTGCGACGGATGGTGCTTGTTGCCACTGCCGGCGCTGCTGCTGCTGTTGTTGTTGCTGTTGCCGCCATGTGGCGGCGATCGGGAGACCGGCGAACCGGCCACAATGTGCTCCTCGCTGCACTCGGACTCCCGCGTGCTGTTGCCGGTGTCGCTGCCCAACGAGCTGCTGAACCGCTTCGGCGACGTCTCGTGACGGCGCTGCTGCGACGACTGATGCGGATAGCCACCGCCCGAGTGGTGCTGCTGCAGGTGCTGCTGCTGCTGCTGCTGCTGTTGTGACTGGTGGTGCGACGACTTCTCGTGCCGCTTGTCAGCGCCGCTGCTGCTGTGAACTGGCCCCCCGCCAGCGGGCAGCGGCGGTAAAATGCCCAATCTGCAATGGCAAACGAAAATCAAATACATTTTGAATATTCAATTTGCACAATCGATTTCAAATAGAAATTCCCAATTTTAAATTATATAAGAAAAAATTTCCAATAGTAGTAGTAGTAGGGGAAGTACTTGATTTTTTGACAAAAATTTTAAAAAAAATTTTGTATTTTTTTTTAAATGCATATATTTTAAATGTAGAATAAATTTAGAGGAAAAATCATGAACAAAATGTCCTCAAACATGAAAATCGGTTGAGTTTTGACAAAGTTGTGCGAGTTTGAGTTTTGGGAGCTATGGATCCGAAAGTCTTACATGTCAAAATTTTTGTCAATTTTGGCATGATTTTTGACCAAAAATTTGACCTTCCCAGAATCAACTTAAGTGTTGTTTTTTATGCTAATTATGGCAAATACAATCGATTAAAACTACAAATTCAAGATTCTAAATTTTGAAAAAAAAATTTTTTCGAAAAATAATAAGGGGGAGTACATGATTTTTTTACAAAAATTTTCAAAAAAATTTTTTTTCCAAAAATTCATATATTTTAAATGTAGAATAAATCTAGAGGAAAATTCATGAACAAAATGCCATCAAGCATTAAAATCTGTTCACTTTTGACCAAGTAATGGCATTTTTATCAATATTTCTATCAGTTCAGTTTTGATTTGAAAGTACCTTATAGGTAGTGTAAGGTATACGATAAGATATCTGTTTTTTCCACATTTGTAGTGATCAATTCAAACTGAAAGCGGAGGAAGAATTCAAGATGCAAAAGTGGCTAAATACAGGTTCCAAGATGTACGTTTTGACCGCTTTGATCTTTAAGAGCTGAACATTCGCCAGGGTTGCCACTCATTAAAAAGCCGCGGCACTAGACAAACGGTTTCTCATGGCATCACATTTCGGCTTTTCTGGTGGGGATCTTCACAATTTACCGCAAAGTTGAAATTAATTGCATGCCGCCACGTCGGGCGCAACAAGCAGGAAACAAGTGGCAAGCGGAGAGGGGCGAGGGGCACGGGGCAAAGTGGCAACTAGGCAAGCAACTTGCCCACTTAGACATTTAAACAATCCATTAACCGATGTCTGCAGCTGACTTTCCCACGAACTCGAGAACTACAGGCGGCTGAACATACTATATGTACTATATATGTATAGTAAATTTAGTTAGAAATCTAGTTTTACATTTAAATATTTTCTGTAAATAAAAATATATATTTAGATATGGCCCGTTCCTTCCTCTTTCCTGTCAAATATGGCTTGATTTAAGTTTTTATTATTTGCTTGATCGATTATTTTAATTTTTTATTTTATTAAATAAATCGCAAACAGTTTTTCAATTTGTGCCACTAAAAAATTTGTAACTTAAATTTTCTTTTTTTTTTGTTTTTTTTTTCTAAACCAAAATTGCAAATTTAAAGTCCACAAATCAGAAACTGTTTTGAATCTCTAAACTTGAAAGTTATATTGAAAATAAAATGAAAACATAATTTTTACAGCCATGTTCTTGAAATCTTGAACTTTTGGGATTTGGGAAATTACTTAAAAAGCTTCCTAATTTTAAAAATGTTTATTCACGAACTTTTGCAATTTAAAAAGTATATCAAAAAATATCGAACATATAACTATGTACAAATTACTAACTTCTGGGATTTGAAATTTGCTTGCAAAGGGTATGCAAATTTTTTGCGAATTAAAAAATAAATCGCCAAGTTTTTGAGAATTCAAAATTTTCAAACACGAATTTTTGCAATTCAAAAAGTATATCGAAACAAATTTAAGCAAAATTTAATTTTCTAAATTTGAAATAACGAATTTTGGGAGGATTTTATTTCAACATGATGGTTGATTGCAAAATGTATGTACATATAAATATGTATTTGTGTGTGTGTGTGTGTGTGTATGTGAAACTCACCTGGTCTCGAGCTCTTCGAAGCGCTTCTGATTGTCGGGACGATTGATCAGGATTTGCAATTGTAAGTGCAACGCCTCGGCCGTTGTCTCCGAGTCGCAACGATAGGCGTGCACATGCAGGGGGCATTTGGTGGCCGGATTATAGAGGAGGAGCACACAGGCGACGATGTCATCGGTTTGCACGGAGCTGGTTATGGCACTGTGTGGTATTAAATGCTTCGAGGAGCCCTGTTACCGGCCGATTGAAATGACAAAAAGAACCACAAAGCAGCGGCAATAAACAACAGAATGGAATGTGACTACGTGTGTGTTTGTGTGTGTGTTTGTGTGTGTGTTTGTGTGTGTGTGTGTATGTGTGTGTTACCTGCACGATTTTGATGCCCTTGTGCGAGACCTGCAACGTCACCTTGAGCGGCTCCTGGCCCCGCGATCTGTCCACCAGATACGGCAGCACCGAGTTAATGACGCGGGCGCCCCGCAATCCCTTTGCCTCCTCGGCGCCGAGAAACCAGACATAGTAGGAGGCCTTCTGCACATCCCGACGCAAACGTAGCGCCATCTTCACCGATCAATTTTGATTATTCAGTTGCCTTCTTCAATTTATTGGTTTGCCAGACGCTAACTAACCGCTTGTGTGCATCTGCAAGATAATTTTCAATGTGTAATTGGTAGATTAGCTAACTGGCAGTTCGACTGGATGTCAAAAAATGCGGTTGGGAATTCTTTAAAAATAACTAAAAATCAGTTTTTTACAAACATATAATATAGATTTTATATACAATATGAAAATATACTTTTGATAAATATTTGTATCTTATATCTTTAAATAACTACTTTACTTACTATGACTATACTTTATGAGCAACTAGTTGAAATTATTTAATAAATTCTATAAAGAAAAAGTAGATGTAATTTTATAAAAATCTCTATCTTAAGCTGAATGCTCCTATAGAATTTATACTATATGCTTAATAAATTTAGAAAAGCACATCAAATATTTGATATATTATTTTGCATAAAAATTAATTTTTTGCGTGTCAGAGAAGAACACGTAAAATAATAATTTATTATGGCACAGTTTAAAGTAACTGTTATTGTTTGTTTTAATTGCGTTGCCCACTGTTTATTTTTTTAGACTCAGCTGTGCGGTAAGTTAACTCTCTTAAATTGGCTCAGCTGCCCACTCTCTTTTATCGCTATCGCTTATGCGTGCTTTTGTTGCTGACATTCCTATTCAATGCTATGCAGCTTCATGTGCAATGCATTCTATCACGATTGAGAGAGAGAGAAAAGATTTGTTGAACCAATTACAATTATTAAGTGTTCTGCAAAAACATAATTCGAATTCGAATTTATTCGAATTTATTTCACACAAGTCAAAAACCGAACGAGTGCCAAAAAGCAACGCAATGAAAATAAAGCAAACACCGATATTGTGACGGCACGCTCTCTTAATTACGTTTTCCGTTTTTTGCTTCGGTGCCGAATAACGGAGCTGCGAAACCTTTAAATCTCTCAATTGTTGCGTTTTGTCTTTTTCACTCCGCTTCTTGTCGGCAAATGCACCGCTGCTTTGCAAGTAAATTTATTAAAAATCGAAAAATTCGTGTATTCTTTCGCGACAAAAATTAGTGCAAATAAAACAAGACAAATACAAGTCTAAAATAAAGTTAAAGTCGGCATCTAATTCATTTTTATCAGTGATAAATCGAAAAGTGCTTTGTAAAGTGTGTCGCACAAAAAAAAAGAGAAGCAAATGCAAAAAAAAAGTAATCCCGTTGGTGACAAAATATAATGCTAAGAACATTTATGCGGAAATTAAAAAGAAATAAACGCAGCTTGATGCTGCGTAATATAAGAACCCCTATCCAATTAGAATTAAACGCGATTTATTTCACAAGTGCGTGTGTGTGTGTGTGTGTGTAAGAAGAGGATCATCATCAATCACAAATCCGATGGAAGATGCGCCTAATGGACGCGAATTAGCGTCAAGTGAAATTATTTCGCCAGTAAATATGAATATGAAATGCACTCGGAATGCCGATCGAACCGGGTAAGTGCTTAATATTAATGCTCATGTTAGGCATGGTTACGGGCCTCCCTAACGGCACTTCATCAGGCAAATTTCCAATGCTGCTAGAGTTGTGTCATAATGTCTACAGCATGTGTAGAAAGTACATGCACACAAACATATGTACATACATAAATCGAAAAACAACTCGAAAATAAAAAAAAACTGGTGCTATAATAAAGTGGGCAACGGTATTCGTTTTTGTGGATATACTCGAATATCTGCTCAATAATATTCATAATCGATGAGCCTGCACAACTTGTTGTGCGACGATCTTTTCTGCGTAGGCCAAAAGAATCTGGTTTTATATACTATATCCACGTCTACTTCTCTGTCTCGAACAGACGACGTCAGAGCGGCAGCAACAACTCACAGATTCTCAGATATTTATCAATGTTATATGGCTGGCATAATGTGTGTCTTTTAAATTTACATATGACATAAAACCAGCCGCAGTCGCAGCAACAACAACAACAACAACAACAATGCTAAAAACAAACGAAATTATTAACCTCAAAAAAAAAACAGTTTTTAAATTTATTTCGTTAGAAGAAAATAACAACAATACACAGAGATATATACATATATACAAACATACACGTCAAAAACGAACACAACAAATTGTGGAAAAACACTCAAAAGGTGTTTTTTGTAGATATAAAAAAACATATCAAAAAGGTTCCATTTTTTTTTCAAAATACTCAATCTTGCATTTTTCCGTTCTGAGTTTAATGTATACCAACTTTATTTTAGTTTAGTTAGCACATCTTCTTTGCGAATATGAACAAACCACATTTTATTTAACTTGTAGTTAAAACTAACTTGTAGTTAAAACTTGAGAGCTGTCAGAACTGCTTTAACTCAAAAGAAAATTGTGTTCACAACTTAAATGCTTCAGGCAATTAAATAAAAAATACATTTTAAGCTCATATTAATTTAGATATCATATTCTTCACAAATATATTCATTTGTATTCTAAAAGATTTCAAAGCTAGATTTGGTAAATTGTTTTAAAAGTCATAATTCCAAATAATTATATAAATTTGCTACACATATAACAGAGTATCTAGCAACAGAGCAGTGCAATTATTAAAATAATTCAGTGTAGCTAAACTTGGGAGTGGCCATGAGCTTAAAGCTCGTAAACTTCTAAGACATTCTATAAGTAGGCGTAATTATAATACTACATATATGCATACATACATATATGTAAATAATGGAAATCTCAAAATTTAAACTTATGTTTGTTTATCTGTATTTTAATAACTATATAAAACTGAGTATTCTTTAAGCTTTTTTTTTATAAATGTGTACTTAAACTAAATTTGCCAATATTCACAAAAATTAGCACATAATGAATGTACACGTTAAACATATTCCGACATCTGACTTTGACTGCTAATAAAGCGTTAATGTTTATTCAGAAATCTGTGCATGTATTCAAAATATAGCTATGTATATGTTTATATATCTTTTTTTATATTTTCAAGATTTAAGAGCTGCTTCGGTGATTTTTTGTTGGCTGTTTGATGCGAGTTTTTTATGCATCATGTCATGTTTTTAGTCAAAATCAACTTTTTTGGTTCGTTTACTAAGCACATCTAAAAAAAAAACTAATGAGCTAATGGTCATTCGCATGGGCCAAATTTTATAAGTGGGGGTTGAGAAACAACATGGAATGGAACGCTTTGCAATAAAATGCTTTCTAAAGGGGAAACAACATGGAATCAGGGAGAACTTGTATTCAAATGTGACTCATTTTTAAATTCGGTATTCAAACTGTTTAATATTGAATTTGAAGTGCCTGGTGTCAGGCGTATCTGATATTCCACTTGGTCACTTAATTTAATTTTGAGATGAGCCAAGAACCCGTCCTATATAAACAACATATATATATATATATATATATATGTATATTGTATTGCCATTTGGTATTCAATTGGCTGCCAGAGAACTTGTTAAAATTTAATTGATGTCATCGTCTGTTTCGTCTTTGCTTTTATTTTTATAATCATTTGCATTTACTTCTCGATTAAGTGGGATTTATCGTTCTTATATATTGTTCGTGAGTTGAATATATGAAATTTCAATTGTTTTGCGTCTTCTTTGTGGATACAGTGCGCGCTGAAGCTTGTTGAATCGAAAATGTTGTTGTTCAGTTTCTCCTGGTTCCCAATATATATTCAGCTATCGAATATTACGTGATTTTTAGCTCCATTAAGTTGTTGTTAATAATCAAGTTTTTGTTTGAGTTAAAAATTGTTCTTTATTGAAACAAATGTTTTTATAGCTTTTAAACGTGATTTTAAGCCAAATAGAGAACGGATCTATTAATATCGCAAAGTCAGGTATTGGAAAATGTTCAATTATTTCATTTTACCCATTTTTTTTTTAAGCTTAAACGGTATGATCAGAGTTTTTCAATAAATATATGGCTAACTGCTGATAAAATAATAATTTAATTTTATATATATACATATATAATTTTTTATATTTTATTTTTATATTAACGCAATTTAATCAATTTATTTATATTTTAAACAAATAAAACCGAAACTCGATTTATAAGTAAAAGTGGGTAATATTTGATTTAATACATTCACAAATGATATCGTATCAAAATTGGATCACCATATAGCAAATTTAGCTTATATACAAACAATCCGTTTAAATTGATATATTCTTGGTTAATTTGATTATTTTTGTTTTTTTGATTATTATATAACCCACTCTCTTTAAATGCACTCTATCATTCTTAGTATGCAGATTGGAAGTACTCTAAACTATTTACAGGGTATTTTGCGTGTGCATATGTTTTGTACACCAATATGAATTCATTAATTCGTGTTTTTCATTTGCTTTCTTTGGCGCAGTCGCAACTGTTTTGCTGTTTCTGTTTCTGTTATTGTTGTTGTTGTTGTTTTTGTTGCCATAGCGCCCTCTTTCGGCCAGACTCTAGAAGCCGCAATTGTCATTCTTTTGGCGTTCTCTTTAGTTCTTATTGGATTTTGCTTTGCGCACACACAAAGTGTTCACATTAAAATGGGTTAAGCGCATTTGCCGAAGACGCGGCAAATGAAGCAAATTGGTGACACACACACACACACGCACACACACACACACACAGTCATACCACAGGCACTTGCACTGTTTTTTTCTTCATTTCTTCTTTTTTTTTGGCTCTCTTTGCGTTTGTTTGGCTGCCATTGCTGTTGTTTTTGTTGTTATTATTATTATTATTGTTGTTGTTGTTGTTGTTGTTGCTGGCATTTGCTCCATTTCAGTTGAACTCGATCAATGAACCGTTTAATACATACACACACACACACATGGCAGTTGTGGCGTTTAAATTTCTACAAAACTTATTTGATTAACGGTAATTGCAAGAGCGCAGAGAGCACGCTCTCTCTCACTCTCTTTGCATGGCTCTCTTTGCTTTACACACACCTTCGCTTGTTCAGCGCACACAGTAAAAAAAATATAGAAGAGCGGCTTGCGAGCTTTGCTGTTGTTGGTTAATGTTGTTGTTGTTGTTGTTGCTTGTTGTTCGCTTGGTTTTTTATTGGGAACGTTAAACGCGACGACGCGACGTCTCAACGCTTTGGCCGTCTGCTATCGACTGACTTTAGACCGAGCTGCTGGTGCTGCGGCTGCCTGCTTGCCTGGCCAACTGCTGGACAGGTATGCACATACACACACACAAACACACACACACACATACAAAAAGGTGTTGTTGTTGGCTGTAAGCCAGCGCAAAGAAAGTCAAGTCGCACGTACAGAGTCTTTGGCTGGAATGTGTTGAAATTAAAAGTTGTTGGGTTTTTGGGCGCAGCGTTGCCGTTGCCGTTGTTGTTGTTGTTGTCGTTGTTGTTGGCCCTGGCCAGGCCAGCGCATGTTGTTGTTGTTGCTTATTTTATTTATTGTATTTCTTGTTTTTGTTTTTATGTTTTTTGGCTTAGACAGGTGTAGCTTGCGGCTGCTGCTGCTGCTGCTGTTATTGATATAGCATTGAGCACTTTGAAAAGCCGTCGTCGTTTCTAATGCATTCTACAGGTTTTCCACACGGAGCGGCTGCAAAAAACTTACAAAAACAAAAACAAAAAATAAAATAAAACAACTTGGCATTTTGCTTGGCCGTCGCTTGTTAGACAGATCGAGTGAAATCTCTGCTAAAATTATTCTATATGCCTATAATCGAACGGTGTTGCTGTTGTTGCCAGCTGTGATTTGATTTGTTGTTGTTGCTTTTGGCCACGGAAACGGAAATGCTCAAAGTTAGTCAGTTGTTGCTGCCAAAAAGGTGTCGATATTTGCACAATTTGTTGTTGTTGGCACACATTTTCCAACTAACTTTCAAAACAACAAACTGCAACCAGTTGATATAAGAATTTCTTATTGACTTTTCATTTAACGAGCAAACTATCTACAGCTGTAAGTACACGTATATTAATTGCTTAATTACGATTTAATATACGCTGCCAGCAACCTTAATTGCTTTTATCTAATCGCATCGTGTTGGCTCTAACTGACAAAAAAAAATGTCATCAAGTTTGTTTGTCTTTTTTTGGGGGGGGGGGGGGGGGGGGAAATCTTCTTTCTGTATTGCTTTAAGCACTTATCAAAAATGTTAGTTTTTAATTTGGCAACTCAAAGTTTTCCCCAATTAATTAGTGATACTAAGTGGCAATTAGTTGACGATTTGCAAGTTTTTGAAATTTGCCTTATAATTAGAAGATTTTTTTAATGTTTAGTCTTAATATAAACTTTTATGTTTCAATGAGGTCTTCTATTGTAGATCAACAAAAATTAAGTCAATTTTACATATAAACTAATCTCATATTCAAGAAAATATTTTCCTTTTTCCAAAAATATGGGAAATTTATAGAAACTCAATTGAAAATAAAAACTCAATTCCAGATAAGTTGAAATGCACAACAACTATCGGATTTTGTTTTTCCATCTGATAGTATACAGAGAGCAAAAATAACTCCTACGTTTGCGTGCCAAACTTTCGATTGATATGCATGGCTGTCATACCTTTCAGGCCCGAGATTGGTCGTGAGTGCGCAATTATTGTTGTAAATGCCAGAGCGTAAATTTGTTTACGACCTTGGTCAGCGAATTGTGATTATTTTTGGCCCCATAGACAGCACTGAAATGCATTTGCGGCACGTTTAGTGCCAACAACAACAGCAACAACAACAACTGAGACAACAACTCACTGGCAACTGCAATCTAAGAGATTTCACCAGCTCTTTTGACAAATCCCTGCTAACCCGCTGACATGCTATCGGTGCAAAAGCCCCACCTCCTCGAAATCCACAAAAAAAATAAAAAATAATAATAAATAAGCAGCAGCCATGGAATTTCACTTTTCACTCATGGAAAACTAAATAAAAAAAATACCCAAAAAGAAAAAAAAGGCCAAAATATAATAGTAATAATAAAAACTTTATACGAGCACATTTAATAATTTGCAATTAAATTCGATGGTCGAATCGCATGGGAACTGGTTGCTTGCATATATGTATTTTACTCTTTTTGGCATAGGGTACATCAATCAGATAACTCATTTTACATTCAATTGATATTTAAATACGTTTATAAATATTAATAAAGAGAGCATGCAAAAAAATTATTCTGTTGGAGCTTGTTAAGTATTTTTGAAAAAAGACAAAAATAAAAATATAAATAAATCTAATAAAAAATATAAATTTATTGAAATCAACAATAATAGCAATAAAAGAAAACTATAACACACAAATTGAAAGTTTTTGAAAAAAGTCATAATAATAAAAATAAAAGTCAATTTTATAAAATCAATGATAAATAATAATATAAAAAAGAACTTTTCCGGCATGAAATATCTACAAAAAAAGAGTACTACAAAACTATTTAATTTATTTACTACTAGAACTATTTAACATATATATATATGTATATATTGACTTTCTGCATTAGAATCAGGAAATTCTAGCTTCTTTATACATGTAGCGTATTTTATGTTCGTTGTGATCATAATTGATTTTGCATTGAAGCTTTTATAAATTTTTGTTTTTGGTGAAATCCAGTACAAGTCAAAGCGCAAAAATCGAAATTGCTTTTATAGAGTTGTGCCAGCCCCTGCCACTCCCCTCCCCACCACCGTGGGGCAAACTAGTCGCAAGCAGCAAGCATGCGGCCAAGGCCGAGATGAATCAAAGCAAACTGAGGCGATCGAAACCGATCGTTGTGTGCCATTAAATCAAAAGGAAGAAGCAACTGCCACGCCCACGGCCAGCCAGCCAGGCAGTCAGTTGTCGCTGCTTTTCAACAACAACAACAACAACAACAATACGAGCACGAGAAACTGATTTGTGACGGCCTCGGAACAAGTGGCTTTCTTTTGGGTGCGACGACTTGCAGCGAGAGATCTGCCGATTGGAGACTCAATGCAGCTGCTAAGCGTTTTTAATTGAATCGCAATGAAGGAAAATACAACTATATATATATATATATAAATATATATATAAAAGAGTCTCGAACGAGAAACGCGTTAAACCGCTTTTGATTTTTATATGTACTCCAGCAGGCCAGACCACTAACGCCTGGGTAAAAGTGGGTAATCATCATTAGCGTGCCGAGCCGAGTTGCTGTAGCTGTGGCTGTGGCAGTGGCAGTGGCAATACAAATCAGCCTCAAAGCTGGACAGCAAACGACCCCATCTCGCAGCTCCCATCCCCAATCCCCAATCCGCCAACGGCCACAATCCTCGCTCGCATCTTTCAACCAATTTCAAATCCAATTCCATTTCCAATTTCAATTCCCACATCTGTATGTTTATAGATTAGGCGGTGAGAGTGCGACAAAAGCCAAAAGCCGCCGTCGCAGAGTCAAAAGAAAATCAAAATTAAAACATTTTAACTGCCTGCTTATAAAGTTGGCAACCCACACTCATGTTGCATGCCACAGCGCAGCAAGTGAAATTGCGCTCAGCTTCTCCACATCCACATCCACATCCACATCAACCGAAGCCGAAGCTGAAGATCTTCTGCACTACTTCCCCGCTGACCCGTCGCCAGGCCGACAAAAAGAAATTTGATCTATTTCATATGATTAGCGCGCATATAAATTGCCTTCCAGCCAGCTCGCCGGATCGACAGACAGCTCCGACTTGTCGTTATTGTTGCTGTTGTTATTTATGGGCACCGAACGCGGCAGCGGCTCATTGATTGAACATTCCGATTGATTAGGTGAAAACGCATGTGGGTGTGCCAAAAGCGAACCGAACAGAACATGAACACACACACACAATCACAATCACGAACACGCACATCTTTCAATGTGCCATTGTCTTGGGGGGCGTGGCAACAGCTGCTCCTGGCCGAGAGCTGCAGTTACCGTGCATATTAATAGCTAGGGAGAGGCATCGATCAAAAGCAGCTACTATCACACCCAGTTACACTTGCCCATTGTGAATGCCCTGTAATCATAAAATGGGTAAAAAAAACATCACGTAACCAGTCGATTTTTATTACAGGGTATATAAACTATTATTACAGGGCATAATCGTATCTATTCTATTATCTATACCAGTGAGTGAATCTGGATCTGTATCTGTATCTGCATTTGCGTTTATATGTAACTGAATCTGTTCTGTATGTGATTTGTGTTATTACAGGGTATATAAATATTTATTTATATATCAGTATATATATCTGCATCTGCATATGTATCTTCATCTGTGTGTATCTGCATCTAAATATATCTATATCAATGTGTATCTGTATCTGTAACTGTTTTGTTTGTGTATCTGTTCTCTATTATAGCAGGGTATATAAATATCGATTCTATTACTCCATCATTATCAGTATCTGCATCTGTATCTGTATCTGCAAGTGTATCTGCATCTGCACCTGTATCTGTAAATGTAAATGTATCTGCATCTACCTTTGTATTTGTATCTGTAACTGTATTTGCATCTGTATATGTATATATATATACAGTTTAATGAATTTATTCCTGGCAAACTAAATTAAAGTGGATCGTTTTGTGGGTTAGTTTTATAGGTGAACACCTGGGGTCATCAACTGACATGCGGCGTGTGCTGTCAATTGTAAAGCTTCCTGGAAATCGCAGAGCTCAGAGCTAAAATAGTGAAAATAATAAGAAGCAGAAGCCATAAACTCCATTGTACTCTGACCCTTGTGGAGAGACACGCGCCCAAATGCAAAGCAAACTTCTTGAAGCAAAACAGCGAAAGAGCAACGAAATTCAGCTCAGTGTGTTTATGAGCTGCGCCAGAAACAAGAAGAGGTAGATAAAGGAACCGCAATTATTTCATTTAATTTTTGGTAAAGCGAAAGAGCAGTTAAGCTAAACAAGAAGTTGTTTCTCTCTTTTGTGTGTGTGTGTGTGTCTACTCTACTCGTAATTGCAAACTCTACAAAGCGTAAAGATTGCCCAATTTGATTGGGTCTTGAAACTGAAACCCTTTCGCCAAGCAATCTTTTCGGCTAACATAACGAAAGATCCTAGCCGAACCGCAATTAACGATCAGTTGATTAATACGTTGTGTGGCTTATCAATCAATTTATCTGCGGATGCGCTTGCGTGTCTGTCACTGTCACTCATAGAAAAGGAGGCGTGGCCCGCGCATTGACGGCCTTGTCTATTGTATCGAATCGATTGTATAATCAACGCAACGATTGAAAGCCATATATATATGTATATATATATATATGTTTGCCATCTGGTAATTTGCATCAAAGCCTAAAAATATTTTACAATCACTTCAAAAGCTGAACAGCGGTTAAAATTCACCGATCCCATGCGATGCGATGCGATGCGATTCGATTGATGCGAGTCTCAGCCATATAAAAAGGCGGCACCTTCAGATGCCCGGCGAATGATTGAGACTTGCCAGCTAATCACAGGGTATTAAACAAAAGTGTGTCATAGAAAATGATTATACGACGTGCCTGCATAATCATGCGTTTTACATAGTTGATAGAGGCTAGAGGCAAAGTCGCTACAATATATGTGTAAGACTATATTTTGCAAAGACTCGCAATAGGGAATTTCTTATGTTCCAATTATAATTACATTTTTTATTATTCGTTACTTTTGTTTTTTTTTTTTGTGTATTTTTATGTGATTTGTACATTTTTTATTACTTTCATCACTTCTACTATTGTTTTATTTTTTGTTAAATTTATATTTTTTATTTATTTTTTTGTTTTTTACTAATTTTTTATTATTTTCTTTTTATATATTTCTCCAATTTTAAAAAGTCTTATTTTTTTTTAAATGTTTATTTAAATTTGTTTATTGTGTTGAGTCCTGTTCTCTTTTGTTTTACTAAGAGAAAATACTTTTACTTCTTATGGAAAAAAAATGATTGTCTTTGTTATACAACCAACAAAATGATCTTGTGCTTCGGCATAGGAAGTCCCACACAAGTGTACAATAAATCATGAATCAATAAGTAAACAACACTTACTATATATGTATGTATATACATATATACATATTTGTACTTATATAGATATATATGTACATATATGCTTAGTATACTCGTTGGGGAGAGCTCTTCATATATAGTAAGCAAATAAATTTTTGCTCATTGTTGGCAAACAGAAATCACAGAAATTGATTTGTTCGCCTGCATTTGTTTGTGCGCTTCGATCGTTGCACTTTCACTTAATAATTTTTTATATAAATAGAAATTCGTATATAATTTCTTTAATTTTCAACAAATACGAAGAGCTAATATGAGTTTGCAATTAAAAATGTATGATTTGATGATCAATGATCAATGAATCAATGTTAAAAATTTATGCAATTATTTACTTATTCGGATTTGGTCTTAAAAACATGTGACTTTTTTTTTAATACTTCTGAAAAGTGAATTTTATAATAAATACAGTTTTTTTGAAACTGTTTTATCGAACATTTTTTTTTTTTTAATTTTATATTCATGATCTACAAATTATAATGCCAAATAGTTATTTTGTTATGTTTAATTTGTAGTTTTGAGAGTTTTCGCAAATATTATCAAAAATTAATTATTGTATGACATTAAGACAAAGGAAACTGCCCTTGGTACATTCGATAATTGCTATCGATGTTATCGTTAATAACACGGTTAGTGTTTAGTTGCAAAATTAATAATCAATCATTATATCAATGCTGTTTAGCTTTTGTTCTAGCCATTCGACAACTTATTTATAGATAAATCGTTTAAGAGACGAAGATTGAGTTGAAACAGAATTTGTTAATTAATTTTCGATAGCTTGGATGGTTCCGCAAATCCACAAATGTGGCCTGCGCATGGAGGAGTGCTTAAAAGCGATGGTTAGTTTTGTCTGGCAGTCCATTAGTTAGTTATCTATTGATGGCCTGTTCATTATTGGGTGGGTAACAGACGCAGCGTCGTCTCAGCTGCCTCATTGCCTGCTATCCCATATAAACATTACATCATGACATGCTCGATCTACGTACGTACGTAAGCCCATAAAAAACCATACCTAATCACATCACAGTGGGCCGTGCAATAGGAGGAGTCCAACTCGAGTCTCTAGTCTCGAGTCTCCAGTCTACAGACTACAGTCTCCAGTCTCAGGCCCCGCCACAGGCCAGATTACGGTTACTGAGTTGGGGGACTGGGCCTGTTCGGCTGTTGTTGGTTGCGCTGTGGGTTAGGTTTTTGTTTTGCTTCCTGATTGCGTTGCACGCATGACAGGTGCTGATTAGTTGGCTGACACCGAGACGATGAATGCATCCAAATGGCTGCTGCTGCAATTTTTCGCGACTTGCCACAAATGCGTTTTTTTTTTTGCGTCGTTTTACGCTTTTACGTTTTTACGATTTTACGTTCGTTGTTATTCTGTGCACGGCGCTTCATAAATAACTGGGCGAGATTTTGGCTCAGCTTATGTAACTGTGCAGCAGCCTCTGGCCAACTCAAGATGCTACCCAAAAATAACTTGAATAAAAACAACAAAAGAGCACACACACACACACACATGTGATTTCAAGTATATAAAATGTATATATAAAATAAAGAAAAACAAAAGACTTAAGACACAAACTTTATGTATTTCTTTATTTTCGTCCGGCCATGTTAATGCTATCGTAACTGTAACCGACCTCTGCTGGTTGCTGGTGTGCCATGCGCTGTTTCTACTCATTTCCTATTAATTTATGTTAATTATTTGTAAAAGAAAGAGCCACACCATGCCCGGTACACCTCCCGGATTCCGGTATCTGGCTGCTCCGGTACCCCGATAGCCCAATTGGTTGCTTGGCTGCCTCTGTCTCAGACTCGTCAGTTTTTGGCCCTCTTCTAAAGCGGCGTGTACCATACCAGATACCAGACGCGAGCAGCACAAGTTCACTGACTTGTTGACAATGAATTGACAAAAGCCAAAAAAAAAAAAAACACCAGACGCCATCTGTGAAAAGAGGCGCAGTCACAGCAACTGAATTCAGTCACAGGCAGCGACAGACCCTGAGATAGCGTTAACAATGAAGATGATACCAAAAAAGAAGAAGAAAACACAGTCATAAGTACTTTACGTACATGTGTGTCTGCCAGCTTTAATAGAAGCCAAGTGTGTGCTACGGAACGAGGGTTGTACGCTTAGTTGATCAGTAGTTGTTGATTTCAATTTTCTTAAATATCAAAAAAAGGTTTTTTTTTTTTTTTAATATTATTCGTTCTTTTTCATTTAACATTTATTTGTTTATTTTAAAACTTTATTTTTAGAGTTGTTTTTTTTCTTTTTACTTAACTTTCTAGCAACCCTCGTTATCCCAACTATTTCTCAGTTTGATCTCTTGCAAAAGCGGAGTCAAAATTAAGATGATTTGTTAGCCCACGTATCGAAAGATTCTTGGCAGCTAAAATTCTCCCCGCGGCGGCCGCAAATTAAAAACATGTATTTAATTTTTTTTTTTGTTGTTTGGTTCTTTGTTAAACTTATATTTGGCTTTTTTGTGGGCTGTTGCTTAGAAATTGATGCCGATAATGATGATGATTATTGGTGCGCTTGCTCGCCTGTATTTTAATGTCTTTACCAAGGCTGATGTCATGACAGGATTTAGAAGCCGGTTTTTTCCGTTTTTTTTTTTGTTTTAAATTAAAATGTAAACAAAACATCAAACGTCCAACATTTGTCAGCCAAGCAACAAAAAAAGGCATTACCAATTAAAATTATTAAAAATTAGAAATAAATATTTGGCGACAAAATTCCTGTTTTTATATTGAGGTCAGCATTTTAAAATATACATAAATTCCAATTAAAATTAAATGATAATTTGCTAAACAGTAGCTGGTTTTTAGATTGATATGAAAGATATTATTATATGCACAGACACAGAATAATTGAATTTAAAATAATAATAATAATAATAATAAAAATAGTAGCATATTAAATAAAGACTGAAATCTCGTTTTTTTTATTTTTACTTTTCCACAAAATCGCATTAAAAATGGCAAATTATTTCAAGTTAAAGGCAATTAGATGCTTTAATTGGCTTCTGGTTCAGTTTCATTTTGCAACCGGTTTGTGGCTTTGGTTTGAGTCTCAACTTTTGGCTTATTGTGCAGCAAACTGTAAAGAGCTCAAACGTATCTTTTGGCCCCCGGTCGGCAATTTCCGCTTAGCGGAGAGCTCAGTTCTAGCAACAACACCTGCCGCCTGCCTGCCCCTATGCGAAATGGGATTGGGAATGTTCTCAGTTTTGGGCACATTTGTCTTTAACACTTCTTTTTTGTTTGTCGGCTGTGCCTCAATTGAAGCGTTTGTACTTGAAATGACTTCATTTGCACAACTTTTGTGGCTGTGGCTTTTGGCTTTTGGCAATTGGATTATTTGGCTTTTTGTTTTGCTTTGTGTGCTGAATTGCTTTTGTTTTATTCATTTGTCTCTGCCGATCGCATGTACTGCAAATCAAGGTTAATTGCCCCACCCTTTTTACACTCACACACGGCTTACGGTGCGTGCGCACCTTTCCAATCAATCAGGCTCAATATTTATTGTTGTTTTTTAGGTTTTCTTATTTTATTTTCTTTTAGCTTTTGTCGCTGTCATGCACGCAATTTGCATGCGCCGTTAGAGCCCGGCCAGCAGTAACTGTAAAGCCAGCTAACATCCATAAATGGAACTCACACACACACACACACACTGCAGCAAATGTCACGCGCGTCGCCCACGCCTAAAAGTTGTTGCTGTAGTCAAATCAATGGTCAACTTGATTTTGACTGCGCAATGCGGGAAAGTTCTTTAGAAAAGCATTGACCGCTAGGGCTGCCCAGGCTAACATTTATAAACTATTTCTGACACTAAGTCGAACTGAGCACGCCGCACATGCATTTGCATAACAAAATATGAGTTTATGGATCATAGATTACATATTATAAAATAGTTAGTTAAACTGAAGCACAGCTTAGTTTTGACAGATTTCATATTGTTCTCAAACTCATCCTAACGGTGAATGCAACATTATTAATGATCCCTCATATAAATGATAAAACTGAAAAATAACTGCTCATATTTACAGAACTAACAAATTTTCTGTAAAATTTCTAACTATAAGCATAAGTTAAGCAACGCAATCAGCTCGAAAATAGCTTTTTATATTTAATAAAATAAAGAAACCAAACACTGATAGGTTATTTATTAGTTCAACAATATAATAAGCATTTAAATTGGCTCCAATACACAACTTTCTTTATTATATTAATATCCACACCTAACTTTATTTCTTTACAATTATTAATTTATTTATTCTAATATATGGGTGACATAATTAAATGTTCTCTGATTAACTAAATACAAGTTTTATAATAATATTTATTAGTTCACACCAGATGGTCGAACGTAAATGTGAGTTACTAGTAGCTGATTTATGTTAATGCGAGTTCAGATTGCCAGCTTCCAATTTAACATATTTGAACTGATTTCGAAAAGCCTTAAATTTGATCATATCTTTGGCATCTTTCGTACAACATAAATTAAGTTCATAGACGCTTCATTGTATATGCAGAATTATATAATATATGTGCCGGCATTTTTGTCAAATACGTTCTATTTTGATTTATATAAATATATTTCACTATGTAAATGCGTTAGCAGCTGTAAATGGTTAAATTAGCACCAGAAAAAAGCTCTCCAACACAATTTTTATTTATTTTTCGCCTAGATTTGACATTGATTTGTTTTGGCAACTTTCTAAGCAACAGTTTTAGGTGAAACAAGACTAAACAGAGGCTAACCCTAAACAATTGCAGGACATTGTGCGCACTGTAAAACAAAAGACTTAGGCGACAAACGTGCTGCCGGTATTAAAACTAAACTGAACTGCATTTGCACGATCTAAGACTGGGCATCGGGGGAAGTGATGAAGAGTGCAACCAGTAAAAACAAAAACAAAAACAAAAAAAAAATAGACAATGAAAAGTGAAATTGTCTCGATAGGTTTTTCAGTTTTCAGCAGTATTTTTTTCGGGGCACGTTTGTTTATTTTCCACATATTTCAGCCCCAGCAAATCAATGAAAGTTGACGCCAAATGCAGCCGAGGCGAGCACGAGGCATGTAGGCTTCCAGGCAGCCAGACAGCCAGACACCCAGACATACGGACAGACGGACAGACAGATAGTCAGCGAGCTAACCAGGCTGGCAGCCAAAGCAGACAGGCAATTTCGAATGCTCGCATAATCAACCCAAAATTGGCAGCGAAACCTATCGAGAAAAAAACTAAAGAAGCAAAAAAAAATATATAACCAAAGTGCCATGCAAAAGTGGCAGGAGAAAGGCGACAACTGCAGAAAAGCGTAACTGGAGAAGAGAAAAGAAGCGCCGCTGCCAGGTGGAGTGGCAAGTGGCAACTGAAGTAAGCAGCTAGGCAGGCGAACACCTGACCATTCACAGCTGGGGTTAGCTGGCACACATTGCTGAAGGACGTGGCCCAAAGGTCAATACTAAAGAGGTTTGGCAGCCCAAATAAGCAATTAAACATTCAACAAGGCTTGCAATGACAGGCTAACAACTTTCACTATTTGCCTGCCATTGGCACCAAAAAAAAAATCAAAAAAAAAACGAAAACAACAAAAAAAGAAAAACTCTCATGTGGCTCAACGGATCCCCTCACGTTTCAGGGGTGCGTAAGGAGGGGCGGGGGTGTATCTATGCGACGACAAAAAATCAGACAGACAGACAGCCAACGATGTCAATCAGAAATGCTATCCACATGCAGACAAGTTGGCTTTTATTTTTTTTTATTTTTGTTTTCTTTCGTTTTCGTGTTTTTTTCTTTGGTCTTCATGAAATTTCATTGAGAAATGTTGAAGGTTAAAATGCAATTGAAGACCTGAGTGGAAAGCTAAGCTGAAGTGTCCCGAAAATGGTGTGCTCTTCACATACAAAAGAGTGTTTCAACAGTTTCCTAATTGGGCAGCAAATGTAATTGGATGTGATTTGAAGAGTGCTTTCAGGAGTTGCTTTTTCATGGGGTACGCCAAATTCAGCCTAAACTCTGTGTAATTAGTTAAGATTAAGATTTATGATGCGAACACTCTTCATTTATCCAGTGCTTAATTAAGTTGGCTACTACGCAATTAAAGTAAAAAAGCCAAATCTTTTGGAAAAGCTTTGCCAACTTTCAAGCCTCATCAATCATTCAGGATTTACATTAAGTTTGCTAAGTTACTTTTGTTTCTAGCGAGCCAATGTAAATATGGCACACTAAGAGGCCGCTTTTTTTCTTACTTTTTGCCCAATGCAATACCGTGGGAACTGGGAAAAGATTTATTCAATTTGAGACTCATGCTTAGAAGTTGTACCCCACAGATTAAAGTGAGAAGTTTCTATTTCGACTGGGATCTTGGTCAGCTTAAAATGAATTAAATACTAATATATCTCAAATACATTAAAATATGCAATAATTTAATTAAATGTATTTATGTTATTATTATTATTATTTTTTTTTTGAATTAAATTTAATAAATATTTTTTTCTGCATTTGTTTACCTTTTACATAAAAAGATAAAGATAAAAAATAATTCATTGCACTTCGACTTCAAATAACATTTACTATTAAGGAGCTTGTTTTTGGCCTATGATTTATTTTTATTGATATGAGTGAATTATGGCAGCTATTTTGAACCAGTTCAGCAAAAATATTTTTATCTGGATTATAACTGTCAATATACTAAATTTACCTATCGTGGTTTAAAAACTTTATAAGTTATGATGCCGAAAAACTTTGGAAATGTCTGTGAACCAGTTCTTGTGTATTTGTCTCATATTTATTTTAACAGGTTTTCTGCCGGATCTGTATTCAATACCATAAATCCAGGACTTATGGCGAAACAGGTTGTGCAGTTTTTGCAATATATTTTATATACTATATAATATAATCCTCAAAATTTACTCTATATTTTCTATTTGAAGTGATTTTTATGCTAACAAATTTTTCTAACTTTAATTAACTTTTGACAAAGATCGTAATAATCAATTGTGTGAGTTAAAGTAAGCTCCAACAATACTTTCGATAGTTTGTTCGGCATAGTTGATATTCCCTACCAGTTTTGCTCTTCATTTCTATTTAAGGGGTATTCACGATGAAAATAAAACCTAAATTGTGCATTGTGCAAGTTGTTGTTTATTTGTTGTTGTGGCTGCCAAGTGTCGTCCACTTGACGCCTCATCAAGAGGCAGTTTCCCCCCTTTACCGATCTGTGCCGTGCTTCCCGCACTGCCAAATACTCTTTTTTTGTCTTGCCAAACTGAACTTCAATTTAAATGCACAGCGTTGCTTTTGTTGTTTGCTCTTGCTGTGCATTTAGTTGTATTTGTTTTTGATTTTTGATTATCATTTAGCGCACATTTGCAGCTATTTGTTGCTATTGTTGTTGTCCCAACAAAAAATAGTTCATTAACATTAGCTTTCTATGCGTTGTTGCTGTTTCGTTGTCTCAACAAATTATCGGCCAAATATTTTGTGTGTCATTTGAATGCGCCTTTTGTGTAGCGCACAAATGTTGCATTAGTGTTATTATTTGTTGTTGCTTGTTGTTATTTGTTTGTGTTTGTTATTTATTATTATTATTGTTGTTGTTGCTGTTGCATTTATCAAATGCATTTTGAAAATCATGTGAAAATATGCAAAGGCAACAGCAACAACGGAAACATGACAATGGCATAATTTATGCAAAGTGCATTTAAATACCAAATGCATCAAACATTTCTTTTATTTTCCATTTTTGCTGCATGACATTTCAAACATTTCTTGCCGTCGATTGAACTTTGAGAAAGTAAGAAAAGTTTCTTGGCATTGTTATGCAATATTTTGGTATTTTGAAAGAAATGCTGAAAAATGCATAAAAAATTAAATAAAATACTAACTAACTAAAGTTTTAAATGTAAAAGTTAAAAATATATAAATATCAATATAATTGAATAAAATCAAATTTACTTACATGCAGCAAAGCTTAAAGCGCACTCTAAAAGATCTGTAAAAGATAAGACAAAAAAAAAAACAATTTATTAACATTTGTTAAATGCTGACAATTCTTGGAAACATATCTCAAAATTTCACGGCGCAATCTGGCAATGACAAAATGCCAGCCAATCATTCAAATGTCACACTGCGACAAAAACAATAAAACAAGCGCAAAAATGTCATAACAAGCCCAAAGAAAAAGAAGAAAAAATTGCAATTGCAAATGCCAAAGTGGCCCACGTCGAGCGCATGAGACAGACAGAAAAGTGTTTCATAAAATAAAACTCATTCAAAACAAAACAAAAAAAAATCACAAAAAATTGTCTACAAAAGTAAACAAAACGACAACAATTATATTCTGGCTGCCACAGCCCCAACAACAACAACAAGAACAACAAACAACAACAAACAACTGATCTGACCCACATAGGCGGCAAGTGCGGGGGGCGACGGGGGATGCCAACTGGCTGGCGAGGAAGCTGCCAAAGCTAAAGTCAAAGAAGCAGTTGGCCAAAAGTTTCAATTGTTGTTGTTGTTGTTGTTGGATAATTGCGGCATTTTAAAGCGCTTGCATTGTTTTGGTGGTTTGGTGGTGCTAGTGGTGCTGCCGCTGGATTATGCAACCGCACGAGTGGCAAACATGAAGAAACAGTTATCTGTGAAATTGCATCGACAAACGTGATGAACGTTACCCCAATAGAAAAAGACAACAACAACAACAACAACAAAATGCCAGACACTAACTACCTAACTAGCACCCGGTATTGTGAATATATATATATATATACATATATATATGTATATATCTAGCACAAATTTTCTTCCGACTTGACTGCGCTTTTGCGCCTAATTCTCATGTCATGGCAAATAGTTTTTAGATCTCGAGACAATGCCAAGTCGAGGCAGTTAACGTGCTGCTGCAAAAAGATGCTGCACTTTTACTGCGCTTTTCCCACACCCGCGCCCACAAGCGATAACAACAACAACAACAACAACAACAACTTGACACAGTCCCACAATACATACGTAGATACCTACATATTAGTTAGGCTTAGCCAGTTACCTAGTTAGTTGGTTAGTTAGTTGTAGCTGTAAATGCGAGAGCTGCTCACAAAGCCAGTTAATTAGCTGAGAAACAATTCTTTTTTTATTTTGCTTGTTTTTTTTTGTTTTTGGTATAGCTGCACCAGTTGGGAATTGTAATGTTTTTCTTTTTTGGTTTTTCTTTTTTATTTGTATATTATTATTTTGAGCAATGTAAAGAATTTTTTATGAGTTGATATTGCAATTTTATTACAGTCAGTTATATATATTATATATATGCATATAATAGGACATATGTGAAGCTGGAATGCTGATAAATAATTACAAAAATTTACACATTAAAAAATTTATAAGAAATTTGGCCAACATAAAATATATTTCGAATTTATAATCCAATTACAGAATTGATTAATTTATTTTCCATTATAAAATACAATTTTATTAATATTTATAAAATTTTATGAATTACTAAATCAGTAAATTATCAATATAAGAGCAATTTTTTTATAGAGAAATGCTAGTTTTTCAGCCAGGACCCCACAAATATTTCAAAGGAAATGTTTTTCAAGTCCTTTGCGGAAAACAACTACAAACTTTGAAATTTATAAATACAGAGCTAGAAACATTTATTTTCTGGACGCAAACTTGCTTGCCAGCCCTCGTCTTAGTTAGCCCTCGGATTAGTTTGTGTGTAGGGAATTTGTGTTAACATAAAAACTGCGCCTTCTCGGGTAATTACGTTGCAGGCAACAACAACAAATACAATGCACAGTTGCATTTAATGCGTCTAATGAGTGGTTTGTTCTGCAACAACAGCAGCCGCAATTGAGTCAACAGCAGCAGCAAAAACAACAACAACAACAATGACAACAACAATAAGTCGAGCAAACGCGTGCAACGTTTTGTTCCTATTCACATTTTGAAGTGGTTGTTGCCGCTTTTATTGTTGTTGCTGCTGCTGCTGTGCTGCTGCTGCTGCTACTGCTGTGCTACATTTTTTTTTTGCATCACTTGTCTTGGGGGCAAGTTCGTTTCCTAAGTCTTTTGTTTTGCACAGCGTGGGTAAAAAATGAAAAAAAAAAAATCATACGAAAAAAACGTAAATCAAACCCAAAACCAACAAACAACAAATACAACTGCCTTGCGCTGATTTCGATGGCGGTGACGGCCCCTCCTAACCGCCACATGCCACGCCCACTGTGTGCCAGTTAACAGAATTCTTTTGATTCGATAGGGGCGCATGAGGCCTCGGAGAAGGGGCATATTTCACATAGTTTTATTGCGGCGCGGCGCAAGTCAAATTTACTCCAAAATAATAAAAAAAACAACAAATTCGCTTACGACACTCGATTATGAAATTTGTGGGCGAAACTTATTCGATTTCAAGTGATTCGTTTTATTGTTTGAGTGCATTGAAAGCACGAGTCACGCTTTCTTTCAAATCTATAACAATGAACGAGCAGCAGCAGCAGCAGCAGCAGCAACAACAACATTGACAAATTTGCACTAATTAAAAGTCAAGTGTTAATTAAATCAAAACAACAATTTGTCAAGGATGACAATCGTAACAGACCTTAAGAAACCCCATTGCAATACGCTGTTCGTAATTATGACAGCGGGCGACAGACCATAAATACTTGCATATGTTAATTGCCTTCAAAATTAATTGACGGCTTGCGGCCAGCAATCACGTAAGCAAAAAATTAACTCAGTGTTAATTTTTTGTTGTTGTTGTTTTATTTCATTAAACACACTTGAATATGGACTTGATGTGGTAGAATACTTTTAAACGAGAATTGCTGTCAAGAAATACAGTCAATAATTCAAATACCCATAATTTATTGAAAAAAATCACATCTTTATTTATTATCAAAAAAATTGTTTATTCAAATTTAAATTATTTTTAATCGACTTTGCTGGCCACAAATAGTAACTTAAAAAAAGACAACATTTAATCTGAATGTGAGGAGTTCAAATTTTTGTTGTACAAAATTATGCCAAAATTCAGAAAAATTTGGACATGTAAGGCTCTTGGACCCATAGGTCTCATACTTGTAACACCCATAAATTTGTCAAACAATGAACCAATTTTTAATGTGGCATTCTGATCATAATTTTGTATTAATATAAATTCTACATTTAAAATCGATGCATTTTTGGAAAATATTTTTTTATTTTTTTTTATATTTTTGAATAAAGGATGAATACTTACTCATTTTGGAAATAAAAATTTAAAACTGCGACCTTGCTTTCTTAATTGACTTTGCTGTATAATAATATAAAAAACAAAATTTAATCTGATTCTTAAGGGGTCAAATTGTTTGCCGAAAAGCATGCCAAAATTAAGGAAAGTTTTGACAAAACTGATCACCCCGCCTCGCACAAATTACCGATCACAAAAAAAATTCAAAATAGCAATAATGCAGCATTCTTATACGTTATACGGTTATACGGTTTTTTATAAAGTATATTTTATTATGATTTATTATTACATAAGAAATTCTTATTGCCAGGTTTTTACTTATGCTTAACTAAAAACTGTACACTGAAATTTTTTATGTATATTTTTCTTTGGAATTAAGTACTAAAAGCTTCAATGAATTTGATTCCATTTATTTATTTATTAAATATTTTATACATTTTTCATTTTGTTCACGCAGAACTTTAAGGATAATATTTTCTTCCAATAGTTATTTAGACAATTCTGTGAATAATATCGTCTATATAGTTAGAGTCTGTGTTATACGTGACAATAAGGACGCTAGCTTGGCGAGTTTTATGAACTCAGCTGATCAATTGATATGGGCAACATCTGCCTCACCACATTAAATTTCACATTATGTCAACAAGTTTTCAATTTTGTGGAAATGGCATTTGTTTATAGAAGTTGTTGGCCGTTAACTGCGACAAGTGCATATAAACGGGCAACATCGTAAAATATCGCTGTTCGTTTTGACTTTTTTGTTTGTTTTTGGTTTTTTTATGGTATGAAACCAAAAGCTAAAGAAACTGAATTTGAAACTGGGAAAATGTCGAAAAAGGAAGCGACGCGTCGCATCAACCGCATCGGGGGTAAACAAATTAAGCAAAGTTGCTTGGTTGCCGAGTCTCTCGGCTGCTCAGTTGCTTAGTTAGTGATTACGTGGCCAGGGCCTGAGATCATTACATCATCCATTGGCGTCACATCATTATAATCGAAGAGCCGCAAAAAAATAAAAAAGAAGACAATGGTCGGGGCCAACAGGGCCGATGCTGTTTGCTGTTTGCTATTGCCAACATTGTTTCCACTCTCAGTCTGAATCTCAGTCCAAGTTTTAGTCTGAGTTTTAGCGTAGGTCTCAGGCGCCTCGACACGTTTTCGTGCTGGGTGTTCGCCCAAAACCTTAAAGATATATATAGATATATATCATCAACTAGGTCGTGGGTGGAAGACTAGAAGATGCCCTACAGTAAATTTTTAGTATGATCTGAACATAATTCAAATCGGTCTTTTTATAAAACTACAAAAACAAAGTTTGAATTTTTGTAGTAATGATAGTCCAAAATTAACATCGATTTATTTTTACAGCGGAATAGAAAATGTTGTTGATAATTATCGATATATTGACAGAGAAACTTGCTACTGTTAATATCGACACATATATATCTATCGATTTCTTTAATATCACTAAAGTTCATGATTTTTGGGATAAAAATTTCAGATTTCAAGTTCTTTATGACACAGTTAAATAAATTGCAACACTTGCTATAATTTTGTTAGCAACATTTATGAATATATTATTTATTATATTATATTTATTTCAAAATGTATTGTTTGGAAGTTATCGACAATCGAATATCGAAAGAGATTCAGAGTTAGATTTTGCCGATGTTTGCCAGCCTGTTACATCCCTTTGCCAAACATTATTACAGGGTATATAAAATTTGCAATGCTTCAATGAAGCAACTTGCGGTCATATGATAGCCCTGCCTGGAACTGGAACAGACGATTCACTACTCACGACAGTGAGTACTACTCACTCACTACTCACACAACTGATGATTGTTGACTGGGTCTGAGGTTTTGCTTGACTTCATTTGCTATCGTTGTTGTTTTTGTTGTTGTAATTAAGGTTTTTTTTGTTGTTGTTTTTTCTTTTTTTTTTTTTTTTGCGTACACTGCGTTTTGGTTTCGGTTTCGATTGTAGTTCGTATCGTGTGCAGTCGACTCGAACCCCGCCTGAGATTGAGATTGGAACTGGGACTGGGACTGGAACTGGAACTGGGCAAGGCCTCGTGCAAATACATATATATATATATATATATATGTATGTGTGTGTATATGGGGAAGTGTTTGCATGCACGGTAATCGATATGTCAGCTACTCAGTGCTTAGTGCAGGTATCGAAGGGGGGGGCGCACATTCACTCTTTTATCTAATATGCAGCACGTAATCGTAAGCAATAATTGTCTAGTATTAGGCGCTGCATTCAACCGCAGATGATTTCATTTGTGCTCTTTCAATTGATCCCCACAGCGCCAAAAGGGGCCCCCACCCCCCACCAACCCTTGTTTATTACCTGTTATTATGTCACACTTTTGCTCATACGTTTCCTGAAGCTTAAATAATATGATTCGAATCTAAACTTGGGCCAGTTTTATGTAGGTGAAGTGAGCGAGGCATAATATACCAATACCCAGCACAAGATATATATATAAATATGTATATATATATATATATATAAATATTATGCACTACACAATGCTAACATGTTTTCAGTTATGGATATATCCTTAGTCTGCATTATATACTCTGTACAAAAGCTGAGAAGGAGTATATTAGTTTTGTGCCTATCCTATTACTTAGACTACAAATTTGGAATATTGCTAGTTAAGATTTTTTGGAATCTCCAACTTTACGATGACAATCTTGTCTACAAGTCGATCCGGAAATATTCCTAAGGCGCAGTTTACCTGAGATTACCTGCTGTAAGACTTAACGTTGCAACGTTCTGGTTACCTTTTTTGCCTTCAAAAAAAGAAGAAAACACTCAGCTGCAAGCTCAACGAGCTGCTCATGTTTGGCTGTCTTCGTTCAGCTATTATCAGCGTAATGTGTCTGCTTTTGACCTCTCAGCCAGGTGCAATGCCCTCGAGACGAGCGCCTCAAATACCGTTACGGAAGTGCCCGCTTTAATTGCATGTGTGGGCTGCAACTTGGGCTAATAGTGTAGTTGTAGTTGAACTGCATGGCTAACAGTGAACGCTCGATAGTTGAGAACCACTAAAGTTGAACACAAGTTGTCAATTAAGAACTGAAGCGGTGCAGGTTAGGCATAGAAATTTATGTTTTTCTCGAAAAATGTATCAATAAAAATATATATATCATCCATATAGATTCTAAAATAATATAGATACAATAAAAGTATTTAAAATTCTACATGTTGATTTTCTTAAACACTCAATTTAAAATAATTTTAAAAAATGTTCGACTCAAAAGGAATTCACTTCTGTTTGATGCTTTATTAGAATGTAATAAATATATTAATTTTTTTAAATAACTATAACTAACTTATGTTACCAATTATGTTGTAACTGTGTAGAGAGTATCTCTTAGTCGAGTATTTTCAGCTAGGATGCATTTACTTGTTTTTGGAAATGTTTTTACAATATTTGCGTTGTTGTTTGTTTGCCTCTTTAGGTTGAGGCGTACTTCAACTTCAACAATATTGTAGCCTTCGTGGATTTGCTTGTTGTCATTTTTTTTATATTTTGTTTTTAACATTTTTTTTAAAAAGATATTTTGTTTTACACAGCGCCCCCCGGCACGCCCCCTTGCGCGTGCACCCTTCGCAGACATTGAAAGGTTTCGCCTTGAAATCGCATTCGAAGCGGGAAATGATATTTTTGTTGTTTTGTTTTGTTTTTTTTTTGTGGGTCTCTGTGGGAACTTTTCAATTACGATGTTCGAGTAGCTGGTCAAGGTAACAGCGTGCGTAATATATATCTACAACAGCAACAACAACAACAACAGCAACTGGTTCTATAAATCATCATTATTATTGTAATTGAAAATTTCACGTCAAAACGGTTGAATAACAACAAATGCTAAAATCTTTGCTTGCAATAATTATTATAAGTATTAGCTCATTTTGTATTTAAAGATTGCTTAGCATATAATTTGTTAGTTGATTTTTATTTTTAGCCGTAAATACTAATGCCAATAGGTTATTTCCATTGAAAAAAACAAAAACGACTAACGACAACTATTAAAAGAATATTCATTTAGCATTCAATATGCATTCAAAAGTTCAGCAAACGAAAGAAATATTGGTAAATATATTATAGTAAAAAACTTGAGCAACAGTAAAATGTTAAAAAAAATAATAATAATACCTAAAACAGCTAATCACGTGCATTAAATGCGCGTTGGTAAAAATTCATGAATCATGCTCCGACTCGTTTGTCTATTGCCAAATTTTCCATTATTTTCGAATTGCGGAAGCCGAAAATTATGGCATGAAAAGCGCCGACCGGCCCCAACAAGTACACAACAAAAAAAAAACCTCAACAATAGAAATTATTAATTGTTGCTGTTGAAAAAACTATATACAGATATTTATATATATATAATGTGCGCTAAATTGCTTTAATAATTTTTGAATTTTTTTAAATGGAGCATGCAAAATGCATGTAACAAATGCGGCAATCAAGCTTAAGACTTATGCTAGACTATATGTATCTATATATATATATATATATATATCTATGTATATGTATCTATATCTGTGTATATTTAAATGGCAGTCAAGTTAAATACTTTGGCTTCTTGGCTACTTCCGTGCTCGACACCAACAGTTAGTGGGTCATTGAAGAAGTCAGATACAACAACAACAACAACAACAAATAACTACAACAAATATCATGAACAACAACAATGTCTGCACGACTATTTTTTGATTGGCCTTTTATGTCTAACCGATTGAATAAAAAATCCATTTTGTTAAATGCACCGAAAAGGTCAAAATATGATCCGATCGATTGTACTTCACTTGACTTGACTCCAAAAGCCAAGAGACTAAAGACAGACAACAATAAAAAACAAATAAAAATAAAATAGAAAAACTACAAGCTTAACGCCGCTCTTGAGGAACTGGGTCGATGAGGTGAGCTGCAGCGGGGTCATCATCAGTCAGCGCTTGGCAGAAAATATGATATCAAGTTTTGCAGCTGACGATAAATAATCTAGGAAATTATTTTATTTATGCACTTTTGCACATGCTAATAAAACTTTAAGCTGCGACAAAAATTTGGCATTAAACTTAGCTAAAAATTAATGAAACTGCTTTCTGATCGATTTTGATATAAGTATTAATTTTATTTAAATAAAAAGCTCAACATTTTTTTTTACTACGCTTACAATTTTTATTTGATTAAAAAGTTTATAATCAAAAAAAAATAATACAATATACAATAAAATAAAATAAAATAAAAAAATACAATAAAATAATCATATAATATTTTAAGCTTCGAATAACACATATCAAAGTAATTTTCATAGTTTTGGGTTCAGTGAAGAGTGTTTGCACGTGGGCATAAAAAGGGTGATCGACTTCAAGGTATTCCCTAGTTCCGACTCAAGCACTTTTACTTGTTGTTAAGAGATTTTTTTTTCAATTTAATTTTTTGTTTGTTTTGTTTTCTGTTTCATTTGGTGTAACTGAAACTTGTTTCACAGGGCAGCGAAATAATGAAAATGAAAACCATATTCAGGTGGTAAAAGACGTGTTCGCAGCGCCGTTGGGCGCTGGCACCGGGTCAACTGGTTGTCCAAAAAGACAATGCGAAATAATCATAATAATAGCAGCAACCAACAACCAACAACAACAACAGATATATAATACAAATATAAAAAATAACAAGCTACACAGCAGCAACAGCTACAGCAACAAAGATTAATGTCGCATGACATTAATGACGGAAATCTGAAGCAGCCGCCTGAAGTGGCCGCCAAAGTGGACGCACCGCGGCGGCCGGACGGACGGCCAGACAGACGGAAAAAAGTGGCCGCGCTGAGCTTGCAAAAGCAAACAAAATTGACAACACTTTCAATTGTCGCATGTCGCATGTCAGCAATGCTAGCCTGAGAAACGTAGAAATGATACCCACTCTACCCCCAAAACGGGTCAGCCAAATGCCGCTCGGATTGTTCAACTGAAAACAGCAAAATAACAACAACAACAACAGCAGCAAACTCGCAGCGAAATTTTATGCTTTTTAATGAAAACAAAAGTGAAACACGATTTGGTCAACGGGGCCCACTTGATGGCCAAGTGCCTGACGCTGATCCGTGGGCTCTGCGAAAATAAAAGTGGTTATATTAACATTTAATTAAGCCACAAGGTTCACAGTTAACAGTTCACAACTGGTCCGAATCAGACCATTAAACCAACTCCGCAGGGGCCAGTCCAATTGCTGGGACAATATTTTTCTAAGCAGTTCCGAAAAATGTCGTGAGGCAGGTCTGCCTTCTATATATGTGGATGTATATCTATTTTTGATCTTTCAGTAAGCTAGTAATTGCCCTGTTAGTTTGTTAAACAATATATTATTATTATGAATTTTATTTGAGCAAATTGAACAAATTTAAATTTTGCCACGCCCCCTGTGGGCTCAGCCAAAAAATTTTAACACTTTATCTGAAGTGGGTATACACGAGTATATATACCAAGTTTCAAGTCTCTAGCTTAAATAACGGCGAATATTATTGCTTTTATGTGAAGAGAGACAAATTGCACAAGTCCAATAAAAATTTTCACTTCGTGAACGAGTATAATATAAATTATTAAAAATACAGGCTTAAAGGTCCTGTTCTCTTAAAAAGAAACCAAATCGAACTTTTTTGTAACGTTTTGAATTGGAACAGGAATATTTATAGATTTTTTATTTATTTATTTTATACATTTCAACGATATTCCAGCTAATCCAGCCATGTCATGATCTATTCCAAGTAAGCCTCATTACAAATTAAACTTAACAATTTTTTATACGTAAATAAAGTAAAACACATTTACCACATTGGTCGCAAAACAAATGTACATTGGGCCAATTTGGCAGCACACTTGATCGTTATATTCGCCGACATTGGCAATTGTCTAACCAAGCACTTTGTTTGGCCTGTTAAAGTTGTCTGCCTTAGTTGGACATGCAATTGAGGAGCATAAAATTGCTGGTGTTTGGCCTGGTCGGGCCAAAGCGAATCCGTTGATAATGCATATTACATGGGTATAATATGGGAGCGGCTTTCTCGGCTGTTGTGGCCCTGGCCCGAACCACCCCATCGAAAAATTTGTTTTCTTTACATTTTCGTTAAGCGTTCAAAAACGTTTGTTAATTTGCATTTAATTTATTTTTGCCATAAAATGCAGACAGTGCCCCCCACAAATTGTCCATTGCTACCGTAGCCGCTGGCTCTCCATTCCCAAGATCCCAGCCAGATTCAGCAACAAGTTCCAGACTTCAACTTGCCAGACCCAAGTCTGGCCATTTCCAACCGAAGCGAATCGATTTTGGCAGTGCGCTGTTTTTATTTTGTTTTTTTTTTCTTCTTTTATTTTGCTGCGCTCGTCTTGATTTTGTTATTGTTTCTCGGCTCGCTCTCTCGTTAAGAGAAAGGTGCTGCTGATCAGTCAGCAAACCAGTAACAACAACAACAACAACAACAGCAGCAGCAGCCATAAATAAAAACAACTCCAGCAACACACGCGCAATTCACTTTCTAATGATGCACGTCAAAAATGAAAAACAAAACCAAAAATCAAAAACAAAACCAAAAACCAAAATCGTAAAATATAAAAGTCAATTTACAACAAAAATCTCCTTTTCATTTACAATATATGCTTTTGTGCCTTTGGCGCTGACCGCAACAGCCGCAAAAATTTACAACAATAAAAAAAAATACAACAAAAAGAAAAAATAATAATAATAAAAATGTCCTGTCATAAAATTGTCTAATTTATGTGCCAAATTAATATGCGAAACTCGAAAAATATTGAATTATGCGAGCCGTCAGCGCGTCGAGCAATTTCGCAATTAATTATATAGATATATATATAAATATATATATATAAATATGTATATTCGCGTTGTATGAGTACTTAATTAACAGCAACATAAAATGCAATATTTATTGTAATAAATATTCAAAACAAGTAAAACACTAATTGCTATGACGAATCTATAATACTCTTTTCAATGCGATGTTAACAATTGTAACAAATAATTCGACCAATTAATTTATTTGAAATTGGTTGATTTTTACATATTATATCTCTTAAAATAGACTCTTTCTCAATGCCTTAAAAAATAAAATGCTCTTTTTGAAAACAGAAAAAAAAAACTCAATTGAACAACATTTAAAATTTTTTTAATCAATAAAATATTTTAAATTTTCAACATATTTTAAGTTTATATTAATTATATAAAATATCATTCAAAAAAAAGTTTTAAAATTTTCAAAGAAAAACATTTACAATAAAGGAAATAAATTAAAATATATATAAATAAATATATATATAACCAGTTCAGATCGGCAAGTAAGACTACCCATTTTATATACTATAAAAGTATTGAGCAAACATTTTTACGTACTTTGGCTAATTGTGAATTTTAATGATTTCCATTAACTAATAGCCATATAATTTAAAACGATTGCCTTTATATAAGTACACGTACTTAATTTTATTACGCTGCGAACCTGTTCACAAAAAGGCATTTCACTTGCAGCAAAAAAAGAGTATGGCAAAAAAAAAAAATACAAAAAACAAATTGTCTTTTTGGCTGCAAACTGGTTTTGCTGTTGGTCTTTTTGGCGGGTTTTTCGTTACCATTTAGATGAGTTATAGGTGAAAATTGTCGCGAAAGTCGTGAGTTATGAATCGGTTGATGTTACAGCTCTTATCGCTGTTTGTTTGTTATTGTTGCTGTTGTTGTTGCTACTGTTGTTGTTGTTGCGCAAAGAAAACAACGCCGTGAAGGTCAAGAAACTTTTAAGCGCTTCGCTGGCTTCGTTTTCCATATGTTGCTGCTCTTGTTATTGTTATTGTTGTTGTTGTTGCACGAGTATCTTGGCATTTTAATTAATTAAAGTAAATCACTTTTGGCCAACGCATTAATCATTCAAAAATTAGCTCACATTTCCGTTCACCTTCAATAAATTGTATTTGCATGTAATTTGAACCAACAAACATCAAACTGAATGCAAAAAATATGCGGGCAAAACACCTGGAAATCAAATAGATCTATTGCGGAATAACTCCCAAAAATGATGGGTTAACATTTAATTTAAGACCGCTTTTGATTAATAGGAGTTCGCGTTTAAGGTTGGGTTTATGTTTGTATTATTAGTTTAATTATGGGGGTGTCTGCATATTTTCGAAATTTGAAAATTCCCAAATTTATTTCTTTTCCTATCGCTAAAATTGGAAACAAACAGACCAAATACAATAACAATACTAAATTAAAGATTATTGTGGTATATTTAAAAAATGTTCAGCAAAATTATTTATGGAAAAATTTGCATATCAAAAAATGCATTTTTGAAATGTATAAAAAATGAATAAATTCAAAATTAGAATCAAAATTTGACTATTGTAATATTCCAGTATATAGTATACAGTTACTTTGAGAGCTTATCGCTGACAGAGATGCCAGATATATGTATATAGCTAAATCGGCTGCTAACCTACTAACAGTTTTATGTTCATCATTATTATATTCTGCATTTCGCCTCTTTCATTATACGCGAAACAGTTAAATTAATTTTGAAAATGTTTATTGTACTTCTTTTGGCATTGTCTCTCTCTTGTGTTGTTGTCTTACACTTTGGCTTAACTGTTAAACTGACAGCGCTGTCAAATTTGTTGCTGCTATTGTTGCTGTTGCGCTTCACACGCGCCTTAATTAAATTGATGAACGCTGTCGCTGTATTTCTGCCTCTTTTTTCTGTTTCCCTGCCTGCACCTCTCGCGGCACCTTGCTCTTCCTCTTCTACCACTTCGTCTGCCCGCCGGCTTATTTTGAGCTTTTCGGTATTTTGTGCGTGTGCGTAAGTTTTGTAGCTTAAGTATTCTTTTCACTTTTGTCCGTTGAGAGTGTGAAATTACAATAGCAACAATGGCACCTGCGGCGCGCCCACCACAGCAACGACAGATCCCAGCTGCGAGTGACAGGCAGTTACTGCGAGAGCAGGTGGACGAAGAAGCACAAAGAAGAAGAGAGAGAGAGAGTGGCAGTAAGAGCGCGAGAGCAAGCCCACTTCTGTGTGTGTGTGTGTGTGAGGGCAGCAGCAAAAGAGGCGACTGCATTGTTCGATTTAACTTTCACTGATTGCCCGTTGACAATGCGACGAGGCGATGTTGGCGTTGACTTCGGCTTCGGCTTCGACTTCGACTTCGACTCTCGATGTCGACGCTGACTTTGGCGCAGACCTTTGGCATTGTTGTTGTTGCTGTTGTTGTTAGTGCTGCTGCAGGTGTACGGTACATAAATACATACATATGTATGTACATATATTAACAAGCAAGTACACGGCCTCTCAGCCATGCATCTATGGCAATTATTTTGCGCAGAAATTTCATTTACTTTCTATATGGAAATATTTGCACACTTTTAAAAATCTTGAAAGCATAGAAAGTGTACACCAATAGGGTAACGCACAGACTCACAAAGATGCCCCAGTCAAGTGGGCAATTTCAATTTCAATTTTATTTTCAGTGTGTGTTTTTTTTTATTTTGTCTCTTTGTTTTTGATTTTATGGCGTGCGGAAGTTGGCGGCCTCGTTTCTTCATCATCATTATCATAAACATCATCATCATCATCACAAACATCTGATTCTGCTTCTTGTTGCAGTTGGAGTTGTTGTTGCTGCTAATTAAATGATTGTTTGATTTGATTTTGACAGATAAACGCGAATAGATAAAAAAAAAAACAAAGACGACCACACACACACACTCACACATACAGCTTGTGCGAAAGTTTTTTTTCGGAATGTCATCTTAAGTCAACTGGCTGATGATGGATTAGTGAAATGTGTCAAATCCACTTAATGCTGAACATTTTTGGGTGTGGGAGCCGTTGTAAAATTTCTCCAAGTCATAAAAGCATTTTTATTAGCAATTAAAATAATTTTATATGCTATATATACCCTAATAATATTTATATATATTGAATTTTAGTTTCTAAAGATGGCGATTATTTTTTTTTAATAAAAAACTGAGTAATAAAATTGTAAACAATAATAATACAATTGTAACAAATTATATGATAAAAATAATAATAATGAGAAATATTTCTTGGACATTTTAATCACATTTATATACACTCAAAATGTATAACATTTTTGATTTATATGATGTGAACAAAAAAAAAACCAAAAAAAAAAGTATATATAAAAAGAAGATATTTGAAAGAACAGACTGAGAGGATTCAATATTGAAAGCATGTTTGCATAAAATCTTAGTATAAATAAATGCTTCCTCTTCGCTAGAACCATGTTCTCTGCTCAGCTAATCGCAGGTGTATACATGGTTGTGTGTGTGTGTGTGTGTTTATGTGTGTGACAGGTAACAAGCTTCTTCACGCTGTTGCACCTATTTAGACTCGTTTGCCAAATCAAGCATCCCAAAGAATTCGCCAATCTCCGAACCGAAATCAAACGAAAAAACGAGTTTGCTATGCAAAAAATGAGTTATTTGACATTTTGCACAGGCGCAGCGCGGCCATAATAATAAAAATAATAATAATAATAATAATGATTATGATAATAATAATAATAATGCAAATAATAGTTAGCAATAGTAATAACAATAAAATGTGCAGCAACAATTGTTGGCATTAAGCACCCGACAACGGAGCCTCGCCGAAAGAACTGCAGGAGAAAAATCAAATATGCTGGAAAACTTGTTTCGCAGCGCTCGACTCGAAATGCTGATAAAAATAAATAACGAAAAGCCGAAAGACACGTTGCCTGCTGCGGCTGCGGCTGCTGCTGCTGCTGCTGCCTTTGGATGCCTCGTGTCGAAGAATTTTCCAGCAACATCTTGATTTTGTGTGTGCGGCTTTCCACGCTGCTGGCTGCGGCAATTGCACAGTAAATTGCTCTACCCACTGGACACAGCCGTAACCCCTCCACATCCCCATCCCCACCACCCTCTTTCTCCACGCAAGCGATTCTAATAGCGTGCTGCAGCTGCTGCTGCTAAACTTGATTTCTATGTTGTTTATGTTGTTTATGAATTTTTAGCCGATGCTGTGCAGCATCAGAGCAGAGCTCAAACCCTCCTCCCTCCTTTTGCTCCTCCCCCCTTTACCGCAGCATTACTTGGGCACAGCCCACTCATAAATAAATCTTGCAACGCTTTGCAGCAGCAAACCCTGTGAATTGAACTGCAGATGTTGTCTGTTTAATTACCTAAACAACACACACAGCACACACACACACACATAGCACACACAGCACACCTTGGTGTACCTTAATAGACAAAGATTTCTTGCCCTAATGCGGCTGACAACACTGTTGTTACTGCTGCTGCTTCTTCTGCTGTTGCTGCCCCTTTCTTCGACAGGCAACACTTCTTCTCAGTAGCGAATAACTCCCCACCATCCCTCCTCCCCCTGGTACACAGCAACCCATTCACTGGCAACTCTCAGTTCACTGAGCGTCGAGAAGCATGAAAAGCAACAAAACCAAAACAAAAAGAAATGTGGAAAAAAATTAAATGAAAAGAAAAGAAGAGAAGAGAAGTGAAAAAAACCTGCAAACTGCGACCAAGCAGCCCAAAAATTCAGGCCAACTGTTTCAACGTCAACCGTCGCCTCTCTATGCAATTCTCAATGTGTCGAGATGCTCAACTTAGCAACTTGGCTCTTTCTGTCTCTCTTTTACATAAATTTGCATGGATATCAGCTTCCTAGGTAGACCCACATACTGTTTGTATGCATATCTTATGCATATCTTCAATTTACATGCATTCATTTGTTATAATATGGGTGTAAGTGCAACTTTCTAGACAGTGCAAACAGTCTGTGATAAATCTAGTTATAAACTTTAAAGATTGGATGCTATTTTTATCGCTTGTTTGTGTGTCATATTTTATTAGGTTATTTGGGGTATTCGGAGTTCCAACGTTCATTTATCAAACACTTGACCCCACGTTGGGCACCATTTATTATGGTATGCTTGATAAATGGAAACTTTGAAAATTTCTTATTCATTTTCATAGTTATTTAATAGTATTCCTTTTATTAAAGATATTTCTATGTTTGTGTTTTGACACACGTTGGGCGCCATTTAATACTTTGTACTTTAAATAGTTCTTTATTTTGATGAATAATTTCCTTCATAAACAAATTCCTTATATTGCTTATTTTATTATTATTATTTTTATATATTACTTTTTACTTTGCCCCATTTTCGATGGTTTTTATCCAATCTTTATTTATCTAAAAATATTTTTGTATTACCCATATTTGAAATTAAACGAGCTGCCTTAGCTTTCCTCATGTTCTTCCCTAATTGCCATATGGGAATATTTTGAGCTGTTACTTTTGCAATTAGTTTCGCACCTAGCACAGTTAACGGACGCCTCTCTCGGCGCTTCTCATGCTGATCACTTGTGGCGACTAGCCGAAAGGCGCTTCATTCATAAACTTGGCCATGTGGTTTGGCTTGGTCTGGTTTGCTTTGGCGAATGTGACTCTAGAAAGTGGGCGTGTTCGTCGACGGCGACGACGACATGACACCACACAGAATTTTCACCCATCGTGAGCTCCACTTGACGCTTGCATTTGGCATTCGGTGTTGCACGAACCGCATTAACCGCTAGTTGGTGATTGGATCAAATTTGGATCGCGTTCTGTCATAAAAGTGAACACATCAACACACACACACAGCAAATTGGTTTCAAAGCTCTGTTGTAGCGTCTAACGGTAGTTCTGGAATATTTGGCTTACCCGCTTGCCCCGCTTCAATTCTGTCGCTTCAATTCTGCCGCTTGCTCGGTTGATGTTCAGCTCGTGGCCGCTTTCAAATTGCACTCGCGTCTCTCTTTCTCTCTCTATGTATATCTCTCTTTTGCACTCTCAAATTCTCACTGTTGTTGCGTTTCAGGACGCATTTAAAACAAACAAAATATAATTGCAATTATGCAAAGAATACAATAACAACAACAAAAAAAAAAGATGAGGAATCACAAGAATTTTCGTTGTTTGGTGTTCGGTGTTCGGTGTTCGCTGTTTGGGGCAACAACCAACGTTGTCGAGTAGCGCGCACAAACTAACAAAGCAGACAGCACAACAATAACAACAAGCGGCAGCCAAGACGCCACAGAGAAAACAAGTAACCCAATTGTCAAACTATGCCACGCCGACTGCAATAATACCCTATCAGGCTTTCGACTAAAGCAATTTTCAACAAAAACAAATATTCAACATTTTACACAATAAAAAATATATTTATAAAAACTGCAACAAAATGAAGTAATTTTATTAACCGATTACAGTTTTATTAAATGATTTTTTTTTTTTTAAATTGGAGCATTTGAGATTTTAAATATATTAGCAACAAAAGTATATATTTCATATAATATATAAAGTGTTAACTCTTGTCTTAATTCCAATTTTACTTGTTTTCATTCCAGTTTTTTTTTTATTTTTTTTTATCGGAAGTGAATGGAAACTCTACCTTTTATTTTTTAATGAAAGAAAAAAAAAGGAAAATAAATCGAGTGCTAAAATCAAGTAGACGCTGTGTTGAAAATGTGGTAAGTCTGAATTTTATTTAAATCAAGCACATTTTTGTATGCCCAAATTTTTAAATTAAGAATATGTTTTTTAGCCTTCACCACACTTGAACTGAGCTCTAACCTATGATCAATTCATATATTATTTATTTATTTATTTAAAGATAAACTAAATCGGTTTGGGCTTTCTTTAATTGTAGAATTTTTTATTTTACGAACTCCGAGCTAAATCAAAATTTCAATAAGAAAAACAAATTTCTTTTCTAAATCTGTTTTCTTATATGATATTTTTTCTTTTACATATTTTTATATATCTTAATTTTCGTGTCTCACATAACCAGCTGACATTGTGCACATTCCCAACAAAGTTAGCGTATTCAAAACCGGTTGGCTTTGGCGGCGTCGTCATCGTCTTCGTCGTCGCTGTCTTCGGGGTGCAGACGCAGCGAGCGTAAAGTTTCTGTTTCAGACTCGGCATAGAATATCAGTTAGATATTTTGTTAACGGCTTCTGAAGTCGTTTTGAAGTTTTGACTAGTTCGACAGATAAACGAAATGCGAGACATGAAAGGGTTAAATTGATTCAAAGTTTATATGAATATTGCTTAAAAATTATAAATGTGAATAAGAATTATATTCATATTATTTACCTTGAGTCGATCTTTATTGAAAATATCATTTACTGTTATTAGCTTGAAATCCCAACGGTTTCCTAACAGTACAATATCTGAGTTAACATTCGCATTTTCTGTTAAGCAATATCGTAAAATCAAATACCGTAAGAATTGTTTTGGTTTGTGTATTGGCTTAGTATGGCATACTTTTTGGCGTCTCAAAGTTATTGCATAACAACAGATGGCGCTAGTGTGCTGATAAACGTTAAATTTGGATAAAAAAAAATTGTTAAAGATAATAAACGATTTATATAAGTTTTTATTGGAAGCCTAAAGCAAAACTTAAATTTATTATAAAAAGTGCGAAATTGTTATGGAAAGAAAAATCATTGGATTTCATTTTTTATTGCAGGGTTATTCTTTTGTGTGTTTTATGTGAAAGTATTTAAGGAAAATACTCAACTTTTAAATTTATGGGAAAGAGTATTTCAATAAAACTAAAACTAAACAAACTAGTGATACAAAATTATTTTTTTATGAACCAACGAATAACTTATTTTAGTGATAATAAAATTTATGAACATAGTTACTTACTTAGTTTACACTTTAAAAAACGAGAATTGTGAATGAAATTCGTTAAATCAGCGAGGCTGCGTGTGTGTGCGCGCGGGATTTTAATGAAATTATGATTTCATTTGTAGTTTCGTGTTTTGTGCAAAAATATTATCATAGAGCTGTGTGCAACGTTTTGCGGCTGTTTTAATTTTTTGTCCCACTTTTTTGTATACCCTTGCAGAGGGTATTTACATTATGTCAACTGGGGCGTCTCGGACCGCTATATCATATGGCCCTCAAACGAACAATCGCTTAAAAATTATGATTTTTTGGGCAAAAATATAGCCTTCAAAAAATGATTGTTAATATTAAAACAAATTTTGTAATTATTTTTAATATTTGTTTTAAGAACTTTTATTTAAACTTATCGGATTCGCAACTCCCATATTTTACACTCTCATAAGTTTGCCAAAACTGAACCAATTTTCTACATTTAAAATATATGCATTTTTGAAATTTTTTTGAAAATTTTTGTCAAAAAATCATGTACTCCCCCCTTATTATTTTTTTTCAAAATTTAGAATCTTGAATTTGTGGTTTTAATCGATTGTATATGTCACAATTAGCATAAAAAACAACATTTGAGTTGATTTTAGGGAGGTCAAATTTTTGGTCTAAAATCATGCCAAAATTGACAAAAATTTTGACATGTAAGACTTTCGGATCCATAGCTCCTAAAACTCAAACTCGCACAACTTTGTCAAAACTGAACTGATTTTCATGTTTCATGTTTGATGCATTTTGTTCATGATTTTTCCTCTAAATTTATTCTACATTTCAAATATTTGCATTTTTGAAAACAAAATTTTTTTGAATTTTTTTGTCAAAAAATCATGTACTCCCCCCTTATTATTTTTCGAAAAAAATTTTTTTTCAAAATTTAGAATCTTGAATTTGTAGTTTTAATCGATTGTATTTGCCATAATTAGCATAAAAAACAACATTTAAGTTGATTTTGGGGAGGTCAAATTTTTGGTCTAAAATCATGCCAAAATTGACAAAAATGTTGACATGTAAGACTTTCGGATCCATAGCTCCCAAAACTCAAACTCGCATAACTTTGTCAAAACTCAACTGATTTTCATGTTTGATGGCATTTTGTTCATGATTTTTCCTCTAAATTTATTCTACATTTAAAATATATGCATTTTTGAACAAAATTTTTTTGAATTTTTTTGTCAAAAAATCATGTACTCCCCCCTTATTATTTTTCGAAAAAAATTTTTTTTTCAAAATTTAGAATCTTGAATTTGTAGTTTTAATCGATTGTATTTGCCATAATTAGCATAAAACAACATTGAAGTTGATTCTGGGGAGGTTAAATTTTTGGTCAAAAATCATGCCGCCTAAATTGACAAAAATTTTGACATGTAAGACTTTCGGATCCATAGCTCCCAAAACTCAAACTCATAACTTTGTCAAAACTCAACTGATTTTCATGTTTGATGGCAATTTGTTCATGATTTTTCCTCTAAATTTATTCTACATTTAAAATATATGCATTTTTGAAAACAAAATTTTTTTGAATTTTTTGTCAAAAAATCATGTACTCCCCCCTATTATTTTTCGAAAAAATTTTTTTTTCAAAATTTAGAATCTTGAATTTGTAGTTTTAATCGATTGTATTTGCCATAATTAGCATAAAAAACAACATTTAAGTTGATTCTGGGGAGGTTAAATTTTTGGTCAAAAATCATGCCTAAATTGACAAAAATTTTGACATGTAAGACTTTCGGATCCATAGCTCCCAAAACTCAAACACCCATAACTTTGTCAAAATTGATCCGATTTTATAAAAATAAAAACATTTAAATTGATTCGGGAGAGGTTGGGCCAAAATGCCAAAATTGTCAAAATTTTTGACATGAAAAGTTCACGGATTCATAGCTTTTTTTTCTAAACTTGGTCAAAAAGGAACTGATTTTTATGTTTGCTGGCATTTTGGTCATGGTTCGTACTCTACATTGATTCTACATTTTGTATGGATATAAATAATGCTAGGGTTCGTGGTTTGTTTGCAAGTACCTAGGGTATTTAAAATTCGGCATGCCAATTATAAAGGTCTTTCACGTTTTATTTTTGTTTTTTTTTGTGAACTTTTATCATGAAAATCATAAAAGTTAAAGCCAATTTTTGGGTTATGTTTGCGCTGCACGCACAAAAGTTTTGACTCAGTTGCAATACCCGCGGCTTAGCGCAGCCAAAATAATATCGAAACATACGCATACGTATGCAGTATATATATATGGATAGACGCATAGTTAAATATATAGATCTATATATATATATATATGCGTGGATAAGGGGCGATGTGAACAATGTCTGTGCCTTTAATGCCCTTTTTGTGCGCAAAGTTCAAATTGAATGCCGGAAGTGCTTTGCGATTGCAAATGCAAGTGTAGGTGTGTGTGCAAGGGGGTGGGAAAGGGGAAAGGGGAAAGAGCAGGGGCAAGGGCTGGTATCTGGCGCAGTTTTAGCATAACCTGACAAGGCAAAGAGTGGGAAGGGGGGCATGGAGCAAACTTGCTGATAAACGAACTTGAAAATTTTTTGACAGTTGTGCGTATAAATCTTGAAATGTTTTAATTTGCTTGCGAATCGATTTAAAGCGCCCGCGCAGAGCAAAAAAAATAAATAAGGAAAGGAGAAACAAAAAATAAAATAAAAGCCAAGAAACCAAAACAAAACCAGGCAAACAAGAAAAACGTAGCCGGAGCAATGGAATCGTAGTCGTTCCAGCATCGTTGCGTATGATTTATGAATGACATTTCAGCTCCGAGCTGCCCTAACTGAGCGGGAGCACCTGCACTTTGTCACTGACTTGCCAACATTATTTATAAGGTTTATCGATCAACAATCCATCAATCATAACTCATTGGAGGACAGTTTAAATATGCATTATTTTAAATAGTGTATTTTTTATTATATATAATATTCTGCATTATTATATATTGACATTTTCTTAGCTAAACGCTTTTAATTAGAAGATAAATACATGTAATGAATTCTTGGAAACTGATTTGCTTATAACTGATAATTTACCCCACCGTTCTCAGTTTCGCACAAGAAAACATTTGCACTATATTTCTGGGATCTGTTAAAAAACAACTAATTTTAATTACTCCTCATTATAAATAATGGGATTAAGCAGAACATGGAATTGATATGATTATATTTACTTGACTGTGAAGCGAGGGTGCTATTATATATATATATATATATATATATATTGCATTGATAAGATAAGATGAATGAACAATAATGTGGTAATAGTAATAAAAATAATAATAGTGATACTCATAATAATTATAATATTAAATATAATAATAACATGCGACATCGGACGAATCATCGATGCGTCGATATATCAAAAAAAAGAGACAATTGAGTTAAAATTGGAACACACCGCTTGAATAATATTTTTTGGCGTCTTCAGCTTTAGCCTAAAAGTCCAATTTATTTACAAGTTTGGATCGATATATATCGTAATATCGTAAATAAATATCAATCGATATTTCGTTATTTCACTTTTAATGAATTTTACATTATATTAATTATCATCAATGGCATATTGAGATGATCATATCGATATTGAAGTGGGTTTATTCTTATTTAATATTTTCAAAATCACAATTTAATTTGTATAATTTATTAAATTAATTCAAAAGAAAATCAATTCTCAAGTGCACTTTTTATTTTTGTTTATTCATAACATGAATGCATTTTTACGTATATATTTTTGGGGATATATATAAGGGCATGCGAGTTTCGTTAAACTGTTTGCAGATGTTATGTCAATTTTTTTTTTTGTGCCGCGCGAATTAGCCAAAAGCTGTTGCCGGTTGCTGTTCGCGGAGTGTTTACCTTTGAAGCGTTGCAAGCTCGCCATTTTTGGAGTTATTTTTTTTTGTTCGCTGAACTTTTTCATTTTTTTTTTGTATTTCCATTCTGCAGTCAGCAGTGAGCAGTGAGCAGTGACCAGTCGCCAGTCGCCAGTTGGCAGTCAGCATTGAGCAGTCGCCGGGCAACCAGGCAATTCATATCATATTTTTGCACTGACCCCCAGCCCCAGAGCCGGAGTCAGAGTCAGAGTCGGAGCCAGAGCAGGGCAAAAAGGGATGGGGAACGGCGGAGCCAGTGCAAAAGCGGCTCTTCGTTTTTGCTCTTGGCGTTTATAGATTGAGTACTTTATCAAAAAAACGAGACATCAAAGCGTATATCATGTCAGCTGCAGACGGACGTGCATAGGGGAAATGCAGAGGGAAATGCCAAGCCAGACGCAGCTAAACCCAAAGGGGCAACAGAGACGGACAGACAGAATTCAGGTCGATGGGAGGGAGAGGAAGAGGGAGAGGGAGAGGAGCTATGTGCTGCATTTGCATGCAATGCCCATATCGATGCCAAAGCCTTTTTGTGGCTCAGACCAGGCCAGGCCATAATTTAGCCAATGGCCAGTTGAGTTGTCGTTGCTGCTGTTATTGTTGTTGTTGTTATTGTTGTTGTTGTTGCTGCGCCTCGCTTTCAGCTCCGGCGCCATTTTGTTTATCTTTGTCGCTGAGCGGGTGCGAAGCCTTCAACAGGCCAAAAGTAAGAGCACCAATACACCCGCACTCGCAAATACACTTCGCGAAAAAAGCCGCGTTTCTGTTTTTTTTTTTAAATTTTATTCCACTTCGAAGCACAATTTATTTCAAAAACAAAAACTATAATTGAGAACGTTTTCGAAAGTTTCTTTACTGTGGATGAGTATTGGGCCATTGGTTACACCCGACTGGGTGTCTTTTTTTCCGTACTTCACTTAAATCCTTACGCCAAATTTATAAAATTTATTTTCTTTTTTTTTAGTATATTAATTTTTTTATATAATATATTTTTTTCTGTTCTTATTTTTAATTTTATTTATTTTTTAATTTAATATTTTAGATAAAACTATTATTTTTCTTTAAGTGTGCTTTCTGAGATGGGAGCAGCTGATCTCAGCTGTTACTGTGTGTGCGTAAGTATGTGTGTGTGTGCGCCTGGGTGTGTGTGTGTGTTTTTATCAAGCGCCAAGCATCTCAATGACGCACACACACATACACACACACACACACACACCCACCCACACTCTGCCACACACTCTGCCACACACTCTGCATGCAACGTTCTTCGTCACGGACTGTTCCCATATTCTTGTTGTGATTTCGATCTTGGCTGCCTCCTGATCATGCCACATTAGCTTTTGTGAACGATATGTAAACCCCATTTGGGTCGCAGCAAGCGGCAATGAATGAACAGCTCATCGAATTCGCTGTTGTTGTTCTTGTTGTTGTTGTTGGGCATCAATGAGATGCCATTGTCGTCAAACCCAGATGCCAACCACCGCCCGCCCCCCGCCCAGTCTTTGCGTTGCAAATATTGTTGTGGGCGCAAAATCAGATGGTCGTCTTCGTTGAGCCGTTGCGTGTGGCATAAGTAATCATAAGTAATTTCAAATATCACTTTTTAGCCAAAGGCATCTGTTTTAGGTTTATGTTCACACAAGATCAAGTCTTAGTTAGTATCTTTTTATAGTAGTTTGAAATTTTGAGCCAAGTAATAATGTTTGGTTCCAAACGTGCTTACATTTACATTTAAATTTACTATTTAAAGGAAAGCGCAACCTTAATATTTATAAGAAGTCCCTGCTCGGGCGCCAATATTTATAAGAAGTCCCTGCTCGGGTGCCACATTTTTCTGTTGTCAATTTAAAATGTCAGGGTAGCTGACAGATTAGAACACCTCAATGTTACTGTTATTTCTAAATGTAATGTTTAGAACAACCCAATCATGTATTTAAATGTACTAGAAAAAAGTTCTTAATTGATTTATTTATAAATCTTTAAAAAATCATTTCTAAACACAATCTTAATTCATTCACATTTTCTGACCATTTTTGTGAGATACCTGCTTAAATAAACTGGTTAACTGTTTCCTATCAAATCGAAAAAAGTAAATAAATGTAAATGAAAATTGCTGTCGAGCTAAGAAGATCAGAGATCGCATCTTAATAAATGAGTTCTCTCCATTTGCGCTCAACTAAATTGGAGGCACTTCTGAGAGGAAATGATCTGTGCTGGCTGTGCGCATATCAACGAGGTATCATCGTGGCTCGGGCCACAGCAGGAAATAACAAATCAAAAGCGTTTTTGATTAATTTTGAATAAATGCAAATAGCAAACACACAAGAATCGCACATTTCGCCAAGGTTATCCAACTGACAGTTGCACAAGGCTGGACGTGGATGTGGACGTGGACACGGCCATGTGCTGACGCTGGTGCTGGTGCTGGACCTGGACCTCGAGCTGGACATGGAGCTGGGCAAGGCGAGCTTCGAGGGTTACTCTGGCTATGGAGTTCAGTGCTGGTCGCTGATTCCTTTCTTACGGCTGTCGCTTTTGATAAATTTGACGTGCAACGTTGCGAATTGTGTCCTTTGTTGTTGTTGTTGTTGTTGTTGTTGTTGTTGTTGTTGTTGTTGTTGCTGTGGGTCCCTTGAAAAATAACTTGTTGTGATAATTTCGCTGGGGAATTTGTTGCGCAAATATCAAAATAAAATTAATTTCGTTGATTTTTACAAACACAACTCTGGTCCGAGGCACTGGCCACACTGGCCCTGCACTTGCCTCGCCTCGTCCTGATCTCTGATTTTTGTTTTATGAATGGGCAACAGGTCGCCGCAACAGGTCCTCGGTCCGCGGTCTGCCCATCTGTGTGTGCAGATCTGAAGAGATTCCCTGCCGTCGCAGTTGCCGCAGCACCGGAAATTGAAATTTTAAAAGTTTTGACGTTTGCTTAGTTCTCTTTTTTGTATCCCAAAAAACATTTTTTTTGCTTTGGCTTTCTGCTTTGGCGTTTCATTTGTAGTTGTAGTTGTCTCTGTTTATTTATGCAAACAAATACATTTAAATAAAAGCGAGCTGGAAATTGATGTGACCATAACACGAGCAGGTTCAACTTCAGATGGCCACAAAACAAAAAATAATTAACGAAATATTAATTGACTGGCTGACTCTCTGATCGGATATGGTGCACACACACACACACAAACACCTACACACACCTGATTCGTTTACCATATATGTGCATTTATTTCTACATTTATCCGCCTCTCCATCTATCTCTTTTGTCTGTCCGTCTGTCTATGCTCGTATAAATTTTCCGTTTCCGTTTCCGTTTGATGCGCTTTCAAAATTTGCATAGTTGTTGTTGTTGTTGTTGTTGCTGCTACCCAGTTTTCTCAACATTCAACGGTTATCAATTTTGTTAATTTAAGCGTAGCTGTCACATTTTTTTTTTATACAAATTCTTTATATTATACAACATTTTAGAAAACCATTTTGTTTTATGATTTGGCCATTGATTTATTCAGCATTAAAATTAAATTCGCGTTTAAAAACAACTCTTTTTTTTCAAAAATATCTAGTTTATTATATGTAATTTAAAACTGATTCTGAGTAATTTTTTCTTTCTTTAAAAATCATGAAAAAATGTAAAAAAAATTTAAAATGTAAAGTTCAATCCATAATTGATAAGTTTTAAAGTCCTTGATAAAAGTACAAATTTTTTACTCCCTCAAAAAATATTTTGAAAATTTTTGTTTGTTTAATTTTATTTTTAATTGATTGTGTCTGGCAAATAAAAATATTCTGATAGAGAGCTTAATTTATTTAAACTTATGTTATCCTTATTACCTAAGATTTATTTATTTGTTTAAATGTGTAGAAAATTTGTTTAGATGATAACAAATCGAATACGATTTGTTTTTGGCTTGCTATTAACTGTTTAAAAAAAGAAGAAAACATTCACGAGTAATTTTCATAACAGTGGTCAACGTGAAATAAAATAAATTAATGAACATATCGAAACAAACATGTGTATTTGTATATGTATTTGTGTATGTATATGTATGTATGCGACATATGCTTTGTTTTATGTGTGTATATATAATCATATCAGCTCCGAATTCTCCGCTCTGGCAAGCGTTTTGATTGACGCGTCGTTTGACGAATTGACGCTTTGTCATTTTGTCAGCTGTCACAAGTCCGTCAAATTGCCAACTGCTGCCCAGTGAACAGTTTTGGCCACGATTTGGTACCTCCCGTTAGTTGCGATAGAATCAATAGAATGTTAACTGGGCTAAATGACAAATGTGCTGCAGTATCTATATTATTTGCATTTGTATGCATAAAAATGTATGCGGCAAAAAAAAAAATAAAAAATAAATAAAAATTTTGCACAGAATTATAAATAAAATATTTGCATTTTTATTGAAAATTAAAATAATTTTTCGTGCAGCGCGCACACACACGCATTGAATACACACACACACGCACGCATCCAAAACACAATTTATTTATATTAAAATAGAAATTTTAAATAGAAAATTATGGCGCGTACCGATGTACATATTTACATAAGCACGCAGAGGCAGTATTGAACAGCGAGGGAAAAAATATAATAAACCTGCTATATATACATATATGACTATCTATATATATATATTCGTGTGTTTAAATTAAAAAAAAGTTTTATAGGGTATCCTTTTGTATAAAAAGTCTATAGAAAATGATGAATGCATAAAATTGTTATGTTTAATTTATGAAACAAATAAAAACTCAAGTATACAAATGTATTCAAAATTATTTAAAAATTTAAAAACAAATAATTTAATAGATACTTTTCACTTTATCAATTCCTAAAGTAGATATTCACTTATTCCATAATCTAGAACAAGACAAACTTAACATGAAACAAACTCTTTTCTATATAAAAAAGAAAAAAAACGGAAGTCAATGCAGTTTATAGAGTATTTTTAGAAGCTGTCATCGGCTTACATGTAAAATCCGTGTGTATCTGTGTGCGTGTGTGTGTGTGCGTGAGTGGATTGCTGATGCGTCAATTTGTTGTATGCAGATGAGTTGTCATGAAAAGCCCCACAGCCCTTGTCCCCTAGCCAAATCCAGAATCACGCCATCTCTTCAGCGGGGGGAGATGTGGGTGGTGTGTGTGGAACTGTCATAAAAATGGTTGTTGCTTCATTTGAGCAGCGTATGTCCCATCAAAAAAAGTGTATAAAAAATGGATAAGAAAAAAATTAAATTGCAATTTAAATTATATGTAAATGCGTAAATTATTCAAATACTCATCACGAACAGACTTCCAGTATGTTGTCTAAAATATTTAAGAATCGCCGGGGTCAGTGAGCACTGACACATTCTATATACTTATGAATAATTGTAATTGCATGTTTTTTTTTATTCTTACTAAAGCAAATTGGTAGAAGATTGTCAAATACATTTCTTGAAAATCGTAGTCCCCAAGGATGTTTCTCGAAAAAGCACTCTGGGATAGTTATAAAAAAAATAAATAATTTTAACAATTTAGTTTTCAAATTTTAAATCAAAATCTGGCTTACTATATCATATACTTATCTTAAGCTATTTGTAGGGCATTTAAAAGCATGTTTTGTCCAAATACTTTTTGGTATTTTCTATAAATTTCATTTGATGCGTGTATTTTATATATTTATATATATGTTTTTATTTTTTTTTTATTTATTTTTGACTGGCTCGCTGATTGGTTGGCTCTGCTGACTGTTCACTGAATTTTCCAGCTCCACTAAATTGTCAACTGCAGTTTAGTTTCGCTTTCAGCGATTTCTGCTGCAAATTATCAAAATGCAATTTTCAATTTAAAAACGGATAGAAACAAAAAAAATTATTCCACATTCGCAACGGTAAAGATAAAATATACGAACAAAAAACTTTGACGCATATTTCATTGGTTGAGGCTTAGCAATAATATTGAAATTAATTGTTCGTTGAAATATTGTCGTGAGAATTCGCAGAGAGTAAACGAAACCCATTAAAGGTAGCATTTATTCATTCGAGAGCTGCAGTTAAATTTTTTTCAATTTTTTATGTCTAATTTTATTTCCCATAATAAGAAGTACATGAAAGGAAGCGCTCAACTCAACTTTCAAGTACTTAAAAAAAAACAGCGAATATATTAAAAATAAGCCGTAATAAAAAAAAAGCGGACAGAATTTCATTGACCTGGCGGGAAAGGTGCGAAAATGTCAATGCAACAGAAATGTTGTAAAAGTTGCAATTTCTGTGTGTGATATGCGAAAAGCGCATTAAACATTAAGCGGCCACAGGGAACAGATGGGAATACACACACACACACACACACGCACTCACACACACCGAGAGAGATCTATGCATATATGAATGTAGCAGCAATGGGCTGACAAAGAGATGCGGATGCGGAGGTTGCAACACCGAGTGGATTTGTCGCTAAAGCCGACAGCTTAGTGTGAGGCACACACAGCTGCCTGCTGCCGGGTTGCACTTTGTACCTGTGCGCTTCAGCCTCGGTTTCGGCCTCAGATTGCAACTGGAATCGGGCTGTGGCAGCGGCAAGTGTCAACGGTGATTTGCATACAAAGCCGTTGGCATGGTCTTTAAACATTTGTTGTTGTTGTTAATATTTTGTTGTTGTTGTTGTTGCTGTTATTGTTGTTGTTGTTGTTGGTGCTGCGCGTGCGGCTCATCATCATTTGTCAAGCCAGTTGTCGGCCAGGGCTGAGTGCCAAGTGCGGGTGCCGCTTGATAGCTGATGGGTTCCGGGTGCTCAGCTCTGCCCTGCTCTGCTCTGCTCTGCCGCTATCTTAAATCACAACTGGCTCTTTCATTATCTGCAAAGGGTTTTAAGCTCCCTCTCAACTCGGCTGCCTCTTTAGCTCTTTGCGTTTTTACCTGGTGCCAGTTGCTGTTGCTCAATTTTGCTGACTTATTGTTGGCAATTTGTTTGCCATGGACTAAGCCCAGTCCGCTGTCAGTTCGTGTTCGAATTTTCGGTTGCACAAAAGCAACAATCATGTTTATAGCCTGCACCACACACAACCAACCACACACACACACACATTTTTGTGGTTCCGGCTAGGCAACTTATTCCGACTGAAACCCAACTGATGAAATACCCAAGCTGCTATTAGCTAAATTTAGTTTAAATTCAGTTCATATTTATAAATTACGTTTGTAAGCGCTTCGCTGAACAAAAGATTTCATTTATTTTGTACCATATTTTTTTTTTTTTCAAAAAACATAAATTTAAAACATTATGGATTTTTAGGTGGTAGAGAAAGAGAGAGCGAGTGAGAGAGAGAGAGATGAGAGCGGACAAACGAGACAAATAGACAAAAAATATAACAATTTTAGTTTATATAAATATATTAGTTACTCTGAAATTATCAAAATTTTGTCAAGAAATAATCTTTTAAATAATTGAATATTTTCCAAATCAAACCAACATCATATTATATATATCGGAAAAGTTTAGCCATAACGAATTTCTTTTGTGCCAAATATCATTTATATGCATTAAAGTTTGGCAACCAATATAAATTTTAAATATTTATAACATATTTACATATATATAAAAACAACAATATTTTTTGGCTTTATGATTGATTCAGAAATGAAAAATCAAATCAAATAATATTTTTTTTATAAATATTTCATATCAAAGAATTCCAAACTTAAATATTCGATTGTTATTTAAGTAAAGTAAATGAAATAGGTTAGAATTGACGAAAAAAGAATTTTAGGCTTTGAAATTTGATATGAATTGAAAAATATAAATAAATGTGAACAATTAACAAAGAGAAATACGAGAAATTAATTTGTAGTATGACGCGTCAACAAATTGAATCAGTTAAAAACGTATTAATTATATTAATATTATCACGTTATTTTTTCAGTTTCTTTTGGCTTTTTGTTTGCCATTTAATATATATATATATATAGTCTAGTGATAATTGGTCTATTTTCTTTCACGCGGCAACGGCAAAAACAACTACAAGGGAGCACGCTTCAACGCATTTGCGAGCAGAACACTGACGTGGGCGGGGGCGTGGCGGAAGACTGTCGGTGTCGAGAGTGTCAGTGTCGTGTGTCAAATGTCGTCGCTGACGCCGCAAGTGTCAAGAATCTGGACTGAAGACTTGAACTTGGAGCCAAATCTCTACCAAGCGCTGACGTTGCAGGTCACCGCCCATTCTCGCTTGGGGTGGGATCAGGCGGGGAGTTGGGCGGCTGTTCTGTTGAGAGGAGCATGCCATTTCGGCGACTGGGACTTTGGCTAGGACTAGGGCTGCCTGACCATGGCAACCACGGCAAGCAGCACGCACACGAGCGCAAATAATCATAATAAAGAAGAGGAAGCTGAAGGTCCTGCTCTGCGGTGCTCTGCGGTGTTCTGTGGTGCTCGGCGTGGCCATAGGAAAATCTTATTTCACGCTGTAAACCACAAGGGAACGTGCCAAACACCGCAAGCAATAAATGAGATGATGGCGATGAGCAGAAAAATTGCGAGACTGCCAACCGGACGGACATTCGGACAGAGCGGACGGGACGGACAGGCGAAACATGGTGACATTGTAATAATTATGCCAAAGATTATCCTTAGACCCGCACACGCACACGCCGCAGATAGAGACAGCGACAGCGACAACGACAAAGCGAGAACGAGAGCGAGCGAGAAAAAGACAGAGAGAGAAAGAGAGAGAGAGAGGGAGAGCGCGATGGTGTGAGGGCGACGACTGTGCCGCAGGATATGGCAACACGATGAGCGCAGGACACCGAACACGACACAGCGTCGCTGACGACGTTGCCAGCCGCGAGCGAGCCGCGTTAAGTAGATGAGCTTCAATTTGTGTGCCTCCTTCCCGGTCTGTTAGTCCTTCCGTCCTTAGTCCTTTGGCCTTCCGTTCGTGCGTGTGTGTGTTGTTGTTGTTGCTGTTGTTGTTGCTGTTGCTGCTGCTGCTGTTGCCAAAGGTCCTGTCCTGTCGTCAACGCCTGTTGATGTTGATGGCCTCCGTGCACGGCGGATATCCTGTAACCAGATTTGCTCTATGTGATTAAGTAAGTCATTGAGATGGTCTCAGTGCCGATAAGCCAGGACCCGGGCCCACAACAACCATTCGACCCACACGACCTCAGCGTTGAGTTCGTGTTTTTGTTGTTCTTCATGTTGTTGTTGCGCTCGTTAATTGTTGTTGTTGCTGTTGTTGTTGTTGCCCCCGGCTTTTATCGCCTTTGCATCTTTAAGTCAACAAACAAATGGCAAAAAAACACCAGAAAAAAATATATGTATATATATAAAAAATGTGTATATATTAAAAAGGCAGAAAACCGCTCAAAAAAGAAATTGAGTTTCAAATAGATTTTCAGCCGCCTTTTTCGACTGAGCTAATTAACAAGCGTCAAAAAACAATGCTGCACAGTGGAGCCAGCTTGCACAAGTGTTGCGAAAATAATTGCATTAATCATTAAAAACAAAAATAAATATAAATATATATATATATTTGCAAGAAAAGGTATAATATAATATTGGAAAGGTGTTCGGCTAGTTTTAGCAGAATTGTACAATTTTTACAGAAAATAAGTTATCTCATGTATATTCTGAAATTTTAGATGACTTGCCAAATAATCATTATTTTATAACATCTGCGCATATTTTCATTAATTTCATTTTGTTTTATTAAATAGTTCTTATGCTTAAATATGTGGTACAATAATATTTATATTATAATGCACCCAATTCCATGATTTGCCTGATAATCCCGTGTATCTGATTCTTTTATCTGGTATATATCAGGAACTCAGCTTTGTTATTAAATAATTATATTTATATATTATATTATATTTATATTTTCCACAAAAATTGATTTATATATAACATTTTCTTTTGAAAATTAATTTTTTTTAAATTTGAAATCATAAATTTATTAAAATTTAATTTAAATACGAAATAGAGAATTTGAAGCTTACTGAAAATATTTTTTTCACTTTAAATACCTTGTAAAATAATGTTAATAATGCGTTTTTTAATAATCAGAATTCTGTTGAATCTTTCATTTAAAACTTTTACACTTAATAAGAAACAATTAACTAACGCGAATTTTCAATATTATGTTCACATTTTCTTGTTGCAATTAATTTTGCAATCAAGGTAAAATAATGGAAATAAAAATATTATTTGGATTTACAATGCTTTGGATCAGAGTGCGACCTGTGGCCTGGCTGCCAAACTAATTTCGCTCCATTGTGGGCGTGGCAGACAGCACTCGTGACAAAAAGATGGACAGCCCCAGTAAACAAATGGCAGGCAGCGTGATAGACAGACAGCTAGATAGGAGCTGGTTGGTGGGGATGGAGATTGTTGGTAAAGGGGGGAATGGGTAGCAAGAGTTGGGCGACAGGCGACAGTTAGTTAGTTAGTTGGAGTGTCGGCGGTTATGCCATAGGGCGGCCATATGCATTGGATGGGGAGGGGGGATGGGCCAATTTGGACGCCCAAATCGTGCATAGTTTGTTTGTTAGCCTGTTCCGCTTGTTGGTTTTTGGCGACCCCGCATCCCGCGCCCCGCATCCGCACCCGCACCCACACCCGCACCCGCTGTGGCAGCCAAAACTGTTGGCGACTTGACTGACGCGGACACGAAACAAAACTGACACTTCAAGCGACAGCAGAAGCGACACAGCGACAGACAACGGGACAACAGACAATAGAGAACAACAACTGTATATGTATATGTGTGTATAAGCCTCTCTGTGTGTGTATGTGTGTGTGTGTGTGTTTAATGAGCAGTGCATGGTGTGAAAAACAAAAAAGTAAGTAAAATCAAACAACTCGAGAGACACGGAAAATCTCATCAAAAATCAACGAACAAGTCGCGTCAAAAGTCACACAAAATTGTCACAGGCAGAAAACAACAACAACAACAACAACAACAACAACAACAACAAAGCATTCCCAGGCGATTTCTAAAATATTTCCCAATATTAAAATTTGAAATTGAAATTCTTTCTTTAGTGGGCGCCTAATTAACTGCAGGCAAACCAAATTTGAAACTGAGGCACAAAATTCATTTAGGAAGTGAAGTTCCCAGAGAGGGACGACCGAATAGCTCGTTAGACCCTGTCCGGGGGCACATCACGGCGAAATTGCATTTACTCCTGTTGGAAAAGTTGCTCTTGAAGGGCTCATCACCCAAAGTCAGACATATATATACATATATATTTTAATTAAGTTAAAAAACTGTTATCATTTATAAGTCTATTTTTTATGTTTGGTATATTTATATAGATATTATTAATTACACAATTTTCACCATAAAATAAATTATCAAAAATTCTTTTTAAAGTTCATAAAAGCCATAGTTTTTCATTAAATATTAAATATTTTATAAAAAAAAGAAGTAATGATATGAAAAGAAAAGAAAATTAAACTAGAAAAACATTCAAATAAAAAAAAAAAACTAAAACTAATTTAATCGCACTCAAACAGAAAACATAATTTTAATCGATTATTGTGAAAAATATGATACGAAGTTTAAATGAATCAAAGAATGAAATAAATACATTTATCACAAAAAGTAAACAAACAAGCCGACTTCTGATAAACACAATAAATGTAAAAATTAAAATTAAAAATGCTTAAAAAGTATTCAGATAATATTTAATACCGTGTTAAAACAAAACAATTCGTGTAAAAAGAGAACTCTGTTTACCTTTAAAGAAAATTCGTGTAAAAAAATAATTATGTATATTTTGATATATATTTCTTGATATCTAGTACTGACTGATATAACTTAATATGTGCGTAAAAATGTATCTATACAAGTTTTTTTGACTCCACCGCATCAGCTTTATATTTTGCATTAAATAATCCAAATTTACACTTTCATCTTGCTCCATTTGCAGTATGCATCACAATCAATGAATCGGAAACAGGGTATACAAAGTTTTTGGCTGAATTTAGAATTGGGTACGTTTGGCAGTCGTCGAATTGAATTCGATAACAAATATTGATATTCGTTCCCCCTTTTGCGCTGATCTCAGCGATTGGCGTTGCGTAATTTGAGCCGCTTGTGCGCTTGCCTTGTTTCACAGTTCGCTTTGTGTGTTGGCCATGTGACTTAATTACAGAGTAGCCACCACTCGGCGGTGGCTCTGCCAGTGGCTGTGGCTGTGGCAGTGGCAGTGGCAGTGGCCTTGCTGCTGGCAGTAGCATTTGTAGACGGCATCGAGTGCATTTGAGGTGCTTGAACGGCAACGGCATCGCCATCGCCATTGGCACCGGGCACCCGGTAGCCGTTGTACTTGTAGCCACCTCGATTGGCAGCCCTCCCTTCCGCCATGGAATGCCCTCTGCTGTCGTCGACGTCGTCGTCGTCGTCGTGCGCCGGCGATTAGATGTGGCCGTAAGATATGCGCACGTTTATTAGATTCCATTAACTGATTGCGAATGCATATGTTGTGTGTGTGTGTGTGTACGTCTGTGTGTGTTTGTATGCATGCAAAAAGCATGCCACGCCCCTTAGAATCAAGCATGGCATCCATTTCCATGCCAAAACCGGACTATCGAAATCTATTCAATTAAAATGCAAAACTCGTAAATCTCATAAAATATTGCATTTTAATTCCCTACTTTTTCTCTCCTAGTTTTTTTTGTAATTTCTGTATTTTTTTTTTTGCTGTTGTCAAACGACTTATTTGTCGTACTTAGGCAAAATTGTAATCAAGATAGCTGATCGATGAATGCACTCAATGAGCACTCGAAGCACTCATGAGTGCTGCATCCAAAATTGACACATAAATCACACAGGCAATTTCAATTAAATATTTAAATTTTAAATATTTTATGATTAGCGGTAAAAATCAATTGGGAATTTAAGTAATATGGTAAAAATAAAAAAAATATATAAAAAAAGAGGAAAACTTTTAATAACTTTAGCTGCATGAATGGTTTTGTTATTAAGTAATAAAGTAATTACAATTTAATCTCATCCAAGCGAATGCACGTACACATAAAATCGCTGTATACATATATGTATATATATATATCCCTATAATAGAATATATATGTATGTGTGAGTCTGTCTGTGTGCGTGTTAACATAACATGTCACATTTACATGCCATATGTACAGCGAAACATATGAACCATAACCATAACCATATGCAAAGGGGCGTTTACTTGCGGCCAATGTTTTAAAACCCCTGTCAAGGGTGACAAATATGTAACAAAAACTGCATTGATATAAAACCAATAACTGTATATATATAAATAAATGCTATTGCTTAGGCAATATTGTCATATACTAAAATTACGTGGTTTAGGCAATGTGAATTACTAAACTGTATATTAGATACATAACGACTGATTTTTCCTATTGCATTATTGAATATTATTTATATTTTATTAATTTGTTAAGAGTAGCATAAGTTATAAAACTATATTTTGCAAAGAAAAATAGTTTTATTTTTCGCTTAAAATATATAATAGGTATGAATGTTACAGTCGGGCGTTACCGACTGCCTTATACTCGCTCATGTTATTAATTGTTATTGTTATTTTCAAAATTTTCGGTATTTTGTATTTATGCGGGAGTGACTTGCTTTAAAACTAGTGGAGATTTTTATTTTTCTATAAATTTCCAAAAATATCAAAAACATTTTTTGTCAGAAATGCATTAAATTAAATTAAATGTTAAATTTCAATTCGATGTTAATGAAAAATCATGATCAGAATGCATCAAACATCAAAATCAGTTTAGCTTAAAAAAATAAAGCAGAAAAATCAAATTAAATAAAAATAAATAAATAAATATTTGTTTATAATATGATTATATGAAGGATTTTCTCCTTTCTTTCACGAAATACTCCCAGAAGATAAATAAGCTCATTTAGACAAATTTCTATAAATTAACTTCACGGTTAACTTATTCATTTTAAGTGATGCAGTATAAATACAAAAAAGATTCAGACAATGCATTAAGTAAATACAATAGATCAAATTAAGTATTCAAAAAAAAAAAAGAAGGACTATAACTCATTGATAGTTGTGGCATGTATAGCTGTTCAGTATCATGTAGAAGTAAGCAATTTAAAATTAAATAATATTGACGGTCTGTTTACATTGACTGCAGTACAATGGAAAAACAAACAAATGGGACAGAAATGGAAAAAATACCGAGTGAAGCTGATGTGCATATGCTTAAAAATTCAAATATTTACCGAAACAGCAGAGGCGTAAAATTATTATTATTATTATTATTATTATTGTAAATGGACCAGCGACAACAACAACATAAGCTATAAAAAAAGGAAATACCGGCAAAAACTGCAGAAAAACAAAAATAATTGCCACAAAAAATATGTGTATATATACAAGTACATGCATATATATATATATATATATATATACATCAACGTACAGCAACAGAAACATAAACAATATTAAACAAAAAAAAAGTTAAAGAAACGGCGCAAAACACATGCAACATGCACATAAAATATATACATATATATTTACATGAATGTAAGTGTGTGTGTGTGTGTGTGTGTGCATATCGTATGTATTCCCATAGTTGCTGCCATTGTTATTATTTTTATTTTTATGCATGTTGTTGTCATCACCATCAGCGAGTTGCCATTGTCGCCAGTTCTCGTTAATTCAAATATTTATTTATGGCAATAATGACAAAATACATTTTGCCCATCAACACGATGTAATAAAAACATGTTGCAAAAAACGTAACGTTTAGACAGCTCGACTAAAAGATATCCTGTCTTTTTTATCTGTCGTAATTACCAGCTTTTTTTACATAATAACTAAAAAAAATGTTGTTAAATAATATTTATAATATTTTAATCATTTCAAGTCAACTTTATATTAAAAAAATAATTGAAATGACTACTATGCATCGAGTTTATCTTAAAGTAGTGTATTAGTAGTGTATATTAAGAGAAATTGAATTGTAAATCCGCGTTTTCTTTGTTTCCACAAATTACAGACTCTATTTTACAGTCAGAAAGTGGATAATGCCATAGAAATGATATTATTTCTTAAAAAAATAAGCACAAATTAATATTCATTATAAACATAAAAAGAAAACCGCCGTTTTTGACAATCTTATGGGAACTAAATTTTGAGCCTGGCCTGAAGACCAGTGGCCAAAATGTGCGACACGCTCGTCCCGCAGTTCAATGAACGAAAACGGAACGAAACCGAACCGAAACGAAGCGCGGCTCCGACTATTAGATAGGTAGGAAGGAGTACGAGCATATAATGCATATTAGTGCGAGCTGAATGAATGGGCCAAGTTAAACGCTGAGATTGGCAGCAGCAGCAGCAGCGTTTGTTGCTGCTTGCAACTTGCTGTGGAGCATCAAGCAACATCAAAGAGGAGGCAACACACGACTGACATAATCGAGACAACAACGTTACGGGACAGGAGTGCTTCGAATTCGAGTTGTTGTGGATTGCTGCTGCTGCTGCTGCTGCTGCACCAATGCAATTTCATTTTAAAAGAAAAATTAACGCGAATTATAAAAAATAACCAGCAGGAGAGTGCGAGCGAGAGAGAACGACGAAGAGAGAGGGCTGTGCTGCAAAACAGGAGTGCACATAGTGCTGGCAACAACAGCAACAACAAATAATTGGTAATCTTGCAGATATAATGATAATCACAACAACAACAACAACAACAACAACAACTACAGAAGCACTGTCCAGAGCCAGAGCCAAAGCGAAAAGCTAACGTGCGCTGAATGTCCTCATTGAAGTGAAGGTAAAAATGGCAACAGCAGCCGCCGCAGTCGCCGTTGCCGTTGCCGTTGCTGTTGCTGTTGCCGTCGCGACGTGCCCCGCCACATGGATAGCTCTGGGTAGCTTGCTGCCTGGGCAATGGGGTCTGGCGACTGGCGACTGGGGTCTCGCCACTCGGTTGTCGTCTCTGGCCGGGCGGGCACTCGACCCGCTCTCGACCGCGCCGCTACGTGAGCTGCACGCGGCGTGATTACGGGCGGTTGCGGTTTGAGCTGCGGCAGCGGTTACGGCCTGGCCACCTCGCTTTGGAATAACGCAAGCAATTTTCAATGCAACAACAACTACAACAATAGCTGACTCGACTGATGAAATACCCTATAAAAAATACAAGTTCACTTTCTTTGAGAAAACTGTCGTCAAAATTCCGTCAAATAAGCTACTTTTTTTTTGAAATGTTAAAAATTATATTAAATTATTTCAAAATTATTTTATAGTTTTTTTACTACTTTGCGAATTACGACTGCATCAAGTATTACTAATTAATAGATTAAATGAATAAAAATGCAAGCTCGCCTCTAAAACCAAATGAAATATCAAATTTGAAAATTAAAAAAAAATAAATTTTTTTTAAAAATTTGTATCAGAAAATTAAGTTTAAAATGTGATCTGTTATCACAAGTTCTTGCTTTGAATTTCGAACTTTAGCAATTGTTAAAAATTATAAAAATCTATAAATAGTTTTACAAGTTAAATTTATATATATATATAAAGTTTTAAATTTATTAAAAAAAAGTTAGCTGTTATTTTTACTACTGCTCATATTTGATATATAGCTGATTTATCGCATAGTTAATATGCCCCTTTTCTAGTTTTATTAGAGGGCATAACAACTGCTATGGCAACAGCAGCAGCAGCAGCCGCGGCAGCAGCGGCAATTGCAACTTGTGGATAGTAGAAGTGCAATTCAAATGGCAACTGAGGCAGCGGCAGCAGCAGCCATAAACATAATTTCATATCTGAAAACGCAGCAGCATATAAACTATGCTACGTATACTACACACACATTTATATCTATATATATATATATATGTATATATGTATATGTATATATACTATGAGTACATTCAGTTTCGGTTTACGGTGGGGCGGGGCTTGTGGGGCTGGTGGCGGGCGCGAAATCAAAATAAAACGATGGGCGTTTATCGTTATGCGAACTGAATAACTTCTGGAAGTTTGTTTTCTTCGCTGTGCTGGACCTCAATCCGAGCCCCGAACCTGAACCTGGTTGGCCCTTGCATTGACTATAACCGATTCACTGCCAGCCAGCCTCCACTTGCCTACAACTCCTCCGACTCCCCCTCCCCCACCCCCGCGGCCATCCGCCATTCAGCCGCTTTTCGTAGTTTTGCAATTCAAACGTGCCACCGAAACGTAAAGTTTCTTCAATGTTTCTTTGGCCTTAGTTTTGGTCTTGGTTTTGGGTTTTGGTTTAGTTTTCGTTTGGTTTGGCTTCTTTTTTGCACTCTCTTTGCTTTTCTTTTCTTTTCTGTATTTTTTTTTGTTTTTTGTCTGCTTCACTGCTGCTCTTCAAAATTATTTCCTGTGTGCGCCTTCTTTTTTATTTTGGCTGCCTGCTGCTGCTGCTTCTTCTTCTACTCATCTTATTCTTATATATATGTATATGATTTATGCTTATCGATACTTATCGGTTTGTGGTCTTGGTTTGCACATTTGTAGTTACAAAAGTATCCGAGAGTTGTCATTCAATCCATTATTAAAGCTATTGTCAGAGCTGCTTAGAATTCTCAGTTGGTTTAAGTTCGCAGTAAAAAAGTCGCCAGTTGAATTTAGTTTAAAAATAAAATGAAAACCGAGTAGATTGTAAAATGTTTAACTAATTAAAAGAATTAGTTTAATTCTAAATAAATTAAAAGATATAATTTTTAGTCCAGAGTAATATTTTTATAATATATATAATGTACATATCACTTAACTGTGCAGATAAATTCAAGCTTTGGCTTTATCTGTTCAAAAATCAATCTATATATACATATATGTGACTGCCTCTTGGTGTTTCCTCTATCTATGTCTGTCAGTGTTGCATGTTCAGATTTTATACAATGTGCTGAGTGTTATTAACGTTGTGTGGCTTTAGTGGAGTCCTTAGTTTGGGGCTTGGGGATTTTTATGCAGCGGGTCATTAGGGGAACCTTTTTCATAGCTTTGGCTCTGTCGTTAGCCGTTAACGTTTTGGCTAATTAGCTTTTGGGCTTTTTGTGCGTGCACCGCTTGTACTGGTTGCAAGTATGTATTGTTGCTGTTGCTGTTGCTTTTCCGTTTGCCATTTGCCATTTGCCGTTCGCCAATTGCCGTTTCTGACGTTTTTCACATTTGCCATTTGTCGACAACGTCGCCGTCATCGTCTCTAATGAATTTTCAATTGTTAGTGCCATTTTATGAGGTGTCCCGTCGCGCACTTTGTTGCGCAACGCTGGCCGAGAATGCGTCCGCACAACAGCTTCTGTTTGCAGTTACTGTCGACTGCAAATCTAATTACAAATCACAAATGGCCAAAACGCTCGAAATGGCCCATAAAAACGGCGGCCAGTCGAGCGCATTACGCAAAACGTTGCCTCCAAAAGCGACATGCAATATCAAAAGCCACACACAGAACGCGCAGCATTAGCGGAAAATTGAAAACCCACAGGCGATCGCCAGCGCCCATAAAACCAATCCAAAAGAAAAACAATCCGATTCGTTGAGTACCGTCCTTAATCATACACCTGCTGCTGATTGGGCATTAACTATTTTAAACTAGATAGCTTCATAGTTTTTACATTAATAGAAGCTAAATTAAGCAATTATTTTATTTGAATTATTGCAAAAACATAAAGACTATATTTTAAAATGATGATTCGCAAAAGAACAATTTGATTCAAAAGCTGTATTTGAATACATTTTTATTTCTAAAGAAAATGTTGAAATAAGGGTTATCAACAAAATTATATATGTTTTCCGATTTAAGGTTGCCAGAGTAAATTTTAAAAGGCCGACGAAAATTTGAGATCTGTCCTTGCACTTAATGTTTCTGAAATATATTTGAAAAATGTATCTAATGTAATTCAGAAAATAATTACATAAATTTTTGAATGTGTTTTTTAAATAACTTTGATAATTCTCAAAACTAAATTATTTTATTTTAAAAAGTGTTAACAAATTTAAGGCAGAAAGCAATAAAGCTTTTTAAAAAAATATTAATCATAAACATTTTTAAGTTTTCCTCGAATTTCTGTTTTTATTTAATTTTTTTAAATTTTATATTATTGTTTTAATTAATTTGAAATGATTTTATATAAAGTTAATTTATTCATTGCTTAATTATTGAAATGTTGCTTATTATACAGTTAACTTAAATATTTATCAATTAAATGAACATATTTTCAACGCATTTGCGTTGAAATTTGTTGATTAACCATCTGTAAAATGATTTCTATACTATATTTTGTGTCTAGACTGAACTTAATGCATTTTTCCAGTGAAAAACAAAGCAGTTGTTGTTCGCATCGTTGTTGTTTAGCTGTTCAACCATACTGATTGTTGTTGTTGCTGTTGTTGTTGTTGTTGGCAGCGTCTGTTTATTACGCATACGACGCATTGGCTGCGTCGACAGCATCAAATCACAAACGGCGCCAGCAAAGTGGACACCGACAGCGCACGTGACCGTCGCGACGGTCGCAAGTCAAGTTGCAAATGCAAATTGCAACTTCCGTTAAATTGCTGCAGCTGGCAAATGCAAAGGCGTTCGTTTCTCATGACGAGTAGCCGTCCGTAAGCAATCATTGCAATTGCCAAAGAGCTGCTGGCGATGCCGATGCCGATGCCGATGGCGATGGTGTTGCCCATATCCATGGATGGCCGCCGCATCTTCAACCTTTGCTCACCGGACTGCTGGCAGTCAATCACACGCTGGCCAGCTGCCAGCAGCTCATCAGCTGCCCGAGCAGACCAGCCCAGAACCGAGCTCTGCGGATGAATTATGAGGCTTCGCTTCACAGCTCGACAAATGTGCTGAAACTGAAACTGAAACCGATGGCCAAAAACTGCACTCAGGTTCGAGTTTGATTTTACGAAATTGATTTATGTGTCGGCAGCGCTAGCTGAGATTTTTAATGGCACGTTACGCTTTTAATGCCCTTTAATGTTTGTTCATTGCTTTGCTAAATTTCTGAGCTTTTTCTTTACTCCTTGTTTTTCCTTTTTTTTTTTTGGTTTCTAGTTGGAGTACTTTTTGCAAGCGCGTTCTTTAGTTGATTTATGAAAAAAGTTGCTGCTAATAAATGTCACATAAATGTGTGTGCATGTGTGTGTGTGTGTGTGTGTGTGTTCATTCCTCTTCCCGCATGCCCCGAAATGTTGACAGCGCCTTATCACATTCGTTAGCTGGTTAGAAAATTTTCTAATTACAAAACTAACATTTACAATGTAACTTAGAGACAAGCACAGTAACAACAAGGAGGCCAGTGTGTGTGTGTGTGTGTGATGTGTGTGTGTGTGCAAACAAAGCATCAGTTGGCAGCACTGTGCATGTAAAATGGGCTGCACTGCGTGTATGTGTGTCGAAAACAGTGGCAGAACATTCATGCAACAAGTTGCATACACAATTAACACACACACACACACACATGCAGAGAGCTCACACATGAGCAACGGTGCGAGTTGTTTTGCTCGTCCTCGTCCTTTGCCATCGCCTTCACCTTCGGCTTCGTCTGTTCCGGCTTTCAGCTCGTCCTTGCTTGCTGTGCATCTCTGAGGTTGCGGCTGTGGCAGCGCCAGGAAGCGTCTGTTAAACTTGCAAGTGCTGCTCGACGATACTCATAAAATTCCCTCCAGGTAATTTACGTGTGTGTGTGTGTGTGTGTGCGTCTGTTTATGTGTGTTTCTGTGTTTGTGTGTGTGTGTGTGTGTGTCTACATTGTTATTGTGGCACTGGACCTGAAACTGGGCCTGGCTACGCATAACAGCAGAAAGTTGTGTCCTCTTGTTGTCCTTCGCCTGCCTGTCCTCTGACCATGTTGCACTTTTGGCCACTTAAAAGCTATACACTAACAACAAACCGAGCATAGACGACAAATTCATTATATAAACGAAATTTAAATTCACATTACACATGAAAGATGGTTTTTATTTTGTAAAATACATTATATAAATCAAAGATTTAAGGAAGAAATTATATGTATATTTAAAATATGTTTTAGGTTTTTGACATTTAAAATTTAATACATATTATATATAATATCAAGCATTAAAATGTTTAAAGTCCGAACTTACTTTAAAAACTAATATATTAAAATAATAGAATTTTTGAAAAAAGTAAAACAAAAATAAAATGTTTTTAAGCTTCTTGAAAGCTTTTAAACAATGTATTAATTGCATTACGATAAAGTTCCTTTCAAATCAATATCAATAACTCTTTATTTTAGTTAAAAAGGTATCTGTGAAGCAACGAGTTAAACAATTATTTAAATTTATTTGCTTGTAGCTTTAAATGTAAAATATTAAATTCAAACTAAGTTTAAATTAAAAGCGTATTCAAAGTTCGTTAAGCGTGACTTGTTGAGGTGTTTTGTGCGCTGGAAGCCGTAGAGTACTTTCTAGTCAGACTCATTGTTGTTGTTGTTATTGTTGCTTTTGTTGTCTCTGTTGTTGCTGTTAACGTTGACGTTGCTTTGATTTGCTGCATTTAATGAGCGTTGCGGTTGCGCCTGCAAGTATGCAGTTAAATTTTGTCAAATGCATTAAAACGTTATTAAGCGCTGTCCCCGAAGCAATATCATGTGTGTGTGTACGTGTGTGTGCTTGTGTGTGTGTGTGAGTGTGTGGTGCGCATGTGTTTTAAATATTTAATTATATTTAGCTGCCTTAAGTACTTACAGTTTTGCGCTCTTAGTGACAGTGGCACAGACATCCACACAACCTAAAATTGTAATTGTGTATGTCTCTGTGTGTGCGTGTGTTTGTGTGTGTGTACTTTGAGTACGTACAACGTTGCGTATGATTAACATTTGTGCTTGGACAGCTCAAAACTGGCCGACGGCAAGTACTTTGCCAAGTTGCTTATCCTGCAGCTGTTATCTAATTTCTTACGCAAGAATACTTTTAATATGCCCAAACAAATTGGAAATTAACCAAACCAAACCCATCGAAGACCAGCCAAACGGTTGCCTTGGCCAGAGTTGCCAGGCAGTGCGACTCGTCGCTGGTCTCGCCTAGATTCCCAGTCAAGTGCTCGCCCCGAACATAAATTTCCATAAATAATTTTCATAAAAACTTGTTAAAGTTCAAGACAAGTGCGAGTAAATAAATAAATGCCAGCAAAAAACAAGCAGAGAAAAAAATCCTTATAAAAGACGAAATAGAGTAAACGAATGAAATATACTTAAGCTCGCAATATTCGCGTGATATTTGCTGCAGCTACATGTGGCAAGCCGAGGATATGCGTCCATTGCCATCCAAGCGACTTTATGCCCTGCAGCACAAAGTAAACACACACATTTTTTCTTTTTACCAGCATCTTCATTGCAATGCGCTACAATCAGAGCGATCGGCATATCGATTGAGGATATAATCTTAATGTAAGAATACAATTTTTGTGTGTTGTAAGTTTGAGAAAAGTCGCACAAAGAAAGGCTTAAAAAGGAAAGAGAGGGAGAGAGTTAGAGAGCGAGACAGAGAGAGAGAGCGAGACAGAGAGAGAGAGAGAGAGAGAGAAAGAGATGAGGTTCGAGTCTAAAAGTATAAAGGATATTAAGAATGAATAAGTCATTTTTTAATTTTGTATTATTTAATTATTATTATTATTATTTTTATTATTTTTGCTTTATCAGTCGCATTCAACAAATTGCGAAATTTATATTTTTTTATTATATTAAATAGACTCCTTTTCCGCTCAAATTAAATGCAATGTGTATTTCAAATATTCTGCTAGTTTTTTATTATATTCCCCTATGAATATTTAATCAATTTTGATATAATTTGAAACATATACGAATCTGCAATGTAATTCATAATCTTAACGCATATTTTCACAAAAGAATTTTAAAGGGTTTCTCAATATTTATATTTTATTTATTTAACAATCGGTCACAATTTCATTGCAATTGCAGCGCATATTTGCTTCGAGCTGTCATTGTTTCCTTTGAGCGCCGTCGACCTGCGGATGGCTGCATTTGCCCCTCCGTCCCGCCCCGTCGCGCCTCGCCCCGCTCGGTTGAGTGCCTGCCATATGAGTGGCCGTATTCATACGTATTCGTACAAGTATTCGTATACGTATTTCTGCCTCCTTTCGCATTCCGTTTGCTTCGTTTGGTGCGGTGCGCACCACATTTTTATTCTGATTTCATTCTCTTTTTGCTTTACTTGTTCTTACTTTATTTGTACTTATTTTTTTTTGGATTTTTTTCTGTTTTTTTTTCTTTTCTGCGCTTGCATCGTTGCCGAACAACTTTTCGTGGCCATAAACACGTACGCGTTGCCAGCCAGTACGGGCAGCTGCTTTTATCTCTTCCCGCCCCGAACACACACACAGACACACTCGCACACACACACACACACTCGCACTCGCATGTGTGTACTCCCAACTGAGATCGCTGTTGTTGGAAAAACTCAATTTAGCTTTTTGCAACCTTACAAAATAAGAGAAAAGAAACAACAACAACAGTAACAACAACAACAGAGAGACGCAAAAAACGAATGAGCAGCAGCAAAAGAAGAAGAAGAAAAAATGAAGCGAAAAGCGAAAAATATTTTTTTTTTCGCCACGTCTTTTCTCGTGTCATTTTTCTGAGTTGCTGCGCACAACGAAAAATCCACTTGGCCAAACACACACACACACACACACACATTGTAGTAACAAAAACAACAACGATAAAATGGCTGTCAACGTTGCTAACATAACCAAAACGCGCACTGCTCAAATGACTTTCTGGCAGAAAAAAAAATAATAATAAAGTAGACGTGCCACGCTTGCCGCTTATTACAAATCAAATCCCATTAAAGCCACACTGAGCCCAGTTGCCGCCCAGCAGCGGGCGCCATCGAACGTTTAATGGCACAGAAACAACTAATCCAGCCCTTCGGTCAGACACCCTCCCCTTGCACCCACAAACGGGCATGCAAAATATACAAATATTGTTAGTCATTCTGTCGGTCAGCTTAGTAAATATATATTAAGTAAATATATATACATACAAAGCTTTATTTTCATATTTTTATTATTATATATAAATATAGGTAATTGTATAATCAGTTTTTCTTATATATGCCATTTTATAGTGATCATTTATGTGTTCAACAAACACACACGCACACACATCACATCCTGTCACGCCCCAAAGTAGGCAACTTTTTTGTGAGCCGTTAATTGTTGGCACAAGATCAAAGTATTTTTTTGATGATTTGTGTTTCTGTCTAAAGGAAATTCAGCTTCAGCTTTTCCATTTGTTGTTCTCTTATTTGCTATTACAGAACTACAAGAGTTTTTAATATAGCAATTATTTATACAAAAAAATGTTGCAACAGAACCGTTTCCATCAATATTAAGCAGAGCTTTATATATTTTTTATATCTATTAAGTTAAGGCCCATGACATTTTTATGAGTATATTAAAATATATAAATTCTCTCTCTTATTTTAAGAAAATTAAATTTTTCCAGATTCCACATTTACACAGTAGTTGGGTGGTTCGTATTGGTTTCAATCGTTACAAACCAAACTATATTAATTTTTGAAAATTGTATCCCATCTTTTTTACACCAAAAAAAAAGTATTCAAATTATAAATAAAATGATATTTTAGAAACATACATTAAAACGCCATTTTAGGGAAAATAAATCAGGCTTAAATAAGGCTAAGCACGATGAAATATTTTTCAAAGTAATTTTAATTTTAAGGGCTGCCTCAAAATATAGGCTTAGAATATTGTTCATCATATACAAATTAAAAAAGTATACATATTATTTATAAATAAATTTATAAAAAAAACATTTTGAATATTCTTTAATGTCATTTGATATTGCCAATTTAACATCAGGCTATTTTACAAAAAATTTATTAAACCTTTCTTCGCAAATTACTAAATTACACAATTATATTGTTTAAACATATAGATTTAGTTATACATTTGATTGTAAAGTGAGTGCAAATTGTGAGTTTTGTTAAACATTTAATTTAATGCTCTAATCTACGCCAAGTATGAAACCAACTCAAGAACCATTTATTGTGGTTTTAGGGCTTTTAAAATTGGCAGTGGATTGCGGGTGGGTGGGTGGTTGGTCGGGTTGGCACATTCAACATATTGTTGTAGTGGCGGTAGAAGTAGTATTTTGTGGGACGCACACGTAAAGTGACCATGGAGGACAAAGTCGAAGGAGCTGCCTGTAGCCTTGCAGCGACTTTCGCAATGACTTGCACAATGCCAACGCTTGTAAATCTGAAATATTGTCTTTGGCAGCAGCGTGGCCCGAATCACGGAGCAAATGGCCAAGGCCCGGGGCCAACGACAACGGCTGGTGGGGAGTTGGATGAGCTTGAGTGGACAATGAGCTGACACTGCACACAGTTGCCATATAAAACCGAAACTGACACAGGCATAAACACACACACACGCACACACACACACACGCACGCACACGCATACGCACATATAACGGGCGAACGGATAGAAAGTGGTTTGTCTGTGTGCGTGTGTTTGTGTGTGTGTGTGTGTGTGTGTGTGTCTGTGCGTCGCAAATCTGCCCCCCGGGCGGCATCCAAGCAGAGCAGAAACAGTTGCCATAGCCATAGCCATAGTTATGGACGCCGAGGACATGGGACAACACGGACAGGATACGGACACAGACATTGCCATGGCCGGGCGGCTGATATTTTGTCATTTGTGTCACGTTCGCCATTCATGATGATTTCGTTTCGTGTTCTCTCTCTCTCTTTCCCTTTCTTTCTCCCCCTCTTTCTCCCTCTCTTTCTGTTTCTCTAGCTCTCTCTCTCACACTTATTCGCTTGCTCTATTTAGCTATTGCTGCCTCTCGCTTGCGCCACATAGCTTGCCCTCTCGCTCTGTCATTGTAAATGTATCTGCAGCTATAACTGTATCTGTATCTGTATCTGTAACTGTATCTGTATCTGTGGCTGGCATTTGTGCGCCATTTTGCCGTTTTTATTTATGGAATGCAGCTACTCTACCGTCCGTGTGTCTCCCATGTCGCCTGTCTCCTGTCTCCGGTCTCCGGTCTCTGGTCTCCGGTCTCGGGTCTCTGGGCTCTGGTCTTCGGTCGCCAGTTGGATCTTGTGCCCGCTGCTTCAGCTACGTGTGTTATCCTTTTGCCCATTTCGACTGCCACAATAATTCTCACGTAGCCATCGCACCCCCTTCATACCCCGCCCATGTCCCAGTCCCCTCTTTATCTCTGTGTAAATGTATCCACTTTCAGCATTTTTTGTGCAAGCATAAATTTGCAGTATTTTTCCTTGTTCAGCGGTAAAAAAAATATTTTTTCTATATATAAAAATATATCTATATATATATATGTATATATAAATAAATAAAAACTACAAAGAATAATAACAAAATCCATAGAACAAAACTTACCTACATTGTTGAATTGGGCGACGCGAGGAGAGAGTGGAGGAAGCGCAGATAGCGCCGAGCAATTTTCTATGTCGTCTAGCGAGGGTTTCTCCACAAATTTTCAAAAATTGTTATAATAAATTTCGATGTTCCAGTCTACTTTTTGGTTTAAAATTTGACTAATGTGGAAATAACTAAAAAAAAACGCACTTTACCAACACTGGTCACAATAATTTACTTACAGCTTAATTTGCTTTGCTGTCTCAAGTACTTTACACAGACTTAAAAGGCAGTTATCCGAATAAGGCAGTTGTCTTAAATTTGTTTTCTGAATAGGGCAAAAAGAATTGGGTGCATTCATTTATTTGTAATAAAACTCAATAATTTATGTTTTTTGTTTGTAGTTATCTGCAATGCAGCAACATAAAATATTTCATATGAAATTGAGTTCTTATTCACATAAAGTCACATTTGGTGCACTTATTTTAATATATTGTTAATTTACAAAAAAATGTATAAAAATTAAAGTACGGTTTGTTTCAGAAATCATCCTTAAAAGCACAAATATTGCTTTAAAATTATGCACAACAAACAAAAAATTAATTTTTACGAAATTATCACAGCAAATCTGGAAATGATCCAATATATATATTTTTAAACACATAGGATACAAAAATTATTTTTTAAATAATTAATTCACAAATTCATTATAAATTTTTTTATTATATTTATTCATTTCTGTGAACTTTTATTGCGGCCCTTGCAATTGGCTGGTTTGTGGTTTTCAGGCATCGTTTGGTTTGGTTTTTCTGCTGGAATAGGGCGAGCTCTGTTTTTAGCTGGCAACGTTGTCAACTCCATGAGGGATTTCCATTTTATTAGCACACCAAAACTCATGAAACAAGCACATGGTGGGGTATTGGGGGGGCATGGGGGAGGGGTGGACAACGTGCATAGTTCACAGTTTGCCTGCCCCCGCGGCTTCGATAGCTCATCTACTTTCCGGCTGGCAGTGCTGCCAGCCAATGTGGTGCACGGGAAATGTATTTGACAAAATATTTCAGTTATTTACTTTTGTTCAACAAAACGGCAGCTAACTTTTAGGCTAACAGGCAGACAGCCGGAAAACCAAGCATAAATCTTGTTACATTTATGTGGCTCTAACACCTTTTTTTTTGTTGCCAACATCTCACTTCAGCTTCTGTTTTGGTTTTTACTTTTCTTTTTTTTTTTTGGTAATCGTTTTTGTTGTTGCTGGCGCTCGCAGTTTCTGGGCAAAAGTGAAAAACATGAGGAGAGACGCTGAGCGGGGGCCGTCGGGGCTTGCGGCTCTGCCAAAAACCAAATGAAACTTTATGCATGTACAACTTTTTACATTATTCTTTGTGGCCGACGAAAAGTTGCAGTCGCAACAACAATAACAATAACGGTAGCTGGTCCCTGACCAGGAAAAAGCGTAACAAGAGACTCAACTGAGCAAATTCAAGCCAAACCAATAAACAATAATAACACACACAATTCCATATGTAAGCTGTACTTTCAGTTAATAAAAGAGACGGAAACAAAATATTGTTTTCGAATTGATTGATTTTCCTTGATTGCTGTAAAAGTCAACACATCAATAATTTATCTATTGCTTAGGCAAAGTTTTAAAAAAAATTAAAAGAAAAATCAATTTAAGCAATGCCAACATTCATAGAAAAAATCAACAGTTTTGTACCTAAATTAAACAAATATGGAATTTTCTCAGATCGAAAAACAAATTCTTATCATTAAAATTCACTTTTTTTTACTCGTTCACGCAGTAATAAGAGCATATTGTGTTTGTGCAATTTGCTGTCGCTATTGAGCTAGAGACTTGATATTTTTGATATATGTATTCTGATAACTCGACTTATCCGATACAAATTGGCACACATTTTGTATTTCTCTTTTTTATCGATTGTATTTGTCATATTTACCTTAAAAAACAACATTTAAACCGATTTAGAGGTGTTAAATTTTTGGTAAAAAATCATGCCATGTAAAGCTCTCGGATCCATCGCTCTCATATTTTTAAGCCCCAACAACTTTGTCCAAAGTGAACCCATTTTCATGATTGATGGCATTTTTGTCATGATTTGTACTCTATGATGAATGTACATTTAAAATATGTTCATTTTTGAAAAACAAATTTTTTTGATTTTTTTTTTAAATCATGTGGTCCCCCCTTACTCATTTTCGAAAATTTTTTTTTCAAAATTTAGAATTGCCAATTTGTATTTTAAATCGATTGAATTTTTAATAACTATTGTTAAAAACAATATTAAAAGTGATTCTGAGGGGGTCAAATTTTTTGTCAAAAATCATGCCAAAATTGACAAAAATTTGGATATGAATGCTCTCAGACTAGCCCCAATATTTGAAATTGCCACAACTTAACCAAAACTAAACCGATTTTCATGTTTGATGGCATTTTGGTCATGATTTATCCTCTTGATTCAATATATATTTAAAATATGTTATTTTTGAAAATATTTGTTTTTGAGTTTTTCTGAAAAAAATCATGTGTTCCCCCCTTACTCATTTTGTTTTCAAAAATTAAAATTTCATATTTTTACTGTTAATCGATTGTAATTGACTAGTGCAAAAAGCAACATTATAAACGATTTTGAAGTGGCCAAATATTTGGTAAAAACTCATGCCAAAATATACAACATTCTTGACAAAGCTCTCGGATCTATAGCTCCCATATTTCAAACACCCACAACTTTGTAAAAACTTAAGCGGCTTTAATTTTTTTTAGAATTTTTTTATGATTTGTCCTATTAATTTATTCTGTATTTTCACGTGCACAAATAATGCCAGGCTGCTTGTTTTAGTTGTGAACCCTGAGCGAGTTTTGGGCTGTCGGTTACACCCGACTGCAGCGTTCTCACTTTTTTACTTGTTAAATAGCGAATGAATGTTTTAGAATTAAATGTATGTGAGTAATTAAATTGTTATAAAATGGATAATTATTTTGAAAGTATTCTTGCATTAAAGTTACTTTTATTAAAGAGTTTACAGTTAGAATTACATCTGTTTTTTGTATTTAAAAATACACATTTTTAAGGGATATAATGGAAAGCTGTTCGAAAAACTAACTAACGTAGGAAGGTGAAAAAATCAAGTTCTCTCAATAAAAAATTATTATATATATTAGCATTAAATATTTAGTATTTAGTAAAATGAATTGCCCTTAAAGGGTGAAAAAATGTGTGACTAGTATATATTCAGTATTTTGATTCTTGGAAAATTTCTAAAATTTTTGTTAATGCTTTTCGAAGATTTAATATTGAAGTTCAAATAGGTAAATTACGAATCAACGAACAAGAATTGCGTTCTTCAGATAAGAGCTTTGATTAATCATTAAACTTTGTAATTCATTTTGATAAATTTTGGAAATTTAAATCACAACTGAATACCTTCTGCAGCTCTAATGCAATTCGGTTGGAGCGATAAGTGTGTCATAAGTTGCCAGCAATAATGGCAGGATGTGGGTGGATGTGGGGCCAGGATAAGGAAGGACAATTGCGAACATGGACACAATTTATGCAGCAAAATGTTCACAGTTTAATTTAACAATGCATTTTCTATGCTTCAGTCAGCAGATACACACACAGAGATACTGATGCAGATGCAAATGATGCAGATACATGTGCTGATGCACACACAGATACAGATGCAAAAATGCAGTTACAATGCAGACGACGATAAGACAGAATGCTGCAAACCAAAGCTAAAGCTGAGACTCAAAACAGAGACACTCAAATCAAAGACAAAAACTAGACCATAAATAACTGCACGTGTATGTCTGAGTGTATGTATGTGTGTGTGTGTGTGTGTGTGTGTGCAGTTATGTCACAAATTTGTGTGTGCGCTTATCAGAGAGGCAAGTTGAAAGGATGACAGCACTGCAAACTAGGAAATTTAAATTTGAATTGTTGACGCAACTAAATAAATGCGAAGTCGCCATGATTCTGAAATACCCTTACTGCCTCTCCTGCTCCCCACCACCCCCTACCCCTTTACCCGCGCTGTCTGTCAAACAATAGAGATTTTCGGTACGCTACGAAAACGAATTCAGAAATCTGAACTAAAAACTTTCAAAATTTCAACTGGGAATAAGCCTAGCGCACGAATTGCGTGAGCGTAAATAGTTTGTGGATGGGGTAGGGGGGAGGATTGGGTAACTAGTTTACTCTATGGATATATGTCATATGGCCCGCGGGGGTGTGGTGGGGGACGAACTGGAGGCGTTACTGGGGCCATGCATGTCACAAAACTTGGAATGAATGACGTTACGTGAAGTTGACAACATGTCAAAATGGAGAAAAGATACCGTAAATGGACAGACTGACTGTGGATGAGCACCAGCGGAAGCGGGCGACGGGGGACGGGCGACGGGCAGCCCGAAAATGTTGAAAAAGTTACCTGCGGCGACGAGGAGCAAGTTGCAAACAAGTGACATTTATGTTGCCAAAACAAATAACAAAGCGGTGCGGAAAGTGGACGGGGTGCGGTGAATCCTCTGTAAAGAGTGTGTGTGGGTGTGTGTGTGTGTGGGTGTGTGCGTGTGTGGCACGTGAGGGGAAGCGGCCTCTCGCTGGCTAAATCAGAAATCGCAAATATTAGAATAAAGACTGTCGCTGTGTGCGAGCGAGACGCAAATACAGACAAGACACATGTGCAGCTGTTGCAGCCATAGCAATGCAATGCCAACACACGCACCACACACACACACACACACACACACACACACACACACTGCCAGACGTACTGTGCAGCTCGCACACAAAACCAAGAACGGAGCTCAACTCTCAGGAAAAAGTATTTTTCCGCAACAAACAAGCAAAAGTGACACACAACAGCAGCTTGTTGTTGTTGTTGTGCTTGTCATTGTTGTTGCAGCTCTTGTGGCGCCAAGCACTCAACGCTGCACAAGGCGTGGCACTTGCGCAACGCCCACACAGCGACAACGCTCGCAATTGTTAGCTTGGCTTTGATTTGGCCCCGATACCCTGCAATCAAAGCATCCCAAGCGGGCTTCCGCGATTTTGTGTGCATGGCGAATATAACATAAATATTTGTATTTTATAAAAAAAAACTTGGCAAAAAATATGTTCAAACATTGCAGCCGGGTATAACCCGCTACGTAATACTCATTCAAAGTATAATCAACGACAGTTTAAAAATTATCTATAATATTTGCTATTTCAATGAAGAAAATAATAATATATCCGATTATTTGCAAAACTGTATTATAATTGATATATATTATTCAATTAAAGCTCTAAATAAAATAAATATAAATATATCAAATATATTCAGACAGCTTTTATGCATTTAAATCAAATTTCAGTTGTCAGTTTGCCATATCTTAAAAAAGATCTGTTAGTTAAATACAATAAATATATTTCATAAATCGCATATTGTGCATAGTAATTCTTGATATTTTCATAATTATTTTCTACATTGAAATATTTCAATTAATTTTTTATTTTTTAATTGAGTTATATATATATTTTATATTCTGCAAAAAAGATATCTAAATGTATTTGAGTTTATTAAAAGGATTCCCATTTTATAGAGTATGCAAGGACGACTACCTTTGGGCTGTTATTTCAGCGTTTTCTGATTGTTGCATAGTCGCAGTTGCTTTTGTCGTTCTTATTATTGTTGCTGCTGTTGCTGTTGCTGCTGCCTCCTCTGTGAGTGGGCGGCGGGCGTCGCATGGAGGCGGGGTCGGTTGAGGGCACTGCGCGCGTGTGTTTGCATATCTGAGCGCTGCGATCGCCAAGTGTCGTCGTCGCCATATTCGTAGTCGTAGTTGGAGTCGTCCTGGTCCTGGTCCTGGTCTACTGCTACTCGTCCTGCCACAGCCAGTGGTGGTCTGTTTGCTCGGTTCGTGACTGGGGGGCGGCGCCAGGCACTTGACTCCTGCCTGGACTCAGATCCTTTGTGTGTTTGCTTCGTGTTCGCGTCGCCAAAGCCCAAAGTTTATGGCGCGCGTCGCGGCTTTTGTTTCCCCTGCTGCTGCTGCTGCTGCTGCTGTTGTTGTTGCCATCGATGCCGCCTCGGCCCCCTGTCCCCTCCCCTTGGGCTGGGCGTGGTGCCAGCCTTATCATGCATTTGGCCAACATTTTCTTGCTACTTGTTTGTTTGCTTCAGCGATTTTTGATAACTGACATTTGTTGGCGCTCGCCACGGCTACAGCAAATGGAGCCGAAGGTGAGCCATTGCCAGCGGCACCGCCAAGACACCACCCACTCACCCATCCACCAACAGCAGTAAAAAGGTAAAACAGCAGCAGCCTTGGGGCCAAAGCTAATTTTCCCACAGCCAAATGATTTGAATGTGCAGCACGCAGATTGCCAGACCGATATGAGGAATTGGAGCAGCTGTGCCCGAGTTTCGCCCGATTACAGCTTGGGGCACAACAATTTGCCCCTCTCTGCTTCTGCCTCGCGAACAAAAAACCACACAGAAATTCATAAAAATATACGCAAACAAGAAAATGCTTTAAAAACCCGTTGACTTTTCTACCTTAAATGAGCAGTCTATATAAATTGCTATACATATCTTCCTTATTATCTTATCTTACGAGAAGTTTTCAACTAGATTTCTTTGAATATAAACGCAAGTAATCTGAACATTAAGTAAAACCAACAAAGTTTTAAATATCTGCATTCCACTGCTCACAAAAAAAACTAGATAAAAGAAAAACTTGAGACTAATTGAGATATTTAGTTTGAACAAAAAACAAATTTGATAAGTTTAGTTTATTTATTTAATGAAAATTGTTTTGTTCCAATATATAAAATAATAAATATTAGCGCAAAAAATAATATCAGTAAAATAAATGCAACCACAATAATTATTTAATGTTCCCTCAAAATAAATTAATGTTAAATTTATTTTTTTACAACTATCTAAATAAAATTTTTAGCTGAATAAAAAGTGTGAATTAAACATTTTTAAATCGAACAATCTAAATTCTCTCACTTTGCACAAATTATTCATTTTAATTTTCCATTATATTTTGCTCTACTTTTTAACAAGAATGTGGAAAAAGAGAAAATAATAGAAAAAACTTTTCTCCGAAATCATAAACAAAAGTAATTCTGTTGATTTCAGAAAAAGAAGAAAAATAAAATTTTATTAGTTTTTCTTTTTAAATATAAACACAAAATTAATATAATTTTCATATATTTTCAAAGCATAAATATTTATTTTTAAAGACTTGAAATAATTTTTATTATAATTTTATGAAGCTTTTTAGATAAGGCAGCAATCAAACAGTTTTCCATTTAGGCAGTTTAAATGCAAGAGTATATTTTTCAGGGAATTGTATTTGAATAAAATGCATTGCAATTCAAAAGTGCAACGATCACAGATCGATAACACTTTCGATGACAGCACAGACAACAATGTCGTGTCGTGACACGCGCTGCGTGAGTCCTGAGGGGGCGTGAGTCGGCCAAATATATTGACAAGTTGAATATCAGACAAACGAGGCGCAGGCACACACACACATACAGAGCAGACATACAGACAGACGTGCTCAATGTGGCGCAGGACCAGAACAGGACTAGGACCAGGAGCAGGAGCAGGACCAGGAGCAGGCGCAGGCAGCCAAGCACTTCACAGCTTAACACCCTAATGTGCAATATTTTTGACTCGCACACGAACCGAGCAAAAGGAAATGTGGAAGTCGCTGCCGCTGCCGCTTCCGCTCACGTACCATTGCCCCGCCCCTTCCCCCCTCGTCAATGTCGATGTCGAAGGCGCGACTGCGTTGCCAGCAGCGGCATCCGCATCAGCATCAGCAACAGCAACAGCAGCCGCCAAGCGCGACTCGCTCGACCAGCAGCGGCTGCTGGCCACAGCAACAGCAACAGCAGCAAACGACAATGGCGCTCACACACACACACACACTTAGAGATAGCGGGCGCCACCCACTGTCCAACAACAAAGCGCGTTCATTTGCTCGCTCGCTCGCTCGCTCGCTTGGTGCGGCGCTATCTCTGGCTCGCTCGCTCACTCACTCTCGCTCTCGGGAGTGTCAAAGCAGCTGCTGCTGCTGCTTCTTCTTCTTTCCCTATTTGAAGTTTGGCATTTTTTTTTTTGCAGCTTTTCGTGTGTATTTTTTTTCTGCGTTTTATTTTCGTGTGTTGTTTTTTTTTTGCACATTTTTTATTGCGCTTGATCTTTGGCTTATTACCATGTCACGTTGAATGCGAATTGCGAACGCTGCCGGAATACCAAATTTACACACACACACAAACGCACATACATGCATGCGTTTGTTTTTTTTTGCCACATTTTTTGTTGTTGTTGCTCCAATGCGTTAAAACGCCAAAGGGGCGTTGAATTTTTTTTCTGCTCGGCTGCTGCCTTTGACAACGCTAACGACAAAGACGCTGGCAGTGGCAGCAATGCATGTTGTTCTTGTTGTTGTTGTTGTTGTTGTGAGCTTCAACTTGCGCTTTAAACAGCACAGTAGAAAATAAAATAAAAAAATAACACAAGAATAAAAATGGGCAGAAAAAAAAAGTTGGAAAAGTTGCGACCAACAGTTGACAGTCCAAAAGCATTTGACATTTTACCTTGGCAAGGCAACAACTCACGCACACAGAGAGACAGCACACACACACACACACACACATAGACGCACCCATACACACATGTAGACAGACAGAGGCAGAGCGGCAAACGTGAACGTGACTGTAACAACAAGAGCAAAAGCGCCAAATGTCACTTTGAAAAATGCCATTGGTTCGACAAACTTTCTGCCCCAACCAGCAGCAGCAGCAGCGGCAGCAACAACAACTATAACAGCAACAACAACAACAACGACTGCTGCCACTGCCTGCAGAGAGGATGCGCAGCAGCAGCGGCGGCAATATGCGAACGCCTCTGCGATGAGACCGAAACCGAAACCGAAACCAGTTGCTTAGCAACGCCCCCTTCTAACCGCAAACGACGACGTCGACAGCGGCAGTGGCAGCGACAACGGCAGCGGCAGCGGCAACGGCAATTGTCGCTGTCGTCGTTTTGACTGCGACAAATGTCAGCAACAGACTCCATTGCTATTTTTGCAGCGACAGCGCACGGCAGCTGGTTGTCTCGCTCTGGCGCATGCGAGTGAATGCGCAGGGGAAATTGTTTGCCATTGAGCAGAGCGCGGCTGTGTGCGTGCGTCTGTGTGAGTGAGCGCGCATGCGATTCGTACACGACCAACGCTAAGGGGTAGGGCAGACGCTGACCGCGGCAGCGGCAGCGACTGCGACAGCAACAGCAACAGCAACAGCAACAGCAACAGCAACGGCAACGGCAGTGGCAGCATCAGGTATCGGGCTCGTTTACCGGTTTAGTTTGTGTTTGGCTGTGTTTTCGCCTTCGCATTGCCATTCGCTCGCGCTCGCTCTGCCGCCGTCGTCGTCGTTGTCGTCGCCGTCGCTGTCGACGCAGCGGGTTTTTGGTGTTCGCCTCCGTTGCTGTTGCTGCCGTCGCCGTTTTCAGTTTTTGTTTGACGTTCGCGTGGTGCGCTCGCATGTTGCGGCCCGTTATCGTTATCGACACTGACATCGACATCGACATCGATACGTACCCGTTACCGTTACCGTTGCCGTTGCCGTTACCGTTCTTTCGCAAAAATAACAAACGCTGCCCATTGAAGAAGCCGCAACTGAACACCGAATATTTCAGAAACGATTTTTGAACAGCTGTTCGCTCTCCTCTTCTTCTTCATCATCTTCTTCGTCTCGCCCGTCGCGTTGCGCGTCTCGCATTTGGTTCGATTTCTATTTTTTATAAACGCGTCGCGTTTCGATTTTTTTTTGAGCACACAAAAAATTGTTGCCAACGTTTTTTTCAAGTGAGTTACTTGCCAAGGAATACAACGACAACAACAACAACAAACCAAAACAACAACAACAACAAGCGAAACAACAAGCGTAACAACAACAACAACAAAAGCTCTCATCTGCAAAAGAAAGTGCCAAGTGGATTATTAGCAAATAGAAGTTTAACAACAAACACAAATAACAACAACAACAACAACAACAACAGCAGCGAAAACGAATTAATAACAACAACAACAACAACAAGAAATCAGCTGCCAGCTGTCGCGTGTTTTGCCGCCGGCATAAAACACAACAACACACGTGCTCCACACATCTTCCCCTCTCTTGCTCTCGCTGTCTCCCTCTCTCTTTCGGGCTCTCGCTTCCCCAGAGTGTGTGTGCGTCTGTGTGTGTGTGCGTGCGTGTGTGTGCGCGCGTTTGTCGCGTTTGTGTGCGTTCCATTATAATCGCGACCATTATCATATCGCCCCCCAGCTTCGATATATTCGATAACAAAATTCTCACCGAGGCATCCAAAGCGCCCCTCAGGGCTGTCGCGCTGGCGTCATTTCTGGGCGACGGTTTTGCCGCCCTCGGTAGCCGAGCACCACCCGTCAAGGATCTAATGGCATTCGGCGCGGTCCTGCACACAAACCAGCACAATATAGGTGAGTCCAATTAACGATCGGTAATCGGTTAAAGCTGACATCCAAGATCAGCAGGGCTTAAAGCCAGCGACGGCTTTGATAACATTCACAAAAGCATAGATCACTTTGCATTATATTATACTCGCTTGATCTATTTGTGATCAGGTTTAAAAAATGTGTTACTTAACTCCTGAAATGATCAATATATTTAGCAATATCAAACTGCATCAAATATGCAATAAAAGTTAAACATTGGATCAAATTTTTCAGTTAGATTTGCCGCTTAGTTTCGTACGTTCCCATGTCAAAAGTATACCAAACTCAAATATTTTAAAGTTTGGTATACGAAAATAATATACAAATAATAAATTACACTTAATTCTATTATCGATTTTCTTAATATGTTCATACCAACGGATAATTGTATACTTGGGCTTATCAGGAGTTCCTCAAAGATAAAGGATATTCTATTCTTTTGCTATTCTATTTAAACATTAAGTTGCAATGGGCTAAGAAAACTTCGAAATTTTGTAATTTTCAGCTCACAAACTGAAAAGGGTTTTTTATGTTTTTATGTAAAATACAGTTTTCAGTTTCTTATATCTCGATAGATACCAGATATTTAAACTTTGATATCCTTATCTTATCTTTATCCTTACACAACTTTCTAGGGCTTTGGTAAAAGCAAACAAATTTGTCAACAAATATTTGCAGGGAGCCCCACTAAAAATTCATAAATTCTAAGAATCTAAAAAGAAAACCATTTTTCTTACAAGTTCTTGAATCGTAAATGCGGCTGACTTCAGCTGGTTAATTCTGCAAATACCCTGTGTACAAATTGTTGCTTCACGAGCATTTTCAAGGGGGCGGCGGCGGTTGGGGCGGGGCGAGCACGGGTTAAAATTGTGATTTGGCCTGACAGGAAAGTTTGTCTCGTCGGTTTTTTGGCGCACTGTTTTGGGTTAAGCATGAAGCAAAGTTTTGCACTTTTGAACTTGCTGCAGGGTCGTATCGCGCTACCCCCAAGTGAATCCCATCGAACCCCTTCCTTGCCCCCACCCCACCACTGGACTCTTGTTGTTGTAGTTGCTGCTGCTGTTGCTGTCTTCTTCTTTGGCGCCCATTTTGTGTGCTTTGCAAGTTTTTGTGTTCGCCGGGCAAAAAGTTTGCTTCGACTTGTCAAAAAGTTTTCTTGTTGCTGCAAGTTGTTGTTGCTGCTTTTGTTATTGTTGTTGCTGCCGTAGTTTGTTTGACTGTTTTGCTTTTGTTTTATTTCATTTGCTCTCATGTCAAATTTTCACTTTTGCTGACTGTTTAATGTCAGCCAAAAACTTTGCATTTTGCCCGGTTGCCCAGTTGACGGCTTTTGCCGCTGCTTCTGTTGTTTAGTTTTCCTTTTTTTTTTTTTTGTAGTTGCCTTGGCTTTTGCTTTCGCCCAAATGGCCAACAAATTGCGTCAACAAATTTGTAAACCTGCTGATTTGTGCATGCACTTCACCAAATGGGACTCAAAGCGGCCCATAAAACTGCCGACTTGCAACCAGCACAGCTTGCAACCAGCAACTAGCAGCTAGCAGCTAGCAGCTTGCAGCTTGCAACTAGCAACTTGCCAACTTGCCAACTGACGAGCCATAAATTGTTGCCCCGGACAGGCGTTGCAAGGGGGTGGGCAGGGCCACTAGGAGTCAAAAGTCAAAGCTGTCAACGGCACAGACGGGCCGCAGATGGGGCACACATAGAACAAAGCGCAGCCAAAAGTCATAAAACATTTGCAGGCTTTTTGTATATATATATTTTTTTTTTTGTTATATCTTCTGGTTGCATCTTTTCAATTTTGTTGTTGCCGTTGCACAGCAGCAGCAGCAGCAGCAGCAACAAAAGCACAGCAACGCCTTTAACAAAGTTCGCCTGCTGTTCATCAACATTTATGACTGTCCAGAGTTGTAGATGATGATGATGATGATGGCGATGATGAAGTTGAGGATGATCATGCTAGCTAACTAACCGCCTGGAAGCTTCAAGCTGCCACAGGTAACAATATTTGTGGCCTCATATTGCTGCTGCTGCTGCTGCTGCTGCCGCCGCCTTCGCCTGATCTTCCAGTCAACGTCAATGCGGTTCCGAGTACGTCAACATTTTTTATGCGCCATTTTCTTTATAATATTTACGGTCAACAGTTGCTCAAGTCGCTTTACGAGCGTACAACAGCAGCAACAGCTACGACAGCAACTATTGCCGCAAGAATAGACAAAAAACAAAACAAAATTTTAGTTGATTCTATGGCTTCTTTGACCAGTTGCTTTGATTTATTGTGCAAAAAGCGTAGCCGGCAGCAGCTGCCGCGTTTAGCTTCAAGAATTGCGCTGTTCGCGTGTGGGGGCACATCCTCGCTGGGGGCGTGGCTCCAACTATAAATTAGCCAGCATAATGAGCTGTTGAGATGCACAAAACACAAAAATAAAACGAAAAACGGAAAACAATAGAAATGACACTAAACACGAAATCCCTCAGCCACAAATTCTTACCTGGGTGGCCGCAATTTATGGGCAGTTAGTTGAACAAATATGCTAAGGAAATTTAATTTTTAAACTCCCGATGGGAAGCATTTTCGATGGTATTTGATGTAACATGTCAAAAAATAAGTGCCGGAAGGATTTCATCAAATAATTGTTGAAATATCGCTACAAATATTTGCATACAAAATTGCAGTCTTTTTCTATAATTCGCTTTTGAAACTTCAAATTCGAAATGTGAATAACAGATTTTAGTATGAACAATATTTTATATTGATATTCCTTCCATTTTTTATAATACGAAGCAATTAAATATTTTTAAGCTTTTAATATTTATTTGTAATATTTTTAAAAATACGCAAAATACAAATATTGATAGATTGATTTTAAATAGTTTCCTACCTGTTTTATACATACAAATTTGTACTGTTTTGATTTTATTATGAACAATATTCCAAATATTAAAAATTTAAAGTAAATATAATAACATTTTTCGCTTTACTCAATGCATACTGCATTATACATATGAGAAATCGAAAAATTATTTTATAAAATTATGAACAAAATCATTTTATCAGTAGAATGATATTTTGCGTTTTATTGTCAGAAAGTAACATTGAATACAATTCATATAGCTTTATAAAAGTTTTAATTTTTTTTATTAATTTCTGGTGTTGTTTTTATTCAAAACTCTTCCCAAGTGTTGCTAAAAAGTTATTTTTAATATTGTTTATTGTACTTTTAACTTAGTTTTCTATGTTTGGATGCAATTTTCTATTATTCTCTTAATGTAATATCTTGTTTTACATATAAAATTCAAATTATTTTATAAAAGTGAGGCTATATTCTAAAAGCAACTAATCAAAACAAAAACAAATTTCCCTATATATAATTGAATATTTCCGTATTCTTTGTAACTTTTGCAATTGCATTTAGCATATTGATTTTTACACTTAATTAGTTAAAAATGTTGTCCATTATTTGATATATTTGAGCTCATTAAGCTACCTGTGGAAACCAATAAAAGTTTGAGCGTGGCTTACTTAATTAGAGGAATATGATTATTGCTTTTAGCAGAGACCAAAACTGTTACATATGAATTAAAATGATCTTCGAAAACAAATTATATAAATCGAAATGTTTAAGCTGATCGAGTTGATTTCTTTTGTTTCGCGTCATAAACGGGCAATAAATTTGTTTTCTTCCGAATCTTGAACTTGTTTGATTTGACTAAATGGCAGTTGGCACATGTTGATCGTGATTTAGGTGGGGTAGATTGGCAGCATTATAAATCATGGCTGCTCAACACGTTATAGGGTAGCTAATGGCTGCCGATCTTTGGCATATTGCTTTAAATAAAACGTGGCCGAAAGCCGGCTGACTTGAGGCTTAGCTGAAATTATTTGACGGCCGTCAGGAGTTGAATACTTATCGGTTGGCTGTCTCCCAATATTTCCGAATCCGAATCCGAAGCCCCCTCCCTCCCTCCCTCTCCCCCTCTGCTTGCTTGCCCAGATATGCAAGTTATGGGCCCCCCAACTGTTGGGAACTTTTCCATTTTGTGCAGCCAGCGCGAGGAAGGGGCGCGGGTGCGGGTGCGGGTTCTGGCCTATGCCACGACATGGCCACATAGGACGATGCTTTGGGCCCGACGTCGTCGCCTGTCTGACAGAATAATTTTTTTTTTTCGCTTGTTTTTTTGCGGTTTTTTTTTTTTTTCTTTGCAGTTTAGCTCGAAGCTGAAATAGTAATTCACATTGAATGGCTTCGGTGGTGCGACTGCGGCTGTTCTGGTTCCAGTGGTGCTCTGTGGCTCTTTTATGATTTCTTTGCCGTTTTACGATTATTTTAAAGCTGTCAATAGTCAACGTGTGAGATAATTTATACGCCATAAATTTCAGTGCAAGCACAACTCGAGCTCCAGCTCGACTTCGAGTAGAACCAAAAACCAAAAAACAAAAAAAAAACAATAACAAAAAAAGCGCAGACAGTTTTCAGCGGAAAGTCCACGAACGGATTCACTAGCCACTGCGGGGGGTGGCGGGGTGTGGAGGCTGCCAACATCATCAACAGGTTCTATTGCGCTTTTTTTCCAGTTACTGTTATTGTTGTTGTTGTTGTTGTTGTTGTTGTTGTTGTTGTCTGTGACCATTTCGGTTGGCCCACAATTCATTTGTGTAGCTTATCGCCTTTTTGGCTTGATTTACTGCCCCGGTAACAACAGCAACAACAACAACAACAACAAAAACAATATTAAATGCACTCAACAGGTTGTTTTACACTTGACACGGGACATTGAGAACCGACAAACTGAGCAACCGAAATGTGAGCCCACAAAAAATTAACAGACTTGCCAATATCTATTAAAAAAAAAAAAAACAAACAAGCAATTGCAAAAACGAAAAACTTGCATTTGTTTTCAATTATAATTTAATATGTACAGCTGGCAAGTGTGTTTAGATTTTAATTAGATTTTTTAAGAGTTTTATTTATTTAAGTTTGTGTTTGTGTTTTTTTCGGTCAGCTCTTTCTGGTTAGTTCTGCTGTGGCTGTAGCTAAAACGGTAGCCAAAGCCTCAGGAATTGATTTATAACCAAAAGATTCGCCAAAGCAGAGAGACGGAAAATAACAACAACAGCAGCAGCAGCAGCAGCAGCAGCAACAAAAGGCCATAAACAATAAAAACAACCAATAAAAAACGAACAACAATTTGTAGCCAGTTTCCAATTGAGCCACTTGACGCGCTCTCACGCAGCCGTCGCTTCACGGGGGGAGTGGTAATGACCTTTAACCCAAAGTCCAAGTCAGGATAGCGTCTGCGCAACTGGGCCCGGGTCTTGCCCTTCCCCTCACCCATCACCCATCACCTTCCCCTGTCCCCTGTCCCCTTTCTTTTCCCAGTTGTCTTCGGCTTGCCCGCTCGGCTGGAACCAACGCGCCCAAGAAAAACGATCGCGCCGCAGATGACCGCAGCTAAATGCGATTAGTTCCGAGTGCTCCGACAGCAGCCGCAGTCGCAGTCGCAGTCGCCGCCGCAGCCACCCGACAAAAATGTCGCTTAGCAATTTCAAATGAAAATGCGATACAAATGTGAAGGAGTTCAAATTGTTAAGAAAAAACTTCAGCTTATATTTTTCGTAGAAATTGCTTTTTATTTAACTAAATACCATTTAAAGTTATCATTTCCGATTGAAAAAAGTGCTGTGTGACATTTTCTTTTGTAGAAAAAAAAATTTAACCAATTAAGTTACATTAAATTGCAGCACAGAAAATTTAAGTAATATATTTTTGATACATGCAGATATTTGAATGTATATATATCAAACACCTCTTCACGAGGTAGCAATCTAGTGGCGAAAGCTCCAAAATTTCTGATATCAAATATTTTTATTATTTTATTTTAATTTATTATACTATTTTTGTGTTATTTTGAACTCCGATCGTATGATCGGAATATGGCAGTGCAACTTCAAAAGTGCTTCGTTGTGCTACGCCACTAGCGCGATATTTGTTAATAAGTCAATAATAGCAAAGAATCTGAGTGATATATTAGCCATAATAATTTAATTTCTATATTAGCGCTTCGTTTGTTTATTTTATAAGCATATATCAAGGCAGTATACTATTCACAGATAAAACTATATACAGATAAAACTATATACTGTACACCTTTAAAACATATATAAAACCGTATATTTCAATTTGCTGTCAAGTATATAGCAGATATCAAGTATTTATTAGATAATATATATTATCTTTAAAGAACTTTAATTTTTGTTGGTTGCTTGAGTTTCAATGTGTCTGCAGTTGTGTGTGTTTTTCTCGTTCTCTTTCTTGTTTCTCTCTCTCTCTCTCTCTCACATCTGATTCTGTGTGTGTGTTTGCCAGAGCAAGTGAAGCATTGCAGACGGTGCGGGCGTTTTTGTGAACCGAATACATATCATCAATAACCGAAAAACGCTCAACATAATGATGCGTGTAATGTTGCTGCTGTCGCTGCTTGTCGATCGCCGCAACAACAGCAACAGCAACAACAACAGCAACAACAACAGCAACAACAACAGCAGCAAAAACAACAACTGCAACACCTTCGCCCTAGCGCAGCTCTTTGTGGCTCTGTCTTTGTCTCTGCCTCTGGCTCTGGCTCTGGCTCTGTTATTGCCGCTGTCTCTTCTTCATTTGGTAACTTCGGGCTGAAAAGATCTGTCGCCTCTCGCCTCTGTTACCTCTCTCGCCCGCCGCTTCGATCTCAATGAGCGGCAATTTGTTATGCGTTTTTATTGTGCGTTTATTAATTTGATTATGTCTGCATTAAAAACTTGCCGGCAAATGGTATTTACAGGCAATGCTGCCTGCACGACGGCCGACAGCATGTTGCCGTTGTTGACGCGCCGCAGCAACATGTTGCAGGCGCCCTCTCATCAGCATCAGCATCAGCAGCAGCAGCAGCAGCAACATCATCTTAGGGCACGTTTTTACTTTTTAATGCTCATATGCAAATTAATTAATCAAAATCGCGCGCATACACGTGTCGCGTTTGTTGTTGTTGTTGTTACTTTTGTTGGCCAACCATTTGCGGCAAAACTTCAAAACGCAGCGCGAACAACACAACAACAATATATATATGTGTATGTGTATATATTAGGAAGAAGCAGCGGGCGGCAACGCCGTCGCCGTCGCCGTCGTCGTCGTCGTTACTTAAGATCAGCGTAAATGTGAAATTTGTCTGGCAACGAACCGTAGCGAATTGCACCACAATCCCATGGCCCAAACCCTTAAATTGGAGCCTTTAGGAAAACGATCATTTTTTGAAATATATAGAATTTATTGTGTATAAAAGATATATACATATATACAGGTTGTATTCTAAGAAAATTTTAGCTAAATTCATGTTTGAAATGATAAAGTTTTGCTATTATTTTAAATTCGCCTTTCGATATTTTTGTTTTCGTTATCAAATTACAAAGATGGAAAACGAAAATTCTGCACACAAAATTATTTAATTCTTAAAGTTTATTTATATATAATTAGATATATAGAAGTATCTCCGACGCCATATATATGTATAAGTATAAAGGATCTATCCGTCTAATAACTATCGATTAAAATACTATTGTACTATTTTGCTACTTGGCAAATCTTTAAGTTTTTAACAGTATTTCACGATTTGAATAGCTCTGCTCAGTCCAAAGTATGTTCTATGCAAGTACGAAAAGTTTCATAAATACAAAAATAAATAGCTTCAAGTTATTTAAGAAAATATTTTCCATTTTCTTTTAGGAAGCATAAATAAAAGTATTTTCAAGTAAATTTCTTTAATGCGTAACCATTTAAAATGTATATATGTATATTATTTAACCGTTCGCTCTGCTGTGCTAACTGAATAAACAGTTACCGTTGTTTTTCTTTTAGTTTTATTTATCTTTGGATATGAGCTCTGAAATCAGAAACCTTTTGCGTGCGACCAGAGTTGGTGCTCAGCTGGGACAGATTTAGAGGCTGCTCCTGATGCTGGTGCCGATTAGCGATGTCCTCGGTTGACTTTGCCACCCCGAAAGCCAGCTCCCCGCCCCCCCCGCCCCCTGCCACAGCGAAGGGTTGTTTGAACAACGTGCAGTCGCATTCAAGGTTAATGCTTTGTCACAAAATCGCTCGACTGAACCCGAGATATGGCGATAAGAAATTTCTGTATATTCAGTATTTTGCTATTTTCCCTTTTTCGCTGTGTATATTATTTTACTTTATTTTATTTCGTTTTTTTTTTCGGCTGTCGGCTGTTTGACTTTTGGGCGAAAGTCAGCAAAGCGAATTCCAGAATCGGAACAGCGCATAAATTGCGCTTATCGCGGACTATGCGGCAGCTTATGAAGCTAATGGCCCAACGTGATATCCATGGGGGTGGTGAAGAAGGGATATTGTGTTTGTCTGTGTGTGTGTGTGTGTGTGTGTGTGTGACTGGGATGGGGTCATAAGATTGGATGCGCTGTAGGGTGGCAACAAATTTGGCCGAAAGTTTGCGGTCAGCATGCAAGCTTTGAGAGTTGATTTCAAATATCATTTGGCTGTCAAAATCACATAACAAATTTCTCACATGTTGTTTATTATTAATTGCATTCCGAGCGGGCGGCGAAGGAGTGCGGGGAGGGAGGTGCACATTTAAAAGCAATAAATTTGCAAAATTAATGTGAAAACCAATTATAAGACATTTGATAGGCAAAAGAGCGCAAAGATACATTTCCAAACAGTGCGAGAAAGAGAGAGAGAGAGGAGAGGGTAAGAGGAAAGAGACAGAAGCGCTTGTAATTAGAATATGCATAATATTATGCTACCAAGAATATGGCCTGCAACGCTCGTTGTTGTTAACCCAGTTAGCAAATCAAAGCGATTTGCAATCGCATCTGGCAAACGGAGGCGACATCCTTTGAGCCAGTCCATTGTCAAAATGCAATTGCGAATTTACCAAATTGCTCTTTGCAGCTGCCAGCTGGGGCAGCGGGGTGGGGAGAGGGGAGAGAGGGCGGGACAGCTGGAGTTTTGGGCCATACGCTTTATTTGGCACAAAACTTTAAAACTTTAATCGCATTAAACGCTGCCAAAGTCACTCAGCTAAACGCGGGAAGGGTGTGAGTAAGGGGTGAGTGGAGGGGGAGGGGGGGAGGATTGATGTTGTTGCAGACGTGCGAGTGTGTGTGTACATGTGTGTGCGTAACTGCAGTGTCTGCCACATTAAATATTGAAAAATGCAAATTTACAAATACATAAATTTTAAATGAATCGCCAACACCAAAAGCATTTAAAATCAATCAATGCGGCTGCTGCTGCTGCTGCTGCAACAGCACAAAGGCCAGCAATAGCTGTTGGAATATATATACAGATATATATAATATATATATATCGATATATGTGCATTTATAAAGTTACGTGTGGAGCCGATAGGCAATGTCAAAGCGACCACATCAAATTTCGCCTGGCTGGTGTAAGGTGTGTATGTGTGTGTGTGTGTGTGTATCTGAAGGGTGCTGGTTGCGTTGCCATTGATATTAACAAAATAAACAAGCGAACAAAAGACTACGGGCGACAACGTTTGAAACCAGCGGTTTTGGTGGTTTTTTATCAACGATCGCTTTGGCTTTTTTGGTGGGGCACAAAAAATGCAATTTCTTGTTTTATTTTATTTTTTGTAAAATATGCGCGATTCTATTATAGTCTAGCAATTTTGCTAGCTAATTTAAAAATGTCTTTAAACTAGATTGTGATTTTGTAATGGGGAATCGCATTATTCGTGCAATTAATTGTGGAATTTGAAATTCCCTTCCAGCATTAATTGAAGAGAAATATGTCATAATAATTGCAGCGAATGTGTTAACATTCCAACAGACAAGAAACTAGCTTCAATAGTTGTCAAAATGCATTTATCTATATTATCTTATCTTATCTTTTTATAATATTATAGTATATTACATTGTATTACAATTAAAATACATAAAGGTACAAACAAAAAAAATTATAATTCGTTTCTCTCATTCAATAAATAATTCTTTCTTTGGTTATTTAAAAGCATAGTTAGTTCTATGTGTAACAACCTTCTTAACCTCTTGTCAACAGCATGTTAAAACCGTGCTTGGCAAAACCTGAATCTGAACTCAAGAAAATTGTTAACGCATAATTTAATGTCACTCTTAAATCGTTGCTTTTATTTGATGTCAATAATTTAAGTTAAATATTTAACTAGTAGCTGGACATATAAAAGTGCCTGTTAACTTTGACAGGAGCATTGCAATGTTGTTGTTAATTGCTGGAAAAGCTTGGCCTTCGACTGTTACCAAGTGAAACGTCTTGAGTGAAAGGCATAAAAAGAAATATGAGACTTGGGTCAAAATACCTTTGCCCTTGCGAGCCGGGCCGGAAACGAACAGAAGCAATCGCGGCGTTTGGGTGGTTGTTGGTGTTGTGGGTGGTGGCTACACAGGAGGGTGGATTGGAACAGGCCAGTTTAGCCCAAGCCAGGCCAGGACAGGCCGGGACAGGAGCACATCACTCATACGCTAAGGCTTATCATTGGCTATCTGTCTGCTGACAAACGCAAACAGCAACAACAACAACAGCTGAGAAGTGAACGGAAACGGACAAGGGAACGGGAAAGGGAACGGGAACGGAAACGAGGAGCGCGACACGAACTGAGGCGAGGCGAGACAACGACAACGACAACGACAACGACAACACGAGGGCTGCGAGAGCTGTGAAACGAGTGGGCGCAAACAAAGTAAACCACCCAAAAAGCTAGCTGGAGGTCGCACTCTCGCACTCTCTTTCACACCCACACACACACACACACACACGCACACACGCTCGCAGACAGACAGTGCTTTGACTGTGCTGTTGATATGGAAAAACTCTGAAGCCTATAAAAGAAAGCAAAAAAAATAAAAAAAATCTGTGCGTCCTGACGACAATGTTGATGACGATGGCAGCCAGACTGATGACTATGAAGATGAGAACGAGAAACAACGAGACAAATGAAAATAAAAAAGCAACATGGAAATGAAAATGGGCCTGAACATGGGCATATATATAAATATATATATAGAAGGTTCGGGGCATGCCACTGAGTATGGTAATGCGGTTGTCCAAATGGAAATGGAAATGGAAATGTTAATGGCTATGTTGACTGGCTGATCGAGCAACAATACCAACCACAACAACAACAACAACAACAGCAATCCGCTTTTGACATATAAGAAAAAATACAAACTTAAACATGCAACCTGCTGAGCCCTCAGCTCACCAGAGAAAATGATGTCCAACGGCAGCAAATGCAAAAAATTAAGCAACAAAAAAAATAAGTAAAATAAAAACTTCAATGCCAAGCCAAGACTTTGCACTGCGCTCTGTTTCCATACCCAGCTCCAGCTCCAGCTCCATCTCTCAGTCTCCATCTCTTTCTTTGTCTCTGCGCAGTGCCGGCTTTTCCCCTGCTGTCTCGCATTCACATTTTGCAACGCAACATGAATTTTAATACAAAGCAACAACAACAACAACAACAACAATGAGAAAACAAACTTGTTCGTGTGTTGGTTTGTCATGGGCGGACAACAGAACTGCGAAGGGGGTGAGGAGGGGGGGTTACAGATATAAGGCAGCTGATAGGCAAAGAGCGATAGCTGCAGATACTTTTATTTTATTTTACTTTTTTTTTTGTTTTTGTTTTTGTGCCTTGGCACAGGATTCGACGAGGCAGCAGTCGCACCAGGGGGAAGGACAAATGGCAAGGGGTAGCGGGTTAGCGGGAAAGGGAGGGGATGGGGAGTGGGGAGTGGGGCAGCTGACTGGCAGCCGCCTCTGGTTTTGGTTTTGGAAATATAATGGCAAAGTAAACAGTTTCGCGATGGGGACGACCACGTTGGCAATGGCTTCTGGCTGCCGCCGCCTTCTCTCGGTTCGCTCTATGCCTTCAGCAGCTCCTTTGCTGCAGTAGCCCACCCCGCACGGCTCCCTCTCCTCTCCACACACAGTCAACAGGAACAACAACAGCAACAGCAACAAAGCTGAGCCACTTTCATGTCGCTTTGTGCGCTTGTGTATCTAGCAGATACTTTATATGCATGAGTTACAGAAAAAGAGGCGTATTTTGTATCTTGTGTGCGCATAATATAAAAACAACAATAACAACAACAACAACAACAACATGTAAGATTGTGTGTAGCAAAATATAAATACAAAATTTACATGGCAAAAATGGCTGAAGCTCCCTCAAAAAAAAAACAAAAAAGAATGAAGACTGCGAAAGAGAGAAAAAATCAACCAAGCAAAGGAAAACAATGCAAAAGAAAATATAAAAAAAGAAGCAGACATTTTCTTGTAATAACAAATACTTATAATGTTATATCAATAAGCGATTCACAATACGATAAATACTATGTTAAAATCGATAAACATTATATCGATAATATAAAATTAACAAACAATTTATTGGTTTATATCGATACATAAATGTAATACAATTATCGAAATTGCGTAATCAATTTAAATATTATTTTATTTGAAAAATTACCCAAAATAAACAAATAATTCGAATCAATTGCAACGTTTGCCTATCGTATAAATAATATATTTATATAATATATATATTGCCCAAGTTAAGTCATAATTATTCAATATATATATTTACCCAAAAAATCGCAACTAATTATGTAATTAAAATGTTAACAAGTTTAACGCGAGCAGGGGCGAAGAAACAGAAAAGAAGAAAGAAAAATAAAAGGGCCGCAGAAATAGGTGTTAAGTTCATATAAATATTTCAAGCATATTAACAGCCAAAACAACAAACCACAACAGCAACGACAACGACAGCAACAACGACGACAACGTCGACAAACTTTGGCCTCAGCCGCGCGAAACGCAACATTAAATATTCTTTATGGATTTTTCTACATTTATGAACAAATTTACATATTGGCCTGGAACGCTGCGTGTGTGTAAGTTACTAATTTGCCATACCCACAAACGTTGGTGAATGTAATCAAAATGTCAAATCAGGCGCAACGAATCGCATTAAAAATAGCAGCACAAGTAGCCAAGGCGCAGAACCGTCGGTCCCGCATCAAAGCTGCCTAAAACAGGGCGAAGGCGTAGTCGAAAGGGAGAATGCTTTCGATAGCTGACAGTAAACTTAAAGAGCCATTCAAACTTACCAATAATATATTTTTTTAAATTATGTCTAGCTTATATTGAAAGTTAAAAGCTTCTTATCTACTTATACTCAAAATTCTGATCAATTTGATAATTTATTTAGTGCTGAACCCAAAATGCGACTGTTCTATTCGATTCTCAGTCTGGTGAAGCTAAATTTTCCCTTTCTTCTTTTAGCACAACATTTTCTGAAATTATTTTTAGATGAAAAGTTTGCTTCTTAGAGGTGGTTTATTTTAACAAAGCTCTTAAATAATAAAAAGCGCATTAAAGCTTCATTTCAATAACGCATTTTCGCAAACTGACGCTGCAATTTATTTGGCACTGGGTAAACTGAGACTCTGAATAAGCGGTTTCTCCACAGAAGTGCTTAAGGTCTTAGAAAATGCAAAGCTTACAAAGTTACTGCTTTGCCATGTGCGTTTCTCGCCGCCTCTCTCTGCGCTTCTCAAACACTCTATCTTAGATTAAAGTCTACCCCTGCTAATCCGTTTTCCTTTTAGCTGAATCTGCCAGCGAGCTCTGTGCCACAATGTGAGTCTAGCGTCTTGGGAGTCTCATTAGCATTCGTAAATGGCCCAAAAAAAACCGAAACCTAAAAGAACCCTCCCAAAAAAAAAAAATATAAAAAATAACGCCGCTTTCCAACACTAACCGAAAGCAGTTGCAGCTGCCTGGCAAATGGCATTACGCATACGCCGCATCCAACCAAATGCTACTAGTCCACCACCCACCACCCACCCCCCGCCATGATATCTTTCACTTTTCTGCTTTGCTTTCATTCCATTTCTCTGTTCCCCCTCCTTTTTCTTTTCTGTGCTGCCTGCATTTCTATTTGGATTTTTGCATAAGATTTGCTGTCAAAAAAAGAAAAGAAAAGAAAAAAAAATAGAAAAAAATGATTGCGATTGAGCGACGGCTGCTGGTTTGGATTTTCTTTCTTGTGGCTTTAACATTTTAGTCACGTTTTATAAGGGGCAGTGGGGGCAGGGGGGCAGCTGGGGTTGGTTGGGTGGAGATTTATACTATAGGCGTAACCAACATGGCGCAGCAGGCAGCTGGCAGCACAAGTGCTTTTTGGCCAGAGTTGCAACAAAAGCTGAAGCAGATTTTTTTGCGCTGATGTCGAATGAATTTTTCACAGTCCGCACCGAAGCTGAGCAAAAAAGTTGTAGCTGGCAGTGGTCGTAGTTATTGTTGTTGTTGTTGTTGTTGCTTTTCTTATTGTTGTAGTTGCTATTGTATATTTATATTGTTTTGGCCAGGCAGCTGCTGTTGCTGCTGCTGTTGCTGCTGCTGCTGCTGCTATCGTCCATCCATGGCTGCCTCTTGCTGTGTTTTGGGGCTGGCCTTTTGGGTGTTGCCCGGCCCAGCCCAGCGAGCCATGAAGAAGCTGCTGCTGCTGCTGCATTATAAATGCAGTTAGGTCTGTGTGGGTCTGGGAGTCGACTCCGCTGCCTGGACACACAATTATTGGCCTTTGTTGAGCGCGGAAAATGTTGTGCAAAATGCTTTGTACGTGCTTCGTTCTCCTTGCCAGCGGTCAATGGCTGCACAGTGGCCAAAACAGATCCATGAACCTGCGATTGCGATTGCCATTCGCAGCGGCTGAACGGGAGTGATAGAGACAGAGAGAGCACGAGATAATGAATGCTGGTGTGCAAGCGGGATGACAAATCATTTGTTGACAGTCAAGTTGGTCGCTTGCTCTTTTGCCTAGAGCTGTGCCCCTGCCATGCCCCGGCCCCCTCCCCTTGCTGTCGCTGCAGTAGCGGCAATTTTTCCACATCGTTACATAAATTTCAGCGTAAAATAAATGGCCAACGGTAGCCGAAAGTGCACTCAACAATATTTAAATTGCGACACTTAAGCGGCAGCAATAACAACAACAACAACAACAACAAGAAGAAGATGAAGCAAACGGCAGCTTGAGCGACGGCGGCGTCCGCAAACAACAATTTGTCGCGTTTTAAAAACGCGCCAGAAGCAACGAAGGCAGCGACAAAGGCGACAACCGACAACCGACAACCAGCAATAGCCCATTACAGCTGCACAACGAACAGCAAATGCTCTGCCAACTGTCTCGAAAAGAAAATAAATAATGCTTCCGATTTGACTTGAGAAACTTTACAAAAAGCTTTCTTGATGGGGCTTTCACTTAAATATCAAACAATCTTGATTATCGACAAGCTATTGCTTAACGTTAAAAAAGTTGCAAAAGTCAGTATTATATATCTGAACATATTTGAGCATATTGCGAAAATCACACTTTTCCAATTATCACCAATTTAATCCAATTCAAAAGCTTAAAGCTTCTGCAAAAGCTTAAAAATTAGTAGTTTACGATTTTATTTGATTTCAGATAAAAAGATTTCTGATAAAAATAATACGATTTCAATATTTGATTTGTAAACATTGAATATGACTGAGAATCGCATAGAAGACCGGCAAGTCCAAAGCAGAACGAAAAAAAGGCAACAACAAAACAGAAAAAAGCAGTTGGGCCGCCAAAAAGTTTATTCCAAGAACTTTTCTTATCGAACCTGCAAACTCTTTAAGCTCGTTGAGAAAAATTTGTGGAACAGCTGCTGTTCTTGGCAAACTTGGCCAGCCAGTGTAGACGCCCTAAATAACAACAACAACAACAATAACAACAACAAGCACAGCTATAAAGCGAATAATATTAAGAAGAAGAGGCGGCAGATGAGGAAGATGATGATGTAGTGAGGCGACCGTTTAACCTAAACTGAAAAGCTTTTTGAACTGCAGCAACTGCTGCTGCTGCTGCTGCTGTTGATGCTGTTGATGTTGATGTTGCTGTTGCTGTTGATGTTACTGCTGTTGCTGTTGGTGTTGCCTGCTGCCGTTGTTTCGACTGTCTGTCTGTCTATAAACGTCTATAACCTTCATTAAAAATTGTCTGCAGCGGCATAAAATGATTGATAACATCCGTCAATTTTGACATATGCAAGGTCTGGTACCCACTGTGCCCCCCGCACTCCGCTCCCCGCTTCACGCTCCACGCTTCAGCTTCAGCTCCTGCTACGTCGCTTGGCTGTTGCTGGGTTTTTTGTGGCCGCTCTTTGGTTGCGGAATGAGTCAATTCGTCAATCAATCAGTGTGTCAGTCGCTCATTTATTATAAAGAGAGCGCTGTCTGTCAGTTTGTTAGCTAGTCCATCATTTGTCCGTACGTTCACTCACTCACTAATTCATTCATTCATTCAGTCATTCAGTCATTCGTTCATTTCGGCTACTGTCACTCGGGGCGTATGAGCAACGTGAGACTTGTCTTTAATAGCATTATTAATGCGCTCACTTGAAGCTGCTGCTGGCTTCGACTTAGCCAGGATATGAGGACATAGAACACGCCCTACCTACCCATCCCTTCCTCTCGTCATGCTTTTTTGTGTGCCTGCCTTGTCTTGGCCACCCCTTCCAGTCGACTTGACTGGACTCAACCCATTCCGGCTGCTTGAGCATATAAAGTGCAAAACTTTTTGAATGAAAATAAATTTCACACACACACACACAACAGGCAGACAGACGGACGGACAGACAGACAGATGGACAGGCAGGCCGTCTGCCCGGTCTTTTACCTGAATGCTGAAACTGAAGCTGACGCTGGAGCTGGACCACGCCCCCGCCTATACATATATTAGCTGTGGTCCCGGCTTAAATATGCCCCGTGGGTGCAACAACTTTTTTCCTCGCATTTTTGGCCAACGCAGAGCGAGGCTGCCCCTTTGCCTTTTGCCCATTGACTGATTGACTGGAGCAGCAAAAGGCGAGCCAAAACTGGACAGAAGAAGAAGCAGACGTTCAAGCCAGAGGCAGAGACAGAGGCAGAGGCAGAGTCAGAGTCCGAGATGAGATGAGATGACTGTGAACTATGGTCTCTTCAGTTGGCAAGTGGAGGAAGCAGCCCTCGGGCCGTGCTTGGCGTCTATCATTATACGGTTGCAGTTATCGGGGTGTGCGCCACGCCCACTCGGCGGTGGCAGCCCCAAACTGGCCTCGGGGTGGAATCGAGCCAGCTACACAGAGACTACAGACTACAACTTCAGTCTTCCAGCCTTCCATTCACAATTCAAAGTTATTCACTTGTGCGCAAATATGCCACTCAGTCGGACACTCAATTTGAAAAAGGTGCAAATGAGTGGGCAGCCCTCGGGTGCTGCCACTGTGTGCGTTTGCCAAATTTGTCTAAGTGTGCAGGTGTAAAATTACCTCCCATCAAACCGTCACACCCCTCCCCCCTCTCCCCATACTCTTTGTGCATTTGTAAATTTGTGCATTTGTAAATTGTGTGTTGCGTGCACAGTGCACGTCAAATGTTTGCGTCCAGACAAGAATTGCTCATTTGCTAACCCACACACACACACACACACACATTTACACACACACACGCACACGTGTGCAAACTTAATGAGCGCATCCACCCAAAAGCCAACCCGCCCACACAGCGTCCCCTACTTGAGGCACCTGCGAGGTGCTAATTTGCGCCTCAAAGGATTTTGGCGCACAACAGTCGAGAGCACATTATAACAAAGGTCAACAAAAGCACTCGAGTTCCGTTTTTCACTTCAAGCTAATTTCGTTGATGGCATTTTAAAGCGGCCAATGAAAATACTTCCAAACAGTTTCCTAATTGCCTGGAATTCTTTTCGAAATTGCTTTCACAGCTACATTTTACCTCTTTCCCCGTGAAATTAAACCCGCTCGTTTTCTGAAACAACATTAAACACAAGCTAAGCAACAGTTGCAACAAAAAAGAAAAACGAAGGTTTAACTGAAAATTGAATTCCCGAAGGTTTCAATTAAAATTAAGTACTGTCGATGATAAATAAACTTATACATTAATATTGCGTTGAGTATGTAAATTTGTTTGTATTTCAAGCGGGCAATTTAGCAAAATTAAATACTTTTTGTTTTATTAAAGCTTAGAGAAACTTAAAGAAACTTGAAATGTATACTCTACTATATATCATCTCGCTGAATCTTAATGCTACAAATTAATGCTCCCATATTTCAACCTATCAAAACATTGCCAAAGCTCAACCGATTTTCATGTTTGATGATATTTTGTTCATGATTTGTCCTCTAAATTGATTCTGCATTTAAATTTAATGAATTTTTTTTTTTTTGTCAAAAAAATGTTTGTAAATTATTTTTTAAAATTTAGATTACCAAATATCTGTTTTTGAATCGATTGTATTGGTTACAATTAGCATTAAAAACCACATTTAAACCGATTTTGAGGTAGTCAAATTTTTGGGCCAAAATCATGCCAAAAATTGACAATATTTTGGGCAAGCTTCTATATTTGAAACACCCGTAACTTGGCTAAAACGAAACCCACATTCATGTTGGTGGCATTTTAAACATGATTTCTCCAGTAGATATTAAAACACATAAATTATAAAAGGAAAGGTTTTGATATTTTCGGGGTTTCAACATCGGAATTGCTGAAATATTGCTATGAACAATTTTTTATTTAAGTATTAATACTTATTCGTGTTCTGACAAGCAATAAAATAAACAATTTTAATAGTTTATAGACCGAAAAATTTTTTATCTGTTTTTGTTAACATATGTTGTTAATTTGCATGAACATTGAATTTTTTAAAAATTATGATATACGATATATATATTTTATATTATATTTTAGATAAATTGATTAACTCTTGCCTCTTTTTCTGTCCCGTTAATAGGTCGCAGCGAGCCGCCGGTCGGCGTTGGCGATCCTTGTGCCGGCTGCAATAAGCCCATATTGGACAAATTTCTGCTGAATGTCCTGGAGCGCGCCTGGCACGCGTCCTGTGTGAGATGCTGCGAATGTCTGCAGCCGCTGACGGACAAATGCTTCAGCCGCGAATCGAAGCTGTATTGTCGCAACGATTTCTTCAGGTAGGTGTCACAGGTGGAAGGGCGAAGCATATATGTACATATGTATGCACTAGTGGTAATAGGTCCTCTAATGGGCACTCAAATCAATGCAGAAGCCAATCAATCAGCAAAGCAAAGGCAGAGCAATTAAACCGAAGAATGAAAGTCAAGTATTGAATGTTAGCTCGACTATCAGCTTTCAGTTCTCGCGCTGACTCTTTGGCTCTTTGGCTCTTTGGCTCCGGGGCACTCGTCAGCCGCGTGTCCTTTGTGCGCTTCCATTTGATTTCATTTTCCATTGAACATTTTCTAATTGGAAATAAAAAAAAAAGAAAACAAATACAAAATACGAAGAAACAAAACTGGAAGCGAAATCAATTAACATGCAAAACACCTGCACAAATCAAATAAAATCAAATGCAGCTGCAAACTGGCAACTTGCGATTGGCAACTGACAAAGGGCAATGCACAATGGGCGTGGGGACAACGGACAGCGGGCCATGGCCAATCAATAACAACAATAGCCAAGACTCTCCACCATATGCCCTGAGCAATCACACTTCACCTGCAAGTCTACTCTGAGATTGTGATAATGCGATAATTGCTGCCGACACTTTCAGCCTATCAACGATTAGCAGCAATCGAGATATAGCTTGATCCTTTACGAATTACATTTATCTAATTTTATAGAGTTTTTTTTAACATATGATTAATGATTCGAATGTTTGAATTCATAAATAAAATTGAAAAAAAGGGAAACTATTTTTATTAATTTATTTAAAATAAATCATTTTTGAAAGTCAATGTATAAAGTAAATGCTTAAAAAACAAAGAAAAATGTATTTTAAAAAATATTCAAAAATGCAATTTGCATTTGATCTGAACTTAAAATAAATTTGAAATTGAAAAAAATAATATTATATATATAATAATATATTTTTTTGTATTTTTATTTATTTATTTAGACGTTACGGCACCAAGTGCAGCGGCTGCGGTCAGGGCATCGCCCCATCGGATCTGGTGCGGAAGCCCAGGGATAAGGTGTTCCATTTGAACTGCTTTACGTGCTGCATTTGCCGCAAGCAGCTGAGCACCGGCGAGCAGCTTTACGTGCTGGATGACAATAAGTTTATCTGCAAGGACGACTATCTGCTGGGCAAGGCGCCATCCTGCGGCCACAATTCGCTGAGCGGTAAGTGAAGGCTCTGCTGCCAAAATCGTAAATCTTTTCCGTTCGCTGGGGGCTCATCAATGCTAATTGCGTCAGTTGGCGCCGGGTCGGGCAAGGGGGAGGGGATCCTCAACGAGTGTCTATTGTTTTTGGTGTTTTTCTATTTTTTGAAGGGACACACGGCTGGCTCTAATGATATCAGCAATAAATACAAAATTGCGCATACGACGCGTTGAACAAAACAGGGGACGTAAGTGGGCGGGGAGGGCTGCTATTAGTTGAAACTAGGCTGATGTTTACGCTTTGGGTATATTTAGGCGCAATTTACAACACAATTGTTGTTGCTGCTGCTGCTGCTGCTGTTGTTGTCGTTGTTGTTGCTCTGGGTAAATATTTTAATTTTCGGCCACGCTGTGCATTGCATTTGTTTGCACTAATTGTTTATAGTTTGATATAGAAATATTTGCCATTCAAATTATCGTGGGAATAACTTTTCGCTTGTTATTCTAATTCTTGATATTAGTGCTGCGTCATTGTTGTTGCTGCCAGTTGCTGCTGTTAATGCGCTTTGTTGATATTGTTATAATTTCATCTTTTTAAGTTTCGTTTTTTTTTTTTTGTTGTTTTTTATTTTTTGATTTATAACAAACGCTTCAGCGTTTGAAACTGCAGAGCTAAATGCTTGCCAAATATTTACACAAAAGAAAGAACACACACACACACAGCACAAACACACACACACAACGTACACTTCAAGTACACGCATTGACTTCTGATGAAGTTAATTTGACACTTCAGTTGAAAGCTTGCCTAGCGGCAACATTTTTGCATTCATCATTGCTGCTCGTTTTGTTTTCTTTTCGAATATATTTTGAATATTTTTCGGAATAATTTAAGCTTAATTAATATTTATAAAGCTTCAAAATACTGTAAAATAAACAAAATGGATTCGGTTCGACTAGCAGCTTTTCATATTTGTTTTTTGGCTTAAGATTTCGACATAATCAAATATTTATGTTGTTTTGGAACACTAAAACCTAAAAAAGATGGGATTGAATATTATTGTTTTTTTTAATTCGAATGTTTCTTCTAAAGTAATTTTTTTGATAGTTTTTTAACACCTAAAATTAACTTAAAAATAGTTATAAATCCATATTTTATTGCCTAATAACTCAGCTCATCTGCTTTTAATGCTTCGCAACACTGCACAATAACATTGATTTATTTTGCTGCTTCTCTACACTTAAAGCTATAACAAATGTGTCTTAAAAATAAATATTGTCCAAGTTTAAATTTAACTTTTGCTGTTGAATGAATTATGTGCGAGGCTATCGTTAAGTTCTTTATTCTCTTTAATTATTCGCAGCGTGCAACACTTAACGCACAGCCGACAACTGCTAAACCAAGTTGGCAGCACCGCAGCTCAAAAGTCGCGGCTGTTGTTTAAAGGCGCTGCTTTAAAGTTTTCAATTGTTGTTGCCCGAGTGCGACATAATTATGGGGGCCAATTAAAGCTTTAAGTGCCCAACACACACACACACACACACACACACACACACACACACACACGCACACACAGTCAGACGCACACACAGACTGCGACTGCTGTCACACGCAGCAACGCCTCGCATTGCCGCAAAATATTTTCATTTTCATCATCTTTGTTTTTCGTGTTGTTGCAATAATTTTAAATTGTACAGCAGTTGTTGTTGTTGTTGTTGTTGTTGTTGTTGTTGGTGGCACTGGCTTTTGGGATATATTTTCGTAGCATACTTAGCGGCGTTAAATATTTCAACGCTGCCATTTTTGTTGCCGCTGCTCGCTGCGTGGGGAAAGCAGCGACTGCAACGGCAACGGCGACGGCGACAGCGACAGTGACGGCGACTGCGACGGCGGCTAAGAGAGAGCCATTCCATCAGAGAGACAGCAGTGTGAGAGGGCGAGTTGTCGTTGTTGTTGTTGTTGTTGTTGTTGTTGTCGTCGTTGTTGGCTTTCTCCTGGCAGCTGCGCACTTGCCACACACCGAAGGGGCGCAGCGGCCTGGCGTCTGCGCAGCGGCGTCGCTGCCGACGCCGGCAGCATAAAAATATTTGCCTTGTGCTCAGCCACAAAATGGCTGCGTTTGGCTTCTGTTTCTTATTGTTTTTTTTTTTTTGGTATTTTTATTATCATTGAGAATTGCTGCCCCAAAAAGTAGGCAAAGCTTTTTATTCTTCACACACACACACACGCACACATATGCAAGCACACATAACAACATTAAGCAGCTGTGCGAGAATATTTTGACTCGATTTTATTTTCAAAATTTGCCCAAACTGCGTCGCTGACGACGTCGCTGCCGCTACGGCTGTGTGTGTGTGTGTGTGTGTGTGTGTCTGCGGCTTTAGCTCTTGGCAGCGCCTTGGCGTCGCCGCCGCCGTCGCCGTTCCCCTTGACGCAGCTGGCGCCGGCGCCGGCGTCGACGTCGACGTCATGGAGCGGAGCGCAGGTCATTAATGTTTTGATTTTAATTGCGTTAATTACGTGCAACGGATTTTTCACTTAGCGCTTCAAAAAATCGCCGCAAATGCAACGCGCGAAAATTCAAACGCCGTCGGAAAATGCGTGCTCAACAAAAAAAAACAAAAAAAAAAGGAAAAAACGAAAAAATGAAAAACCAAATAAACAATAGTTGAAACCTTAGCAAAATTGCGTATACGCCGCATTGCACCGTCGGCAAAATGGGCGCTTGTTGTGCATGTGTGTGTTCAAGCGATATTTATAGAAAGAGGAAGAAGAGGAGAATAACAAAAAACATGTGATGATATGAAAAACTGACGCAGTTGCACGCGTGAATTTATGAGTTGTCACATAAATTAAACTGTTTGCTGTGTGATAAACAATAAAAAGGCAGAAGAAGGAGAAGAAGAAGGAGAACAGACAGACTACATAAATACGATAATAATTTTGTTGCAGACAGAGACGAAGAAACAGTGACAGAGAGTCGGCAGCATAAGGAACATAAGAGAGAGAGAGAGAAGAGAGAGATAGAGCTTAAATGAGAGAGCAAGTGATAAGCCACAAAGATAAGAAATCACAGAACAAGAACAGAATAAAGCAAACAGAAGTACAAAATATATTAAGAAAAAAATATATTGTATTGCATTTATAAAGAAATATAGTAAATATCAGACAATACGCTCTCTCAACAACTCAGAGAGAGTTGGAGAGTATTGTCTAAACAATTTAGTAAGTGCTAAATTGAAAATGATGTGATAATGGAAGCACACGAAGCAGCTTGCAAAAGCACATTAAACCTATGTGCAAGATAAAGCTTAAAAAATTGAGTAAGTTTTGCAGAAAAGAATTATAATTAAGTAAGAAGAATATATTTCATTTTTTTATTGCATTCAACAGATATAATAGATTAAAAAAAATATTTTAAATTTAACTTATGTTTTGGCGTTCTTAAAGTAGCGAATATATATTGAAAGTTAAGAAGTATATGCTAAATCAGGCATACATATAGCTTAATATAATATCATATATATATTACAATTATTTATTTATTGATATAAAGCTAACTGTTGTCGTGCCTTACATTTTTTTAACATTTTTAGATTATTTTTTTAAGATAGCTTACATTTAATAAATTTTGTATATTTCATTTATTATTTCTTTTGCCAAGATTAACACTAGACATGTTTCTCATCTCTCTCTCTCTCTCTTATGATACAGCTCTCAGCTTTTAGCCTTTGTTGTTGTCTATTTTTATGGCTTTTTTGGGGCAGTTCTAAGCTTCTTAACTGTCAAATTGTCGAAGCTCATTTATCTAATATTCCACACACAATAAAAACAAAAAAACGCTTTAACAGCATTTTTCCTTTTTGCTTTTGTTTGACATGTCACATTAAAATGCTACACACACACACACACACACACACACACACATACACATACACTGGCAATTGTGTTGACCCTTAAATGAACTCCGCTTGGAGGCTTTTCTCAAGCGCAACAAATTAATATAAATAAAAAAAAAGTAAATACATATAAATAAAAAATAAGCGCAACATGTTCTGTTGCTGTTGTTGCTGTTGTTGTTGTTGCTTCTGACGCCTACTTGGCCAAAAGGGTCAGCCACGCATCTGAGCAGCTGCAGTTGCGAGCTGCTGCGCTGAATCTTTGTTCCTGACCAAACATCTTCTGTCTGCAGCAGCAGCATCAGCAGTTGATGTTGTTGTTGTTGCTGCTGTGTGCTGTGTCTCCTTAAAGCCGAGTCCTGCCCACATTTAAGAGCGCACAACGGCAATGCCAAAGTTCAAGCTGGCCCTTTCGGCCAGCTTACAGTTTACAGCTTTCAGCTTCCAGCTTACCAACTTGGCCCAGAGGCTGCTGCTGCCACAGACCATTGTTGTTGCTGTTGCTGTTGTTGCCTGCCTCATGGCCACATGAAAAATACCGCAGATTTACGGTTGTCGTTTGGCGGTGCACATAATATATAGTATGTGGCTTATGTGTGGTTCTCTGGCACTCCTTCTCATTCTCACTTTCTTTCTGTCTCTGTCTGTTGTGGTTGTTGTTGTTGTTGTTGTTGGTGTTATTGCTGTTGACCGTTGGGGGACTATTTTTATTTGCAGTTTCAGTTTTTGCAACTGTGGCAGCAAATGTTTGTTGTTGTTGCTCGTTTCGGTCAGTTTGTTGTATTTTATGTGGCGGTTTTTTTGGTCGTTGCTTCGAAAAAAGTTTATGGCCACCTTGCGTGTGCCCCCCTCCCCCCGCCTCACCCCTTGCAACCACCTCCCCCTGCCACCTCAGCCAACGCTCTTTCAGTCATGTGTTGGCTACGGCAAACACAAAACAACAACAAACTGACTAAAAAAAAAAACAAAAAAAGTAAAGTAAAATAAGAAAAACCGTTAAAGTTTATTTGACATTTACTTGGGCTATTTTTTATTTTTATGACTTTTTGGGTTACTTTATATATGAGAGAGTCAAGAGCATCGAAAACCCAACCGAACCCACATCAGCAGCCGGCGACGGCAGCTGTAACCTCTTTTCTCGCATTATTTTTTTCGGCATTTTTGGTTTTCTTTTTTTGCCTTTTCGACAATAAATTTGCGGCTATTTTTCGCCCTAAAAAAAATGTATTTAATGTTTGCGAGCGATGCTGTTGGAGCGATAAGACCACATCAGCGCCACAGCACACCACCCAAAGTGCCACGCCCCATCGCCTGGCCGCCCCCTGTCATATCTAATGCCAGACGCATTCGTAAATCATTTGCTTAAACGCGCGTTGCCAACTATATTTTACATAAAACAGCGCTTTGATTTGTGAGCAGCGGCGACCGGAAGTGTCGCCATCTTTTTTTATTTTGTTTCGTTGTTGCTTTTGCGATAAATCAAGTGAGTACGAGTACTCGTCGGTTATTCGTTTGTATGAATGCAGTTTGTGTAACTGTTTCAGGCGGATTACCGATCATATGTTGTGAGTGCTTTTGAATGTATTCATATTTTATATGTTAATAATTGATTCATGGTCACTTTGAGAACAAATTCACATAAGAGAACATTGTTTGTTTTCGATTGTTTTTGTGTGAATGGACTCAGTACTCAGTTGTGTAGATATTCACGACAGCAACAACAAAAATGTTTGAGTGTTTGAATCGTTAACACATTTTATTAATTTATGCTCTTGTCTCGAGAGACATGAATATGTGATGATTGCTTGAATATATTCATTTGGTTTGCGCTGCTTTAATCTAGAATCGGCTTTGGCTTTTGTTAAACCTTTCGCCCGCAATTCGACACCTGTCTCATGTTACGGGTACTCATCGTGAATGTGCGACCCGAAAGTTCAGTTCAGTTCGAGTTCAGTTCGAGTTCAGCTCTGTTTTCGGTTTGTGTTTAGTTTACGGCGGTGTTATTGTTTATGGGTGTTTGGCAACGACTTGCGCTTAATGACAACTCGTAAGCATTTAAAGGGTCGACACACATCGACAACAGCAACAGCAACAGCAACAACAACAGCAACAGCAACAACATTTTAGTGTCTAAACACTGCGAGTGGCCCATCAAACTGTTTGTTGATGATGTGTTGGGGCAAATTACGAGGGCATTGTCGAGCCCGTTGCCGAGGCGTTAAAACTAGAGCGACTTCTCGACCCGCAGTCGACGGACAGCTTGAACTTTACAGCCATCATCAGCAGCATCTGAAGATCTCATTATCCGTTTGTTTGTTGGTTTGTTTGTTGGTTTATTTGTTTGCTTGTATCTTCGATGTTTGCTGTTGTCGCATAAATCTTCAATCAAAAATTGAGTGGCCATTAACTCGATGGCAAAGTCAAACGAATTTGTTGCATTGTTTTTTCCCGTTTTGTTTTTGTGGCCGTGCATTAAATTGCCGCAAGTTTGGCCACAAACTTTAAGACACACATTTCTCTCGCTTTAAGCCAAGCTAAGAGACACGACTGCAAGATTTACGAGCGTGCGAGGCGTGCAAACTGCCCAGCGCTATCAATTCCTGCTGCTTCTTCTTGCCTGTCAGGCCCAAGGCAACACCAACTAACCACCCCTACCGCCCCTACCACCCCTTCTGCCATCCCCCCTCGTGGCGCCAGCGGGCAACGTGTAATCGTGTCATATTTCAAGCATGGGCAACCATTTTGAAAAGCACATCACAAAAAAAGACAAACGAAAAAAAATTGGCACGAGACGCCAGAGGGCGCCACTGGTGCGTGGACTGTCGCTGAAAACATGGCGCTATCCCCCCAACCCCCGCCAACAACAACAACAACAACAACAACAACAACAACAACAACAACAATAGCTACAACCCTGAGGCTCTAGCGCAGAGATAAACGCAACGCTGACGCCGACGTCGACAGCGGCAGCGACTGCGACACAACAACAATAAAAGAAGAAACAAAAAAAACCCCAAAAAAAAAAAAAAAAGGCGGGCCCGAGCGAGACGGCGTCAACAAGCGCGCGAAATGCGCGTGCGAGCGAGCGAGAGAGAACGAGCGAGAGAGAGCGAGCTGGAGAAAGGAGCGTGTTAGACTCAACGCTGGGGTTGCTGCCAGCGACGGAATGGGGCCAACTGGCGGCCACTAAGCCCCACGGGGTGGTTTGGCGGATTTGGCGTTGGCGGCTGACTAAGAAAACAACAAGGCAACAACAACAACAACAACAGCAACAGCAGCAACAATAGAAGCAGCAAAAAATAGAAACTCAACCAAACGAAACAAAAGAATTGTGCGGCCATGGATGCTGCAAGGGGAAGGGGGAGAGGGACATGAGTATATGTGTGTGTGTGTGTGTGTGTGTTGTGTGTGTTGTGGGGGTTGTGCTGAGGTCGCAGCACAAATCCAACTGTCGAAACCAAAAGCACGCAAAGCGCCAGAGCTGCAGGTGGCGTTTGTAAGGCTGCTGGCTCATAGAAGATCCACAGGGGGATGGCGGGGTGGGGCGTGGAGGGGGTGATTTGGGCAGGATTTGTGGGCTGTTCAAATCGAGAGCAGAGCATTGGTCGCACGGCCATTGAGTGTGTGTGAGGGAGGCGGCGGGGGTTGGGTGGGGGCAAGACGTGTGCTTCGTGCTGGCTGTGCCAAAATGCTGAATTGAGGTTATGTATACAAAACGGAAACGGAAATGTGCAGAGCTTTGTGCACAAAATGTCTGTGGGGAAGGCGGCAGATGAGTTGGACAGCATGGCGTGTGTGTGTGCGTGTGCGTGTGTGTGTGTGTGTGTGCGCTGCAGGATTGTAGCATGAAGCTGGCTTAAGGCCGCACAAAGCTGGCTAAAAGCTTAGAAATGCGAAAAATACGAAATCGATTTTGAAAATTCTTGCATTTTTTTTCCTGTTCTGTTCTGTTCTGTGTGCTCCTTTGCTGCTCGCTCGTTGCCATAAATAAAATACAACAATGCCGGGTGAAGGGGGGGCGTGGCAGTGCTGGAAACAAAATTCTTTTGCTGGCTTTAAGCTTGAAGGCTTTAAGCTTAAGACCAAAGCAAAGTTCAGAGCAAATCCCATCTTAATTTTATAGGAGAGGGTAGGGTAATAAGTACAAGTACAGGAATATATATGCATATAATAGTTGTATATACATATATACATATATATATATATATATATATATACTTATGTATATGAAAAGTTTCAGCTTCGTTTCTTGGCCTCATGTTAGTTTTGACTGACAGGCAGTTGACAAGCACAACGCACATCACTTGGTTAGAATCTGCGTATGTGTGTGTGTGTGTACATTTCTGTGTCTGTGTGTGTGTGTGTGCAGTCACTGAAATTCGCAGAGGCATCAGTTGGAGGTCTTTTACATGCTGCGGCTGCTTTTTGCGGTTGCCTGCATCGCTGACTGAATGACAAGCTGTGTGTCTGTGTGTGTGTGTGTGTGTCCATTGTTGTTGTTCCTGCTGTTATTATAATTGTTGTTGTGCGTCACACACATACACACACACGTGCACTCGTATGTCTGCGCTTCTGTCATTTGTGGATATTCACATTTCTGTTTGTCCTTGTTTATTTTTTATTTTCATTTTTTTTTTTGTTTTTTTTTTTTGCTACTATGCGCCCTAACGCCCCTCCCCTATTGCAGCTGAAAACTCGTCGGAGCACTCGCTTTGTCCTTTGCTGTCTTTCTGTTTTTTTCTCTTTCTATGTCTTTTTTATTCTATCTGTGGCAAGAAATAAAGCTTGTCTGCCATTTGGCTCTTCCTGATGCAATGTGAATATATATATATATATATATATATGTTTATACCCTGAACCCATTGAAAATGGGTAAAAGAGGGTATAATGGTTTTGTGCAAATGTATGTAACAGGCAGAAGGAAGCATCTCCGACCCCATAAAGTATATATATTCTTGATCAGCATCACTAGCCGAGTCGATTAAGCCATGTCCGTCTGTCTGTCCGTCTGTCCGTCTGACCGTCTGTCCGTCTGTCCGTCTGTCCGTCTGTCCGTCCGTCTGTATGAACGCGTCGATTTCAGAGACTACAAAAGCTAGAAAGCTGATCTTGGTCTCATTCGGTTCGTATATTTCATACGCAGATCAAGTTTATTTCAAAACATCGATAACTCCTTCCGTTTTTTTATTATCGATATTTATCGCTTTTTTGACTGGGTCTGTTAAGCATAACTCCCAAACTATAAAAGCTAGAGCCACCAAACTAATTTTTTTATGTTCGCGTAAAACATACGGAGAATTTGAATGTTTCAGATTTTGGATACCTCCCCCCAATCGCCCACAGTATTGATAAAACCAAAAAAACAAAGTAAATCAAATACTACACACGTGCAAATTGGTTTGTAGATACATTTCGATGATCTGAATAAGCCCTGAAAATTTCATAACGATCGTACATTTAGTTTACGAGCAAATCAAGAATCTATTTTCAGTAGTGGGGGCAAAGCGCAGCTGCTTGGCAATTTCTGTGTACATGTGCACGCATACATATGCACGTCCAGAAAGTCTTGCGTTTTCCTAGGAATTTTGTAAGGCAACGGTTAAATTGAATTTTAACACATCGAAGTGAAGTAAGAGCGTGGTCCAGTGGGTAAGAGTTGTGCCCCATAACGCGGAGGACCGGGTTCGACTTCAGCGCTGGTATGGTAGAGCAATGTTGAATTCTTTTATTTTTTCGTTATTTATTCATAATTATAATTATTTTAATTTGTATCGTTTTAATGACAAGCGCAAAATTTTCGTTTTCCTTGACTTTTTGCGACTTTAAGTAATGTTATATCATTCGCGAAAAATGCGGTAGTGTGGTGCAGTTGGTAAGAGTTGTGCATCTTATCACGGAGGTACCGAGTTCAACTCCCGCTTGTGGAGTATTGATTTTTCTGTTGGTAATTATTAGTAAATTTTATTTTTTAATTTTTAACAGGCTCAATACTCATCAACTGCCGAGAGTTTGTGTGTATGTTTTCATTTCTGGGTTCAGGGTATCTTCTAGTCGGGCGGTCCCGACTAGAGCAAACTCACTTGTTTTTTTTTGTTTATTATATTTTATTTTCTATGGCTGAAATACATGCTGAATAGTTGTTTTTATGACAAAACTGATAAATCAAAGAGAAACACGTTCGAACATGCAAATGCACCATAAAAAGAACTTTCCTCTTTTTCGTTTGATTTCGCACAAAAACTGATTTTGAATGCGAATCCTGCGCAAAGTGGAAGCAGGAGTTTGATAACCTATACGAAATCTTACAATAATAAAAATATACTCTATAAATTTCATTTGTATTCTATATATTTTTTCTAATTTCTAAATTATAAACAATGATAAAAAAAGACAAAAATAGAGAAATAAATGCACAAAAATCGGATTCTTTTTTTTCCAAAACGTAATATATTTAATCAATTAAAATATAAATGCGAGCAATATTTTTTTATTATTTTATATTTTGCTATTTTTATATCTACTAAATATTATCTCATATTTTGAATGATTTGCCTTTATTCTCTATTTTAAAGAGACATTTGGTGAAAGAAATGTGAATTTTCCTTTATTCTCGGACTGCTCGAGAATATTTAGCTCGAACTCACCTGCAAAAACTGGTGCTGGCATATTCGGTGCAGTTGCGTCCCCACAGAGCGCTCACCTGTCCCTGCTCGGGCGCACTTTAATGTATGTACTTGGCTCCAGGTTTTGGCTTTGGGGCTCAACTTGGCTGTTGAAGCCCGCACTTGGTGCGCATTTTATGTTTATTTTATTTGTAGTTTGCCTTTATTTTTACAGCCACTTTAAAGCTATTTTTAATGGGCCCTTACCACAGTCAGGGAGACACAGAGACCGGGGAAACCTTTATTTTATTTTGGGTTTTGCTTTTTGTTTATTTTTTATTTTCTTTTTTTTTCTCTTTAGTTTTTAGGTTAACTTTTCAGTCTTGACTTCGACTTTGAGGTGCTCGTAATGCGCGTGAAAATAAAGTTTTTCGCTTGAAAAAACGTTAAATAGCGGCTATAAATGGAACAGCAATAACAACTACTTACGATTATAGGCACTCGAAAGGGAGAGAGATGCCTCGTTGTTGTTGTTGTTGTTTTTCTACCAACTATTCTTAACTCATTCTATTTGGCATTTGGCATGAGTCATTTGCCTAAATGAAAAACCAGCAACTGCCAACTGGCAACTGCAACCATTCCCCAACATGTGACTCAGGTTGTTTTTTTTTATTATTATTATTATTAGTATTTTTTATTTATTTTTATTTTTTTGTGGTTGACTCGATCCAGCGATCTCTGAGTCAGTTTACAGCGCTACAAAAACGAAATGCTCGCATTTTGCTGATAGGCCCCCAAACGCAACACACACACACACACACACACATACACAAATACAACAAAGAAAATAGTTAACGACAACTGTCAGCAGTCAGTCAGGGCGTCTGGAAGTCAGGGAGTCAGCCAGTCAGCCATTTGAGTGGGTCGTTTTGCCCGTAAAGTGGGTCAAATGCATTTTCATGGCTCTTGCAGTTTGCGCCCGAGCAAAGCAAAGCAAAGCAACGTTCGATTTGAGTTACACTCTGGAAACTGGAGATCGAAACCTTAATTATTATGATTATGGCCGAATATGATGGCTTCCAATTTAGGCCTGAATGTGGGGCACAGCATTTGGCTGGCTGAAAGTGTTGCAAAGCCAGAGCGAATATATCAAATTGACATTGCTCAAAATTTAACCGATAACTGAGCTAGTCAATAAATTTGATGTATATTTTAATTTTGTATATATTTGTATATATTTATATATATTTATATACATATTATAAACATATATACAAATTTACAAAAATTTTGACATGTAAAGCTCTCAATGCATAGCTCCTAAAACTAAATTCCCCATAACTTTGTCAAAACTGAAGCGATTTTCATGTTTGATGGCGTTTTGTTCATGATTTTTCCTCTAAATTTATTCTACATTTCAAATATTTGCATTTTTGAAAACAAAATTTTTTGGAATTTTCTTGTCAAAAAATCATGTACTCCCCCCTTATGATTTTTGGAAAAAAATTTTTTTTCAAAATTTAGAATCTGGAATTTGTGGTTTAAATCGATTGTATTTGTCATAATTAGCATAAAAAACAACATTTAAGTTGATTCTGAGGGGGTCAAATTTTTGGTCAAAAATCATGCCAAAATTGACAAAAATTTGGACATGTAAAGCTTTCAGACCCATAGCTCCTAAAACTCGATTTTCCATAACTTTGTCAAAATAGTACCGATTTTCATGTTTGATGGCATTTTGTTCATGATTTGTCCTCAAGATTTATTCTACATTTAAAAAATATGCATTGTTGAAAATACAATTTTTTTGAATTTTTTTTGTCCAAAACAAAAATGTGACGATCTATAGCTCCTAAAACTGAAACTCCTATAACTTTTGAATATTCATTTGGTCGTGATTTATTTTTAGATTGATTCTGCATTTCAAATATATACAATATTCAGAATTTGGTTTAAAACTGCATATTTTTGTTGCTATAAATCCGTATTCGAATATTGCGCCGACTGCAACGTTTTGTACTTGCTTAATATTTCTAAGAAATATCTGTCATTAGCAAATTAGTAATTTTGTAACACTAAGTTTTCGAACAGGGGGCTTGCAAGCCCAAAGCCCACTTCACGACTTTGCGGCAACCTTTGCCACCTGCCCAACGCATTAAGTGGCAACGCTCGTGCTGTTCGATTTGCTGCTGCTGCTGCTGGCTTTTGCCAGTTACCAAGTGGGCTGCCGCTTGCCAGCACTGCCCACTCCCCACTCCCCATTCGCCCCTCACCGCATCGGCAGCTGCCATCAAATGCACAATTCATTTGCGCATAAATTTGCGCAGATTTTTACAGTCACATAAAGCTCGAGACGCTGCAGTTCCTAAAAGGGCAACTGGGGAGCCGTGGAGCTGCGGAGCTGTAGAACTGTGGGCCACAGCCGAGCGGATGGGCCATAAAAATCAGCAAGCTGTGACAATTTCACGGGCGGTTCCTTTGGCGAGTACCGGGCGGGGCCCACGCGCCGCTGGCGCTATGCAAATGTCACAAATGATAAACGCAATGAGCATAAATAAGTAAACAGCAAACAAATCTGAATACTCTGAATACGGTATATAAAATACTCGAAATACTCGAGAGCCAAGAGTTATGGGCTTGCGTATCGGGCGACTTATTTATTAGTGTCGCAAATCGTTTAAAAAACATTTAAAAAAAAAACAACTCTCTCTCTCTCTTATTATTATTATTTTCTTCTTCTTGTTTTTTTTGCGTTTATACGTTTTCGTTTATGTGTTAATCGATTTGTTGTTGTTGCCATTTACTTGGCGTATAGCAGACATAAATTTGCGATACAGAACGAGCCGCAGCCTGTCCAAAACAAATTTGACTGTGATTTATATTTTTAAACTTTGTTTCAATTGTTTTCTTTCCGTTTCGTCGAAGTCGTTGGGCGCTAGGGGGAGGGGAGGGTGGGCAGGTGTTGCAATCCATCACAGAAATATGTCAAAAATCTGTGTAGGCAAAAACGTTGACAGACAATTTATGTATAAACAACAACAACAACAAAAAGAGAAAGAACAACAACAAACAAGCACGAACATGTGTGAGTGCATTTGTGAGTGTGTGCGAGTGCAGGAAAATTTGCTGCTCCCTTTGAAATTGATATGTTTGACAGGCATCAAAATGCTAAGCAAAAACAAAGCAATGCCAGCAAGAAGATTAAAAAAAAAACACAAAAAAAAACAGATAAAGGCAAAAGCGAACGCAATGGGAAAATATTGAGCGAAGGCCGCTGGGAAAATTGGAAAATGCAGGCCACACCAACAACATATGACGGACAAGTCAATGAAATTAGATACAAAATGAGTTAAATTTTTCAAAGTGAGCTTAATTCGTTTTATTAAAATTAAATTGAATACAAATATTTCAAATACAATAATTTTAAACATTTTTTAAGGAGAACTTTATTCGTTTTATTTAATTAAAATTGAATACAAGCTTTATTTATTTAACCAAATCTTAAAATTTTAGTATAAAAATATAATTTGTTTTATTGAATTAAAATTGAATACAAAGTTTTTTTAAACAGCTAATTTTAAATCGTTAAAATGAATTTGAGCCAAGTTTCGATCGATGCTCACATGACAAATTGTTGACAACACAAGCTCCAGGACCACACACACAGAAATACACACACGCACACACACACCACAGGCAGGCAGGCAGGCAGGAAACAAGACCAACAACAGCAATAACAAAAGCATATCCCGTCTCCATCTGCATGAATTGCAAATGAATTGATGCGCTTTGTTGACTTTTGTCAATTGGGATTATGGCCATGGTCGGGCCCGCGTTTGTCCGCGCCCAGCTAACCCGCCGCGCTGTTCGCATTCGTGTTCCTGCCAGGCGATTAACAATTGGCTTAAACCGTGCCAAACAAAGTGTCGAAAAGCGAGCCTAAGCCAGACCGGATCGGTATCGGTATCGGAATTGGGACCGTCAACGGCAACGGCAACGGCAACGGGAGCGGGCCACAGTCAATTGTTGCTGCTGTTGTCATTATTATTATAGCTGTTGCTGTTGCTGTTGCTGCTGCTGCTGCTGTTGTTGTGTGTTGTCGTCTACCTGCCCACGCGATAATAGAACAGAGATCAGCTCGCATAGATTATGGTACAGCGAACCGAGCCCCGCTCCGCTCCGCTCAGCCTCGCCGAGGGATTTGTACAAGCCACCGATCTTTTTACGGATTAAATAAACGAAGCGAAGAACGCGCTCGCATTCTGTGGTTAAATGACAGCCCAACTGTCTGACTGGCTGACTGACTGGGTGACTGACTGACAAACTGACAGACGAATGGTTTGTGGCTCGCTTTGGTTTGGTTTCCTCGAACTTAAGCCGCATGACAACCACTTTCCAAACACACACACACACACACACACGCGAGCCCGCAAATCGCCAACTTCGATCGGGGCCAGTGGCAATAGAAACTTTTGCATAAGCCAGCGGTAAATGGAAATGCGTGTGTGAACGAGAATTGCAGGCTGTGAGAAATGCACAAATATCGAGCATATTAAGCAAGTCGCTTCGAATCCCTCGAAAACTGTATTCTATTACTGATATTAAAACAAATGTGAACAACAATGTATCAGTTTTATTCAATTTCAATCGGTCTAAGGCTAAAGCTAAAACACGAATATGTTTAATATAATAATATATATGAACGCATCTATAATTAGTTTTGATGTTCATTTCGGTTTGACATCAGTCTCCCTCTTTATGCTTTATGCTTTATTCTTAAACGTTTTTATATATATTATTTATTATTTTTAATGTTGTCTTTCTGTCTTCAATGTTTCCTTATTTCGTGTTTTCTCTCAAATTGGTTGCCATCACTGCTCTTTTTGCACATTTTCGCTCAGCATCCTTGAACGTTCCACTGGCTGCAAGGCACAAAAAATACTTTCTAAATGCAAAACAGCGTCGAATCTTAGCTGAATCTGCGATATGTGGAAAGGCGTGTGGCTCCCCAGGCAGTTAAGCAATTTATTTATATTCGGCCAGCTCTTTCTTTCTTTTTTTGCCAAACTTTTCATGGCTCTTGCGCGACGCCATTTTGTTTTAGTTGCTGTTTTTTGTTGTTGTTTTTTTTTGTTTTTTTGTTTTTACATGTCTTTGAGACACCTTTAGCGACCCTTTTGCGGGCGCGTTGAAATGAAAGAATAATAGAAAACACACACAACGACAATAAAACAACAAAACAATGGCAGTGGGGGCAAGGCGAGAGGGAAAGGGCCAGCGACGAGGACAGGGGCAGGAATCGAGACCGGGGCAGGGGCAGGGGCAGGGGCAGAGACTGTTGGGAAAAGGCGCAACTTAGTATCAATTTCAGCAACAGCAACAACAACAAAGAAAACAAAAATAAGAGCAGAGCGCATTTAAAATATTGTAAAATACACTCGCACACACACGCACACACACACATACGCACACACACAGAGAAGAGAGACTCAGGCCTCGGCGTGCTCTATGTAAATCCTTTTTGGCACAGCTCAACGCGTTTGCCAGGGCGCGTTGCCTGAAAATCCTGTTGCTTTAGGCAACGGTGACGTCGACAGCAACAACAACAACAATAACAACAATAACAACAACAACAAAGTAGAAGAAGAAAAAAGGTCCTGGCTGTTAAACCAACATGGCAAAAAGGATCACTTTACAAATGCCCACAAATGCGGCCGGTTTTGATGCGACTTGCGAGCAATTCTGTTGCCGCTGTTATTGTTGCTGCCATTCCAAGCGGCATTTGCCACAAGCGACAGCCAACAACAACAACAATAACAACAACAGAAACAGCAATGTTGCCCAAAAGGTAACAGAACGCGTTGAGGCCAAGCCAAAAACAGAAAAGAATACAAATAAATACAGCAGCAAAAAGCAAACCCGAACCCGAACCCAAACCCGAATTCGAATCCGAACCAAACCCGAACCAAACCCTGAGCAACCCCAGCCCCTTTGGTGGCACCCCGCACCCATACCATTATCATTTGAGACGCCTTTGTTCCCGTTATTGCCGCTGCCTTAGCCCGTAATGCCAATCAAAACATTGTCTTGGCCGGTGAACTGAAGTGCCTGGGGTTGGCTTGAGCGCCCCGAGCTGGGCATAAGCAAAGGGGGCGGGGAGCATGCATGTGGCCAATTGTAATTGGTCATAAATATGAGACGAGCATTTACCGCCACATCGCGCCAGGCAACCTTTACTAACTTACTGGTAATATCTAGTCCGTGACAAAGCCTCTTTCCGCGCCAGCAAAATGTTGGCCAACAACTAAGCCGCTGTTGGACAACTTTGCGGATTGTTTCTGCATTTAAATTTGATTCGATTAGGCAGTAAAGTAAAAAAGTATTTCAAGAATTTCCTATATACATTTATATATTTCTTAACAACAAAAAAATCAGTTAATATAATATGCAAAAGCATGTCCTATTTTAGTTAGTATTTGTTTAATTAATAAATACAAATAAAAGAAATTTAGTTAATATTATTATTATTCTCAATTCTCTGTTTTTAAATTTTACTTGAAATTTTTTTAAAGGAATATTTACCTTTGCAGGCATGTTCCTGCATATTAGTAGACAGTTTAATTCGAAGACAATCTATAATAATAAATAATTATAAAAATTACGTCAGCTTAAGTCAACACTCGGAATTTCTGAATTGAATTTCGTATCGTTGACATGATACGGAAATTATCACAGCAATTACATATTTAGTTGGAAACAGACCAATTGAGATTATTTCCAAATATTTCCAATTCCGGCTAAATACAAATGTTTCCGTGGGGGGAAAATCACTATTCGGAATGTCAGCAACAGCAGGGCGAGTACCGTTCGACACTAACGGTTTTTGGGCTCGACTCTGTCTGTTGGCATTTAGTGCCAGTTGAGCGACAATTGGCGGGCGTCACGTCAAGGTCAGCCATCGGTTTGGGTCACCGCCCGTAATGAGCGTCCAGTCGCAGTGACAGCAAATGCCACCCATCAACCGCTGTCCACCGTCCACCGTCCACTGGCCATTGGCCATTAGCCACGTGCACTGCCCGTTGTGAGCTGTTGTGAGTGACAGTTCCATTTCCATTTGCAGTCGATGTGCCTCGGTCCAAGTGTTAGTTTCTCCCTCGTCCCTCGTCCTTTGTCTTCGTTATTAAACGATGTGAAAAGAGTTTATTGGGTTTGTGCAACATCTGTTGTAGCTGGAGACTTGATCTTTGGCATATCCACTTTCGATAAAATTTGAGATATTCTGGCTAATTCGATAAAATCGATAGATCTATCTATCTATCAAACGGTTTTAAACAGATTACTGATAACCTTTTTTAAAATACGCAACAATTTTTTTTCGATTCATTCCATTGAAATATTATAATTTTGTTTTTTGCTTCTATCACACAATTTTTAAAAATAAATATTTAGCAACACAAACGTTAATTATTACCACGAGTATTGTGCAGTCGGTTATACCCGGTCACTTGCTTTCGTGCTGTTGTTGTTGTCTTTTGTGTTAGTTTGCACTTAATTTCGATTTGTGTTGCGTGCAACATTTAAAATTTATAGACAAATACTCGAGCAGTTCCCCCCGCCGCTCTCCACTTCAGCCCCCTTCAGCCCCCTTCAATCCCTGTCCCCGTCCTTCGTCAGCCACTTGGCATGCCCAGTGGAGTGTAAAGTGTGGAATGCACGCACACTAACCAAAACCAACATACACCCACAGACCCCCCCACATTCAGTGCAACCCTCTGGCCAAATGAAGTTGCTCTCACCGCCCCGCCCCCCTCACACCGCCCACCCCGCCCACTGGTGCCAGAGGCCAGCGCATTTACGTTGGCATTTTCATGTTTCCCTTTTTGCTGGTTGCTTTGCGCGCTTTTCATGCTTTGATGCGGCGTCACAAATTGTTGTGGTATTTGTTGTTGTCGTTTGCTGCTGCTGCTGCTGTTATTGCTGCTGCTATTGCTGCTGCACCCTCGCAAACAGTCAGCAACAGCAGCAGCAGCAGCGGCAACAACAATGCGTTTGTTTAATTCATTTGGCGCTTGGCGTTGCCTTGGCTTTAACTTGAACTTTGACTGTTGCCTGTTGTTGGCCGCCATATCTGTCGGCGGCATTTCCTTGGCCGTCAAACAAAGTCCGCTCAAAGTGTCGAAAACAGTTTTCAGTTTTCGGTTCAGTCTTCACTTTTTAGTCTTCACTTTGACTTTTGCCATGGCGCGCAGGGCAGGGCCACCGTTTGGGGGAAGAGGGGGCGAGGAGAGAGCAAAACAATTGCAAAACTTGACGCTGCACTTTGCACACAATTCTCCAGCAACAACAACAACAGCAACACTCAACAGCAGGCGTTGAAGCACAAGTTGCATGACAAATAAACCCACCGTACACCCCAACCCCATCCCAACATTCGCAAGGACAATGGCAATGAAACTGACAATGAAAACTGGCAACAACAAAGGCCAACGAAATTTGTTGGCCAAGATGCGTGGCTGCCTTGGCCATTGCCTGCAGATTTGTTTGCCACTCAGCTGCTTTTAGACAGCCATTAAGTGTGCTCACAAGTACCTGCAAACACACACACACACACACACGCAGACACGCACACAAATGTACATAATTTGGCCAGGTCAACAGCTACAATTAATTTGCATTTGCTAGCTTTCCGATGGCAAAAGTTTTACCGATAGTTTCTTTAGATTTCCAAATAAATTTCTGCAAATTTCCACGAATTCTTTTTGCTGAAATATTTGTAAATTTCTAAAAATGTTTAAAGTTATCAAATTGCCTAATTTCAAAGTTTTCGAAATTTGAGCAAAAATTTAAAAAGTGATAAATAAATTATTTCTGTTCTGTTACAGATTTAAATCCATTTATAGCTTGAGAAATATATACATATATATTATTAAGAGAAAATTCAATATGTTTTAGGCTAGAAACTTGAATAACAAAAAGTAAACCCAAAGGTTCTTTTAATATTTTATATCTAATTAAACTTTTTAAGTTTTATAAAAAGCAGTTTTTTAATCAAATATTAGTAATAATTATACTAGTCTCTTTTTTTAAATTAATATTTATATTATATATGTAAATAGATATATTTGAATAGGCAAAGGGCTAAGTCAGAAGTCAGCTAAAATATATTGCAATTGTTCTTTTTGTTTTTTTGCGATAATTTTTAGTTAATTAAACAGACTTTAATTTTTGCATTTGCAAATAAACGATTGCATAACATGTTCGACTTGCGTAATTCTCAGCGTAAATGCTGCGGAATGTCGCATTGAAAGACAGCAACAAGAACAGGCAGCAGCAGAAGAAGAAGAAGAATTACGTTAAATAAAGAGGAAGAGAACCGAGCTCAAAGCACACATATCACATCTCACACGGAGAGTCAGGCAGGCGGATTAGAGCCGCCGCTTAAAGCCGAGCGACAGCGGACAAGAGCTGGTGAACAGCAATCGGGGAACGGGAGACGGGAGACGGGGGGAGGGTAGAGGTGGAGGAGCGATGGAAAGGGAGCACTGAAACTCTGGCAAAAGTAACAACGTCAACGGCCCGTCAATGAGGATGGCAAAAAGTAAATCCCATGCCCAAAGATGTGTGGCAGCAGTGGAATGAACTCGTAAGTTCAAGTTGGAGCTGCTGTTGCAGCCCCAGGTGCGCTGCCCCCAAGCTGCAGCTCTTGCTATATATGTTTATATATATGCTATATATGCTATATATATACTCTGGCAGTGTGTGTGTGACAATTCAAATCAGCAACGCACTGACAGGAATTAACCTAATTTTACAGCCAACAAACATGAGCCGCAGCCGCACTGCGCTGCCTCGCCCCCCTCCCCCATTCCAGCCCTGCCTCCCCGCTATGCCTTGCATGAATGAAGACGACGACTCACGGATACTTTCAGTATGCGCTCATGTAGAAAATCCAGCGATCTGTTCCACGTCCATGCCGCATTTTTCATGCCGCATACGTTGTGTGCACTTAATAGTTGGCCATAAACACGCTCCCAGTTCTCAGTTCTCAGTTTGCCGTCGCAATACCCTAACCAATTCCCAGTTCCAGTCCCAGCTGAGCCAACGCTGCTGCTGGTGGGGAGCATCATCGAGTCGAGAGTCGTCGAGGGTTGCCAGCGGCAGAGTCGATTTTTCTGCATCGTGAACCACATGATGCAAAACTAATTCGAAATTAATGTGTGTGCGCTTTGTCTCTGCTGCCTCGTGGGGGTTGGCAGCCACCCCAACCACCCCAGCCACCCCAGCTACCCTCCAAACATCCAGCCCGCTGACCCACACGACAGCCACTTGCGCACTTGTCACAAAAACAGTGTCCCCAATACCAAAAATTGTAGTTTTCGCTGAGGTGACAACCCTGACCAATAATTAAGCTGTAACTAAGGAATGCGCGAATTCAGTGGCATAGGCATAATTTTCTATTGGGTGTCTTTGACATGCCTTTTTTTAAGAAAAAAAAGAAAAAATACCAAATACTAAAACTAAAAGCCAACTTAAGCTTTATATATAATATATAAAAAATGAATTTCTGTTAAAAAAAAGTATTTGAAAGATTGCCGCTTTGTTTTTACAAACTTACAAATATACATTAAATGTATATATTATATATATATATATATTTATATAATCCAATCCAAATTTTCCTCATAATTTCATCTGCAGATCAGAAATTATTCTTAGCATATGAAAAATATTTAAGTTCGATTTAATAAGTTTGTTGTTGCAAAACTTTGAATGAATAATTGCCACAATTTCTCCCATTTTCTCATTCTTTTATTTTATTATTATTTTCTATTTATAACTGCTATCGTTGGCTAGAATACAATTCCAACGGCACTAACTGATTTATATTTATATATATATACACATATATATAAGAAATAGAGCTGCCTAGAGTACAGATATTTATGTATATATATATATATATATTTTTCGTATGATTGCGAATACTTTACCAGCAAAGTTATCACAACAACAGTTGAGTTAAGAGCATCTAAAAATATATTTATTGAGCGCCTGCCAAGCGTTTTCAGGGGTTGGGAATGGGTTTTCTGAATGGGTATCTGAATGGGACTCGGCATTCAAATGGGCTGCTGGCGGGGGTGCGGTGCGGGGCAGGGGAGCACGACTGTTGCAAGATGCGTTGCCAAACATCGCACTTGACTATGCAAACAAGCAAGTGGGCGTTCAATTGGGGGCATGGCTGGGCAACGTGCGCCACTGTTTATTTATTTGCCTGTCCTCCATCCCCCACCCCCCACACCCCGTTTCGCTGTCTGTGTTCTCTGTTTGCTCGGCTGTCAGTCAAACGGATGGGCTCAAGGCTCAAGGATGCTGCACTTGTGCGTCTTCCTCGAGGCCGCCGCTGGCTGCTGTTTGCCTTGGCCAAACAGAGGCGTCAGCGAAAGGGGGGTCGCGGGTATGCGACGCGCAATGCGACACAGAGCAATACGAAATGGAAAAGAAAAAAAAACAGAAATGCTGATATACATATACATATGTATGTGTGTGTATGTATGTGTGTGTGTATATTTATATATTTTCCTAAGCGAAAAATGAGTGTTTGAACTTTTATGGCTGCCGGGCAGGCGATGCCAGGCGCAAGGGGGTGGCCGCACAGAGGGTTGCTCTCAATGGCATAATTGCTATTGCTACAACAACAATTACAAACAACAGCAGCAACAGCAGCAGCAAACGTTGCTGCAAAGGTTTTTGTGGCAATCAAATGAAGTGTTCCTGAATGGTTTTCAAAGTTAATTTGAGTGATGCTTGAAGCAAGTTGTTGTTGCTGCTGCTGTTGCTGCTGCTGTTGTTGTTGCTGTTGCTGGTACTGACAACCCTCCGCTGGCAGCTCGCTCTCTCCCCCCCGCACCGCACCGTCCCGCCCGTCTGCCTTCGCCCATCGGTCGCGTGTTTATTAACATGTGTTAACAACAACTTAAAGCGCCCATATGGAACGCTCCGGAACGGTCCGTGGACCCGGCTCTATGCGATATTGGGTGGTTCCGCTTGTGGTCCAAGGGCTTCCCCCTCACCCTCGATTCCTTTGTCAACTGGCGACATGTAAGCGATGCTGGTAAACACTTCAAGTTTCCGTTTCGTTTCGTTTCGTTTTTATTCGCTGGATGGGGTTAGCTTGGATTGGGTGGTTTAGCTGGTTGGGTGGTGCTGCGGGTCAATTGAATGATTATAAAGAAACGCTTGATCTGAAGAAAAGAAAAACAAAACAAAAAAAAAGGAAATACAACAACTACAAAGCAATTCTCAAGTGACTTGAAGGGTGCGCACCTGACGCAACTTGAGGCAACAATTCAATTCAAAGATAAAACAAAGATAAGCTATGGGAAACTTTCAATATATAATGGATCCAAGGGACATATACCTTTTGCTTCTTAGAGGGTAGTTTAAAATATCCAGACTATAGTCTTTGTACTCATTAAACGCGATAAACGTTATGTGTTCACATTGAATTAGAGGACTTTTGAGGATTCTCAGCTAAAAATAATATTTGGCAATTTCTTGATTATAAAGTAGCTTGATTATTATTTTAATGGGTTTCTGGCCTCCTTAAATTAGGAGGGAACTTACAAGGAAAATATCGTCAACATTCTCCATTTAAGATCGAAAAGAACTTTTATTTTATTGGAGAGTTCAACTACACTAGAAGCAAAATATAATTTTTCGTTTTTTTTTTAACTTCCTTTTAGATAAACTTTTTTAACTTTTTTAGATAAACTATCTCAAGGCAAATCTTGGCTTGTTATATCTTAAATTATAAATATTTCTATGTATTTCTGTATTTCTTGTTCGGTTTGTTCATTGAAATACCTTGGCTAACACCTGATCTGAGCTCACTCTCACAGTTCACAGAGTTTTTGGCATTCGGAGTGCAGCAATTTTCGCAGCAATTCTTTCCGCTGTCTGAAACGCTCAGCAGTTCTATCAACTGAATGCAATTAACCTTCACTTCGCCTCGACCGGCAGCTAAATACTCGCATTCGCAATTCGCGATTCGCGATTCGCATTTGTGTTTGATTCGCGGCGAGTTCACTTCCTGCTCGTCACTTGCGATTTGGCCAGCGATACGCAGCTGCATTATGGTCATCATCTGGCCTGGGATTTGCATGCTGATGCAAGCGACAGCGGTTCGTAATGCGTTAAGCTCCGCAGCACTGAATGTGGCTCTGAATGTGGCTGTGGCTGTGGCTCAACTACAACTCCCCCTCCCCTCTCTGTTTTCCTTCGCCTTCTGTCTGACAGGTGGATGGCTCGAGACAGCGCGACAGCGAGACAGACGGACTTATGCTGCAACTGAGGCTAATGACTCGCAGGCAGGCGCCAAATTCAAGGCATATTGCGCGAAATGCAGCACAAATCAGCCACCCCCTTTCCCTGTGAACGCGAGAGGGGAGTGGGGGTTAGGTTGGTCGCATCTGCTGCGGATTAGATTATGCATAATAAAGTGTAATTTATTTTTTCGGCAACTGGCTGAGAGGCCCGGCAAGGACCAGCAAGGACCCAGGGGAACGGCAACCCTTAGTCAGGTGGATGCTTTGTCTGCAAACTGTCCCCAGAGACGGTGCGGAAACGGGCACAGATTTGCAATGAAGGTGGCGCGGGGGCAGGGCAGGGTGCGGGGGGCACAAAAGACAATCGAATCGAGCCATTTTGAGTGACACGTTTCAACGCGACTCCAATGGCCATGGACGACTCTTTGGCCTCGTGCGGCGCTTATCTCAACGGCTGCAGGATGACGATGATGTGAATGTGAACGTGAATGTGAACGTGAACGTGAACGTGAATGGGAACGTGAATGGGAATGGGAGAGAGAACGGCGCGTGTCAGCATTTTATATGGCATACAGCTAAGCGATAAGAGCCGAGCACCAGCCTTGGCCCGGGCAAGGGCCTTAATCAACTTATTTGGGCATCAGCAGACCGCTAGCGAAACTGCATTTGACACGTGACGCAACAAATAACACGGCTCGAGTTTAGAGCACGACGATGGCTGGGAGTGGGTGGTGGGATTGGGTGGAATTTGGGGGTTGGGCTACTTAGTGCATGAAATGGCGACACGTGGCCGAAACAAACGCTCGGGGCGTCGTTTTTGGCTTAGACCAGCACAAATATTATTTATTGCAATTGTATTTTAAGTGGCTCTCGCAATTTGTTCGAGATTTAGATGCCAATTCGTTGCAGCCACAATTTTACATATTCATAAACATGTACACATACACATACACATATATATATATATATCTATATGCATACAAAAAGCTAATCTATGGCGGTTAACAGAAACTCATAATCTTTCATCTCTCGCACACAGATTCATTAATGGGCTCGGCGAGCGAAGACGAAGACGACGATGATCCGCCACATTTGCGTGGACCGGCGCTGGGATTGGGCGTGCTTGGACCGAATGGGCCAGACTCAGCGGGTGGACCGCTGGGCACCTCGGATATATCAGTACAAAGCATGAGCACCGATAGTAAAAATACGCATGACGATTCCGATCAGGTAAGTTAGCCGCCGTTAAAAACTAAAACCAAAACCGCACCGACCAAACTCAGAGTCAGAGTCAGAGTCTCAGTTTACTGTATTGGAGTGGAGTCGATTGGCCGGCATCATTAACAGGTTTCCGCTTCGATCCAATACACATGCATGCCATACAAAGTAATGAATGGAATTGAATGGCGTCGAGTAGAGTGGGAAACCGGGCCGCACTTTGTAGACCCGACCGACGTCAGCCCCTTTTGATTAATGATTGGCAAATGATTATGAGCTGCTCACTCTGCATATAGAACATATTCATATATATATATACACTTTATATCTTTATGTATATATGTGTAATAATATGTGTTTCTTTCTTCCTCTATGCAGGGCTCCTTGGACGGTGATCCCGACGGACGCGGCGATTCTCAGGCGGAGAACAAAAGTCCCGACGATGCCAATGGCTCAAAGCGACGCGGACCCCGAACCACCATCAAGGCCAAACAGCTGGAGGTACTGAAAACGGCATTCAATCAGACACCGAAACCGACACGCCATATTAGGGAGCAACTGGCCAAGGAAACGGGACTGCCAATGCGCGTGATACAGGTGAGTTCATCCACGCCACTTTCCTGACCACTCACATCACTTCAACACGCTGTTGAAATACATGCATACATGCACCGACTCTTTACTGACTACTATAACCGAAAGTTTGCTCAGCCGGAACCGAAAAACCGAACAACAACAATCTGGCAAGTGTCAGCTGCAAGTCGAAACCAGCTATACGGCGGGAGTAAAGTGTAGTGATCGAAATATCGATCTATCGATTTTAACAGCAGCGATTCTTTTCCAATTTAACTTGCCCATGCACATCGATCGTTTTTAAAGCATCTTAAAACTAGGATTGCATATCGATACGATAACAAAGTTCCGAAATATCACATAGAATATCATAACGAAAATATAAGTTATCGATATCCATCAGTTTAATTCTTCGGAAATAAAATTTTTTGATATATCATATTAAATATCGAAGCATTCCACATGGTTGGTCATTTGCTTAAGTTAAAGCATCTCTGTATCGATATAATATCGATTTCAGCGGATCAAACGCGAAATTTACGTCAATCGATTTATCGAAATTAATAGCAGCGATGTTTTCCAATTGCAACTTAATGCTCTTATTTTCAATACATCGACGCATCGATGCTTATCAACACGATTTACTAATCTGATGTAAAAAATCGATTTCGAAAATTTTCATTTTGTTTTCTAATTTAAAAATCAAAATATGATGAGAATCATGTGATTTCAAGTGGAGTTCTTAAAAGATGTAGTGCTCAAAATGTCCAGTAAATATCAGACTTAATAAAAAAGCAAATAAAGTCTTTTTTATAAGACTCTTTTCTCTAGATCCCGAATTATATGATGTTCAAATAGGTTTTTTCTTTCGCTTTAACGATTCCATTTTTGCGCCTGGCGACTTTGTCTTCAGGCGCGACGCAGAGTTTTACAACGTCTCTGCTTTTGGTCTTGGGGTCTCTTTGGGGTCCGAGCTGACCAGCCGACTTTGGTTTTGGTTTTGGTTTTGGTTTGGTTTGGTCTGGCTTGAGTTGGTCGGGCTTGCCCTGTTCCTGTCTGCGTTTCATCAGCATAAAAAACGCATAAATTAAGCGCGCTTCGAGTGGCAAATGTTTAAACTAAAGCAAAGTTGCGGCTTTCAAGCAAGTTATTTGTTTATTCGTTGTTGTTGTTGTTTTTTTTTTTTTGGTATTTTGAACATTTTTAAAACCAAATCATAAAAAATAGTCGGCCGCGATATTTCAACGTCGTGGTTGCCGCCTTGCAACGCTTCATTGCGCTGCTCTCTCGCGTTGTTTTTTGTGGCTTTACAAACAACAACAACAACAACAACAGCAACGAAAATGTCAGTAAAAATACAACCAAATACAATAAAAATAAAATTAATGCCAGCCCCGCAAAAGCGTCTAAGGCGGGGGCGCGCATAAAAACGGAAGTTCATTGCGCCAAGCCAACTGCAAAAAAAAAAAGCACACAAAAGCTCCAAGTGGCAACAAAATGAATATATATATATATATATGCTTATATATATGTATATATAAGCATTTAGATGAACTTTTTTCAAAAATTTTGTACTTCCGAAAATGAAAGGGTTGTCTTTAAAGCATTTAAGACTTTAATGAGCGTATTCCTTGTGGCAGTGAGAAGCGCTGAGAACGGCACTGCGCCTAACAGCCATGTTAAATGCAAATGTTAACTAACATGCGATACAACTGTTGCTAATTAACGTGCCGCAACTAGGAAAATTATGGGAAACAGGCATGAAAATGTTACAAAGGAAAACTTTTGTGCCGATTAGCCAAGAACTTCGGATACAACCCATTGTCATATATATATATATAAATATGGGCTTAGGTGGTGTTAGAGCTTAGCAAAGGGCTTTATTAACTCGAAGCGAACATGTTGAACTGTGTTAGCACTTAGCAAAGTGCATGCAAGGTGCTTAAATAGCGTGTCTGGAGATTAACAAAATGCCCAGTCGCATAATAAAGAGATAATATATTTTTGATTATATTTTTATATATAAATTATATCTTAATTAACAGCAACAGCTTCCTAAAGTTGAGTTAATTAACGTAGAATGAGTTGCAGCTTAGGTTCATTCAATTTACTAAATAGAATAGTTGAGCAAGATATACGTATATATATATATATAAATTGTATTATAAATATATATAAAATATAAAATTTATATATCTATTCCAAAAAAAACCGTACTAAAGTCAAGTTCGAGCGATATCATTTGATCAGGGTGGGTATTTCTTGATTATAATTGAGAATAATAAAAATTTCCATATTAAATGTTAATACACTATTAAAAGTATATTGAAATCGATAATAGTTCATGCTAAATTAAAAAAATATTTCAGAAATTTAAAAAACCTCAAAAGGAATAGGTTATCCATTTTAATATTCATTTCCAAGTATTTGATTGAATTGAATTCTAACTTGTGATTTAACAAAGATACAATTCTGACAGAAGTATGAGAGAGAAACGGAGAAGTATAATTGATCAAAAGAGGCAGAGTGCGAACAAGTTGTTGTATTGATGCACTCAGGATGCCTGTCGGGATCACAGTCAAGTTGTGAGTCGGCGCATCTGTTGGGCTGTCAAGGATATCCGCAGCATATGTTGGCCGGCTCAATGAGTGGAACAACATCATTAGCGCTGTGGCCGCATTGATATCCACCTTGCTCTCGATTTTCAACAGGTTTGACTTACAAATTTTCAATGCCGCGCCCCCAAACACACACACGCACACACACACACACGCACACACAGGCACAGATGTTTAACGAGCAGAAATTCTTGTTGTGCGCTTTCCCACCAGAAATGAAAACGATGAAAAACGAAACATTTAACGGGGATTACGCATGCGCAGCCGCAGTCGCAGTCGCAGTCGTTGCCGGGGCACGGGACAGCGCTGCAACGGGGGGTAGCGGGGAAGGGCAGTTCAGGGCAGGGCATGCCGCCTTTGAAGTGTCATTGGTTACAGTTAAAGGATATTTAGGCGGCGTGTCGCTTCTTTTTAGTTGAGTCTTTAAACGCGACAAGTGTGACACAATCAACACCTCTTTATGGGCAACAGTTGTTGTTGTTGTTGCTGTTGCTGTTGTTGCTGTTGTTGTTGCTGCTGCTGTTGCCCTCTTCAAATCTAAACGAAAGTGACAAATGCCAACAAGTTGAAGAGGAGGCAACGCGACTGACGATGTCGCTGACGTTGACTTAATCGCCTTGCTTGGAGCAGCTTACACACACACTCACACACACACACACACACGCACACACACCAGACACACACACACGAACACGAACACAGCTGTGCGCTGTCAACTTTTGCATCTTCATTAATGTTGCATTTTTGGGATTTTGTTGTTGTATATTTTATTTAAATTTTTTGTTTTCTCTCGCTTTTTGCGCGGCTTTAAAACGTTGCGTTTGACAAGCGGCTGACAGTTAAGGCAGCACTTGTTGTTGTTGTTGTTGCTGTTGTTGTTGCTGTTGTTGCAATCAACAATATCCAATAACAAGTTGTCAGTCAGTGGCAAACTACCAGGAAAATGCATGCGCCCAAAACTGAAGACATCTGCTTAGAACGCCTTCAACTCAGCTGCAGCCAGAAATGCAGAGATACAGATACAGATACAGCGAAACAGCGATACAGATACAGATACATTTTGTCTGCGCCCCTTTGTGTAACCTGATACGTGACTGTGGCATCAAAGAGTTGCCACAAAGTTGAGTATTTGTTGGCAGCTTTTTGTGACTAGGCGCACATCTAACAAAAATGTCAACGCCAAGCGATTGAACTAAAGTAAAGCCTCCTAAAACGAACGACGAACAGCGGCACGCTGTGCGTTTTATAATAAAATTTACAAGAGCAACAAAAGCAGCATCAGCAGAGCACAGACAGAAGCAGCGTGACACAAATAAAAAAAAAAAAACATCTTAAGAACTTTGCCGACAGCGCGCAGCGGGATAAAACCCGCCACGCCCCCTCAACACACACACACACACAGGGAACAGGGCATATTTAACAAGAGTTCTATGATGGGGGTTGGGTGGGGAAGGCAGCATTTGCATATCTCGAGGCGCTGCTGCGATTGGCAGCATGAACTTTGACATGACAGGTGGAACAGCCGAAAAAACAGATGCAAAAAGATGAGCCTTAAAACAAAACACAACAAAAGAAAAGAAAAGAAAAGGCACAGCCAATGGCCAGTTTAATGGGCAGCAACAACATTAGCAGCAGCATCAGCAACAGCCACAAAAGCCACAAGACAAATAAATCATAGACATGTTTTCAACATTAAAGCCAAATGGCAATAACAATATAGCCATGCCAATAACAATAGCCAGCACGGCAATAACAATAACAATAATAATAGCAGCAGCCAAAAGTTTTGATTTCATTTTATAGGCCAACCATTTGTTAAGACTAAACAACGCCTATGCCAACTTTAAAGGGTGCTCCATATCAGAAGTTGCAATTTCGTTTTTTTTTTGGTTTTGTCCGTTTGTTTGTTTTTTGTTTTTTGTTTTTGTTTTTATTGCTGTGTGTGGGAAACTGCGCATTAAACGTTTAATAGATCGGTTTATGGCAAATTAATGATGATATCGGGTACATAAACATTATATAAACGCCTTTCGATTAACTCGCCCGATCGCGGCTCTATGAAAACAAACTGCCAAACTGGCAATGGGCCTAATTTTATGTGCAGCCAAGGCCAAATGTGATGGGTTTTATTTAGCCGAGGTTTGGCTTACTTACTTAAGCAGGATTTCAAAAAAATATATATATTATATAATATATAATATATAATATATAATATATAATATATAATATATAATATATAATATATAATATATAATATATAATATATAATATATAATATATAATATATAATATATAATATATAATATATAATATATAATAAAGGTTTTGAAATAGACAACCTGCTCAAATTTTCTTGTTGCTTCAATAATCCAACAAAATTGTTTAACATAAATATATATACGATATACCAAAAGTGCATTAGTTAAAATTAAAAAAATTAAAAATTTAGTGAAATTATTTTTGTAAACTATGTTTTCAATAAACATGAAGTTTTTTGGTTTAAATCTGAGTGTAAAAGTCTAAAAAACAAAAAAAAAACATTTTCGAAATTTTTAAAAATTTTATTATAAACAATTTAACATTATTTTTTATATTTTTCAAGCATAATTTTTGTTAAAGCATTTTATCAAATATCTTCTGTTTTTTTCCCATATTGTGCAAAATATATAAAAAGAAAATCTCCCAAGCCACAACACCTTTCAAGCAACTTCGTACAAAAACTTAGTTAATAGCTATAACTTCTGATCAGCTATCGAGTTGGGCCCAGTTGAGTGGCCACATCTATTTGGAATAGTTTCTGTCACAACTGTCACGACTCTGGCATTTCCTTTAGATACCGTTCAACCTGTTACACTCCAGCTGTCAGCCGCAGATGCGATACGATCCAAGCGCTGTTTGTTGGCCCGAATGGAATGGATCACCCATTAGGCATTAGCTCTTAAATCTAAACTCTTTCCGTTGCGCAGCAGCTTTATGGGCGAAGCTCGTGTGACTTTCAGCGGTTTCTGGCTTTGGGTTTTTAAGTTTTTGTTTTTGTTTTTGTTGTGCTTTTGGCTTTTGTTTTAATGCGTGCGCTCCATTTACGCGCCAACGTTTAAAGCGGCTCCGGCGACGGCGACGGCGACGGTGGCGGCGTCGAACAAACTAAGCTTTGAAAAATTATAAACAAATAAAATCCGGGGCAGCGGAAAGCGGTCAGCGGGCAGCGGGAGGCAAATCACACGGACGAGTTGGGCCCCAGCTAATGTGGCGTGCGTTCGGCTGGCGCCACTCGGCGACGATCAGCAGATACAGATACGGCTGCGCGTAGATACAGATGCGGATGTGAGGGAGACGCACGCAGTCGCCGCGAGACATTTGTCAAGTGTCTCCCGGGCTCGCATGCAGAGGCGTTTATTTGTCAACATACAAATTTCGAGCGCTTTTCAAGTTGATTTACATTTCGTTTTATCGCAGCGGCAATTTATAATAATATATATATATATATATATTTTTTTTTTACTTTTTATTTGACTAAGGTTTATGTTTTTTCTCTCTCTCTTTTCCTGGTTTTTTTGTCGGTTTCTTTTTTTGTTTTGTGTGTTTGTTGGGGCGACATGATTTGCATTTTGGGCCACGGAAGTTGACAAATTTTTTTTATCCAGCTGTATTTTTCTCAGCGGAGTGCGGAAAGTTGGGCCGATTTTTAAAGTGGCGTTAAAATTGCTGCACTAATTAGTCAAAGATTCGGTGAACGACGCGTTTATTAATTGAGCGGAAATTGTTTGATTGTATTTGACGTTTTATGGCCAAAACAACAACAACAACAACAACAAAAAGAGCAAAAAATAGCCAAGAAACTGTTGATCAAGGCTAATTATGTTATCTGTAAGCGGTAACCGCAAGAGTTGAAATTTTGGCTATTTGAAAGCAACAATTAGACTCGTTGCGGCCAAAACAAACAGCAACAAACAACAATAGCAACAAGAACAGCAACAGCAACAGCAACAACAACAACAACAACAAACCCATTGAAAAGAGGCACAAAAGCGGCTAATTTAACGCATTTAACCATGGAACAAGATGTGAAGAGGTTGCCGCTTAATACTAAACCTGGAGGTGGAGCAGAGATGAGTGGTAATAAGTGAGGGAGAGAAGTGTGTTGGTGGTGGTTAGAGGGGGATAGCTGAGGCGGCGCCTGCGCAAAACATGACTTGGCAGGTTGAGACTGTTATTATGGGGTTGCCAGCCTGCCTGGGCAAGGGTTTGGCGGCGGGGGAGGCGGGCAGCGAATCTTGAAATTATAATTTCAACAACTCATCAGCTCGCTATTAATTCTCGTAGGGAAGTCGCTGTGAGGCGCCGGCCACCAGCAAATAGAAACAAAAACAACAAAAAAACAAACGGGAAAAGGGAAAAAATTGTGGAAAAACGAACGAACTGAAATACACATCGAAATCGAAACCAACATTGAGAAGAGCTCATCTAGGGTTAAGCGGAAAAGAAACTGCCTTGTCACGCGGCCCAAGGAGCCGAATTAGCCCTTCAACAGCAACAGCGACGTCGACAGAGACAGCAAGTTGAGCTGACTGATGAGCGGCAGCAACACCTACTAAACTATGGGAAAAACAACAGCTTCCAATGGGCCCAGAGGTTAAAGACAAGCCCCAGACAACAACAACAGCAGGCAAAGTTAATTATCTGTTAACTCTTACGCAGAGCCAATTCACGCCTTTCAAGCACTGGCAGATGTATCTATGTATACTGCAGATACAAGTATATACATATGTACATATATATGTAAGACAGAAGCAGCTGTAGTGGGTAGTCGGCAGTCGGTTAGTCGATAGTTTTGGGTAGCTGGTAGCCGATTCATCAGCGCTCAACATACAACGCTGGGGGCGTGACAGGCGTTTCGATAAGTGCCCAGTCACGGCCTCTCAGCAACTCTGTCAGCCAATCTTCAATAGCCGAAAATCAGCTAATGAAACACAAGTGCGCCAGTTGTACACTGAAACCAATCGTTCGACAATGAAACATATCTCAAGAAACTGCAATTAAAGCACTTCATTTTAATTTGTTGTGCCATTCAGTTAGTTATTTAAGGCGCCTCTTATACCCCTCCCAAATTGGTCTAATATATATGTACATTAAAATATATTGAGTAGGGAAGGAAGTACAAAATACTAAATTTATTTTATTAATACAACAAAACTGGAATTTATAATAATTTTAAAATTTTTGAAAAATTAATAATTAAATTCTTTTTGTTGCATCTAAAAATGTTGAATTTACCATTTTATTGATTCATAATTGTTGTTTTTATTTAATTTGAAATTAACAATAATATTTCATCGATGCGCTGAGTGCCGATCATCAAGAAGAAGAGCTTTCATATCACGCCAATTTTCAATATTCATTCTCAAAGAAAAAGCTGCAAAATATAGCAAGCTAATTTAAGGATTAAGCAAAAACAGCGGCAACAAGGGGTTAATGCTGATGGGCATCTTAATCTTAATGCTGAATGCCGATTGCCGATTGCCGACTGCTCATATATCGCATTACAAATGGAGCCACAGCCAAATCATGTCAATCAGCGCGCGAATACGTGACACACATTTGAAGCATGCCCCATGCCACATGCCCCATGCCCCATGCCACATCCTTCAAATGTGCTGATGATTAGGTTAGCGAGCTGAAACTGAAACTGAAACATAAACGTAAACGTAAACTGAACCTGAACCTGAAACTCAATCGGGTCACAATGAAGCAACTTTGACTTTTGACTGGCGGTCCCACAAATTATATGTTAAGCTCTTTAATGGGCCGCAAAACGTGGCAAGCGCGGGGGCGGCGGCGGGTTAAACGGGGGGTAAAACGGGGCGAACCCGAGCCCCACCCGCGCCGAGGAGCTGCCGTTTAACATAATTTGCTATAATTTTCAACACAACGCCGAGCCGAAGAGCTGCCAAGTGGCAGCCGCCAGCCGCCAGTTGCCAGCCACATCTGCCCCTGCCCCTGCCCCTGCCTCTGCCCCAGCGCCTGTTCCTGCCACTGGCCCTCCCGTTCAGCGAGTCAACAGCGCAATAATCATTTTGTTATGTAGCGTAGGGTACCAGGGTTCTCTGGGCCTGATTGCTACCACGGCCATTATGTTACGTTGTTTGCCCTTTTATGTCAGGGCCTAACCTATAATTTAACTAAATGTTCAAATGTTTTGCGAGCAGCGACGCCCCGAACCCGAATGCCGAACGACGAACACCGAATCCGGAACCCCGAACCCGCTCCGCCCCGGCCTCAGCCTCGGCCCCACCGCCCGACGCCGCCTGCGCCACAAAAGAACAAATTTGTTGAAAGCTACACAAAATTGGAAACAAATTTCTCATCTCTTGTTGCGGCTTGTAGCCCGATGTCGGGTCTCAAGTGCGGAAATAAAATATTATAAGCGCTGTCCAAATTACACCATCAGCCAACAATTTGGCTGGCAGCGCATTATATATCACATTATATCGCAACATATCGGAACACAACATAACTGAAGCGCGCTTGTCCAAAGCCAGGATAAATAACCAGAACGAAAATTAAAAACAAAAATCACACACAGACACCACCGACAAGCCCAATTTGAAATTGTGATAAAGGCGAAAACGAAACGAGATATTAAAAAAAGAAAACTATTTTGAAACAAATATGTAATGCAAGCATTTAAACGTAGGCCGAGTCAAATCAAATGAAAATTCAATTACAATCAGACTACAAATTGTTGAGTTTACACAACTTTAATTCGTTTGTAATTCGCAAGCAGCTCTAGCTTAAACTGTATGATACGACAGCTAAATTTCAAAATAATTCAATCTAGGAACAATAAACTTTTTGAAATAATATAAATATATTTGTCGTAAATTTTCAATTTTGAAAAATAGACGAAACCAAATTGAAAGCAAATACCAAAAAAGAAACAAAAACTGCTTTCGTCTCTCTCAAAAATAGATTCTATCAATTTGCCATAGCTACTTTTCTATCTACATATATAAAAATCCAAAGCAAATTTCCATTCGTATTGGAATTCAATTTCCATGCAAGTACAAAATAGTGTAAACATATTTGAATGCACTGTGTATAATGGATTTGTGTGGCAACAAGCAGACTTGGGCAAAGATATTGTAAAACTGGCGCATTGAATGCACACCTGCGCCCAATTCTCTCCCCCACTGGCCACCCCCGCTCATCAAAAGTTCAGCTCTTGCCTTTCTTCACTGGGCTGTGTACGCCCACATGCAATTGCAATTCTTCTTCTTCTTCGTTTTTTTCTATCATTTTCTTTGGCATTTGCTGCTGTTTTTCTTTGTCGACAAAACAAAACAATGGCGCAAAACTGGAAACAAAAAAAACTACAGAAAGCACTGAAAATTTCAACCGAATTGCAAAAAAGGAAGAAGAAGCACAACGACAACAACAACAACAACAACAACTGAACTAACCGCAACAAAGCAGGGAAAACAAATGCCAAATAACAAACTATTGTAAATGCAGTTTTTCAGTTAAGCTATTGCTTCTGTTTTTCTCTCCTTTTATTTTTTGTATTTCTTTGCTCTGGCCCCTTTTCTATTTTGTATTTCACTCATTTTTATTTTCTTTTATTTTCTGTTTGTTTTTTTTTTTATTGTTGCGCATATGAAAATGAAAAATTATGTAACCGCAGGGCCAAAAGGGGCAAATATTGCAAAATACAAAACAAAATAAAAAAACAAACAAACACACGCATTTACCAGCATATATGTGTGTGTGTGTGTGTGTGTGTGCCTGCCTTGCCATGGGCAACTGTAGGGCGCGGGGGCGGCGGCTGCGGCAACTGCGGTTTTATTTATTACGTTACGCCGTTGCGGGTAATTGAAAAGTGCCAACAGCCACGCAGAACCAAAGGAACCGAACTAGTTCCTGTTCAGCGAACTTTTGCTGTCATTAACTGACAAAAGTTCAAAAGAATAAAAGCAAATAATAATTCGAACTATCGCCCACGCTTTTTTCGTTTTTAAATTTGAAATTCATATTCAAATTCAAATTCGTGATCGCTGTCAAAAGTCACACGCTTGAGCAACTGCTCGACACGGACCCGGTCTTAACGTCAGGAAGAACAAGAGCTGAGCTTTGGCCCAGCTTGGGTGTAGGCCCATGCACAGCATGTTACTTCCTTTTGTGTGCATCCTGTGCGTCGACTCTGACTCTGACTTTGACTTTGACTTCGAGTTCGAGTTCGACTTCGCGCTTCGAGTCAATTCTCAAATCTGAGTTCTCACAGGCTGAACGCCTTTTCTAGCGAAATTTGCGTTGTGCCACAAAATGTCAGTTTATTTGGGGTGCGCTGGAGGAAGGGAGAGGAGGGGGGGAGGGAGGAGACATGTGCATGTCTAGGCCGCGGTTGCCAGGGTTCGCCAGTCCGTCCGTCCGTCCATCCGTCCGTCCGTCCAGTTGAGTTCATAAAAATGCGCAGAAATTCAAATGAACTGCAGACGACGACGGCGCTCATCATTAAAATTCACGCTTAAATTGCCTCTTAGAACGGCAAATGACAGAATGGGGAACGGGGCAAATGGGGGACGCGGGAACAGCTGCTGCTGCTGCACAGCCACAAAATCTAAGCCAAATTCATTGGAAACTATTTGCCAAAAAAAAAAGGACACAAAATACGGCAAAAGAAGGAAAACAAAAACCAAACACATAAATCACAAAATTTCATTGAGAAAACTTTGCCAAAACAGAAAGCAAAGCAAAAAATACAAAATAAAAACCAAAAAAAAATACACAAAAATCAGTTCAAGTCCAAGTTGAAAACAGTTTCGTTGACCGCCAGCAAAAGATCATTAAAAAACGCGTCCAAGATATGAATATTAAAATGCAAAAAAAAAATGTTAAAAAGATGAACCAAAAACCAAAAAAAAATCGAAATAAAATAAATACAAAAAAAAAAAGGGAGACAAAGCGCGGCCCAAGCGAAAAGCGAAAAGGTGCCACTAAAAATTTTGAAATATGTTTTTATTTTATTACTTTGCATGCTGTGCACGGTGCTTCTGGAGCACCCGAAACGATGCAGAACCTCGTAAAATGTCTTGCCCGGTTTCCAGATACACGAACCGCGCTCCGTTGCCGGGGCTAATTTTGCAACGGCCGCCCGGTGTGGTGGCGGTAGCTTTAATGCAACAGCAACAACAACAACAACAACAGAAACAGCAACAGAGCGAGACAGACTGCGACTGACAAACATGAGACACAGGCAATACGATAAGCAACTAAACTAAACATTCGCTCCTTGTTCTTCTTGCATCGCCTCCGCCCGCAGGTCTGGTTCCAGAACAAACGCTCCAAGGAGCGTCGCATGAAGCAAATCACCAGCATGGGTCGTCCGCCGTTCTTTGGCGGTGCGCGCAAGATGCGCGGCTTCCCCATGAATCTCTCGCCGGGCGGGCTAGACGATGGACCCGGCTTTCCCTACTTTGCTGCAGACGCTAAATTCGAGTTCGGCTACGGCGGGCCCTTCCATCCGCACGATGGCCCCTTCTTTCCCGGCCATCCCGGCGGACCGATGCCCTTCAACGCGCCAGGTAATTCACACAACAGCTAATTGCATTCACAAACACCTCAAATTCCAATAATTTTCAGAAAACCTTAGCGTAGCGACAGTTATTCAAATATCTTTCAAAGGGCGTCGAAATTACCAATAAATTTTTAGTTTTATTGCTTGATTTAGATAAATGCTTAACTTTTTAATTTAGTGCATTTATCAGCACACGCCAAGCCAAAAGGCAATTGCACTTCGTAAACGAAAATAATCCTAATTGTTTTGCGAAATTGAAAAATATTTTCGAAAAACCTTTAAATAGGTGTCTAATAAAATAATCATTTTATATTGGTTTAAATATTACCAATTAGCTTAAAGACGCCAAATAAAATGTTGAAATTTTTTGAAAATTAAAAATGTTTGTAGTTAACAGTTATTTTTTTTTATATAGATACCTATATTTCTAGTAGTAAATGCTCTAAAATAATTTGTCAGCAAAAACAAGCAAATAATTAATAAAAAAAAATTTAGTTACTCAACTGAAATTGTTTGTCTTCAAAAAATTCAAAATCGTTTCTTAGTAAATTTTGATGCTTTTGCCACTAGATTACCTCGTTTTTTTGTTAACTAGAAAAATAAATTTATAAATTGTCATCTTATATTTTGAAAAGTGAACACAACCCGCAGATAAACTGTCAAACTAACTTTAATATCTCTGTCTCTCTCTTCGCTCTCTCTCTCTCTCTGTCTGTCTTGCTATGGCCATTCGACAGGTGGACCAATGGATCACAGCGGCCCCATACCGATGGTGAATGAGTTTGGCCTGACGCCCGAGTCAACATTTCTGAGTCAGGCGGGCGCACCGCCGATGCAGCTGCAAACGGCTGTGGGGCCGCCGCCGCCGCCGCCGCCAAATGCCGCCGAGCATTTGCTGCAACAGGCGGCCGCGCAGCAGCAGCAGCAGCAACAACAGCAGCAGCAACAGCAGCAGCAGCAGCAGGCGGCACAAAATGCGCAACAAGCAAGCCAAACGCAGCAGCAGCAGCAACAACAAAATGGCCCGCGCACCGCATCGCCCGAATTCATGAGCTCGGCGAATTTCAGCGAACCGCAGAATATGCAAAATGAAGGGCTTGTTTGGTAATATACAAAACAGTTGGCAACGCGCCTGCTGTTTCTCAAGACCTATACGCAGCGGCAGCAGCAGCAGCAGCAACAACAACAACATGAGGAGGAGTAGCAGCAGCAGCCAAAGCACATACAACAAATACAGCAGCAACAACAAAAACAGCAACAACAACAGTAACAGCAGCAGTGACAAAGCTTCGTCGCTGTCGTCGCTGCCGACGTCGTTGTCGTTGTCGTTGTCGTCATCGTCGTCGCTGCCGCCGCCCACTGTGTGCATACTGTTGCCATCTCGCTTTGGCGCACAGCGAGCCGCATACGGGCGCGTCGTATGAGAGCGAGAGAGCTGTCGAATTGTGCGCTCGCTCGCTCGCAATTCAAATGAGGAGAAATGTCGTCGTTGGCTGGCCCTGCCTCGCACCCCTCCCCTAAACTGAAGTGCGCTGCTGCCTTTGGCCGAAAAACAGCTGCTCGGCTTGGTTTTGTTGTTTTTATTATTATTCTGTTTATTGTTTTATGACTGCGCCAAAATATTTGTAAATTATTTTAAAAAAAAATTCATAGCAAAAAAAAAAAACAAAACAGAAATCTCTAAATGTACATTAAAATGGGCGCTGCACATAAAAAGCTATACATAAATATATATATATATATATATATATATATATATATATACATCTAAATAAATATATATATATATATATATATATTTCCTTTTTTTGTATTCGAATCTAACTAAAATAATGTAAGAGGAAAAAAATGTAAAACTAAAAGAAAATAAATACATTAACTCAATGTCTTGTCTGTAATAAACTATTTATGTGTATGTGTGTAAAAAAAATAACAAAAACGAAAACAAAAACAAAAAATAACAAAAGCAAAACACAAATACGTAGCCTAAAAACCGTGTTAGCAAGCAGAAAGAAAAATTATAAAAATAATAATATTATTTTTTTGTAAATTAGCACATTTTTTATAATTCTAAAAACCAATTTGTTTGCCTAATTATTTTTTTCCTTTTTTTTATTATTATTATATATATATATATAAATAAACATATTTTATAATCGTTGTCTAACAACATAAACGTAACTAGGCATGTACTTGTGTAGTTTTCTAGCTATTAAGTTTATAAATATGAAAAAATAATATATATAAAAAAAAAATATATATATATATATATAGAAAGGCGTATGCAAATATAATGTAAAGCTATATACGACAGCGCACATAGCAAACTATTTTTTTTTTTTTTTGTGGTCTTAGCTAGTAAGCAACATAATTTATTATAAACAAATCTATGAATGAAAATGAAAAAACTAAAAACAAAAAAAAATAAATATTTAAAATGCTAATTAAATGTAATATCAAAAGTGTAAAACTAGCAAAAAATATATATACATATATATATATATATATATATATAAATAAAAATTGAAATAAAAATTAAAGTTAATGCGAAAATCCACGAAGAAAAGGCAGAAGCAGAAACAGCTATAAAACAAATATAAATTTCTATATATCAGTAAAAACAAAATGAAATATAGAAATGGTAAAGGAAAATACCAGCTAACGATTTGTGTTTTCAATTGATATTATTATGGATTGGCCCCGGGAACTGAAGCTGGAACTGCGGCCGCATCACCCTATTACACTTATTATTATTATAATTATTATTATTATTATTATTATTGTAAAAAGTATTTAGTGTTAGCTTAATGCGTAAGTTTATTAATTGATGCAAACACAACAAGAACAGCAACAGAATCGGCAACAACAACCGCTAAAAAGAAGCATAGAGAACTCCATATAGACGATAAATGGAAAAGCAAAGCAAATCAATACTAAATAAACACAAATTGTTAACAAAACAAAAATGGCAAAAACAAAAACGACAAACGATAAAAGGAAAACTTTAATGAGAAAAAAAATACAAAATATAAAAATAAAAAATTATATAAAAATATTCAGCGTATTTTCTTTAAAACATTTGAAAACCATTTCTATTTCAGCTAATTTGCAGGATTTCTGCAATAATGTGGTAAAATTTGCTCAAATTATTTAATTTTTTTCATTTTAATGTGAAAGAACTTTTTATTTTTTTGAATTATTAATTTTGTTACTTATGGATACACTTCGAAACAAAGATACAATTTACACATGCTTGTGTTTCTCATAGATACATTAATGTATTTACTATCTATTAAGGATACAAAGGTGTCAACGAAAAACAGAAATTTCTGGCCTACAGTTATAGTTGTTGTTTCTAAATATTGGTAACTTTAATTTGTTTTAAATGTATTTTTTTTTATGTTAAAGATAACTTTTTTCAAAATTGAAATTTCGTTACATATTAGTTATTTATTTATTTGATTCTATGCGTACCATAGATATCTTTGTATCTATAAGATATTGATTTTTATAAACTTAATTCGAATTAGTCATAATTTGCATGCACTTAGACTTTAATTTCATCTCAGTTTTGGAACGTATTTCGAATACCAAAAATGTACAATTTGTTTGTTTAGACGGGGCTAAGCAAGCGCTCAAGCAGCAGCTATTAGGAGTGTGCACATTACATCTTAAATCGTTACACACATGCACTTTAAGCACACACACACACACACACACACACACACGCATACACTACATGCTGCAGAACACATGCGAAAGTTAATATGCGTGGCTAATATCGGGGCAAGATTATTAATGTTGTGGACATGCACATGCGTGTCTATTGTTGCGACCAGGACCCAAACTGAAGGCTCGAACGTTAAGCGGCTCCACACTTGAAATGGCCGATTTTCATGTGCGTGTGCGTCTACCAAGGGAACGGGGAAGGGGCTGCGGGGGGTGGTAACCTATCGGGCTGTGAGGGGAGCTAGGGGTTAGATGCGCCTTTGTCCGACACATGTGCACGCATTCACACCTACGACTAGCCTTAAGAAACGAGCTGTCGAGTGGCGGGGGAATGGGATTTGGCTGGCCCATGACAGGGATGGGGTGTGGGTTGTGGTGGGGGTTGGGGGTTGGGGTTGGGGGGAAACAAACTATGAACAACGAGCTGCGTACTGTGAACAATGTGCGATGTATGTTGCATGGACGCTGCGAAGTGAACGTTGGAACGTTGGCCTGAACACGGCAGCAGCATGGCATTTAATACAAAACAATGCCATAGAACTGATGTTGTTATACCCTGTACCCATCGCGAATGGTGAAAGGGTATATACGAAGCAAAAACGTTAAAGACCCAAGTTAGCCAACTTTCGAATTGCATATATTTATATATATATATGTACAATTGGTTGCCATATTTTATTGACTGATTGATTGACTGAATAAGAACGAATCTTTTATTAGCAAGTGCTGGAATTATTTTGTTATGAAATCAGTTAATACATTAATCAACATCAACTACAAAAATGTTTCTAGTCTTCAAGCTTGAAAGCTGGATAACAGGGTAACTGCTGGCTGTGCAGCACTCAGAATTGTTGTTGTTGCAGCTGACCAGCATCTATGGCCATGACGAATTCGGTGCTCGGCAGTTTGCCCAAATACATTTGCCGGCGTTGCAAAACGAGCCACGCACTGGCGCTGGTAAATGGGAGATGCCACTGACGATGGCGATGGAATCGGAGAGTGAGAGCGAGAGAGAGAGAGGTGGGGGGGCATGCAACGAGGCGTGCAGGCAAGCGTTGCACTTCACACACACACACACACACTGGCATGTGTGAGAGGCATATCCTTGTCTAAAGCGCATATTAAACGTCCATCAGCGTGCTGAGCCCTGGGCGCCCAACAACAACAACAACAACAACAACAACAACAACAACAAGAAAGTGCTGTGTTCAATCTGTCCGGCCATCAATCCACAAAGGCAAAAGGACTCGGACTACCCTGAGCTGACGTGTGACGTGCGTTTATCAGTGGCAGGACAGACACAGGACACGCCCGGACAGCCGGTATGCTCTCCTGGCCGAGGGGGGTGGGGTCGCAGCCAACGCTTGACTGATGGACATACACCGTAACCAAACGGGGCCAGGGGGGAATTTGCGATTCTAACTACAGTTTTGCTCAGCTCGGCAATGTTTCCGTTTCCGTTTGTCGCCAAAAATGAATTTGTTAACATTAAATGGCATTTAGAGCCAACTGCAGACACACCCACAAGCAGCCACCGCCCACAATCTACCTCAGCTCCCATCATCAGTCATAGCACATGTCATGCCAAGAAGCTGGCAGCGACGCCAGCAGCAGCAGCAGCAGCAGCAGCAGCGACGTCGTGATAAACGCTTCCGAACTTGCAACTTAGTCACGCGCGTTCCCAGCCCGATCATCATTCGGGGCATTTACAGATATAGCATATATATGTACATATAGGATGTGGTGTATGTGTACTTGTTGTGTGTGTTTGTTAAGCCACAAAATTGGCTCTTAAAGATGCTTTGATCGGTTAATGGTGATTGTTGTTGTTTGCTGTTTGTTGATTGCTGATTGCTGATTGCTCCTCTGACCACCACCGCTGGCTGCTACGCCTAATGACTCAATTTTTGTGAAACCAAGTCAATTATGTGGCAAACAACAAACACACACACACAAACAAATTTATAAACATGACTCAACTCAATGAATGCAGCAGGCAACTCAAAACTGACAACTGAAAACCGGCAACTGGATTTTGGACCGTGCGTGCCACGCAATGACAGCTAACAGCAAACTATGTTTGATTTGAAGCTGTCGAAAGTTAGCTCAAAACAACAACAAACGAAACAAAGAAAAATCGCAGTCAGAAGCTCAACAACGAACTATGCATACCCTTACACACCATATACATAGCTGTTCAAGCGAATAAATAATAGAACAATAATAAATTAAATGTGTTAGAAATTATATTTGTTTTTAGTTTCGACACCCATCCATATTTTAGAATTTTATGTTTTCAACGGCATTCCATAGCCCTGTTTTCTGCGAGCTCAAAAAGGTATATCATTCTAGGATCCTCAAGGATATGGCCGAGATATGGCTATAAAACGAATTTCCTTCTAAGAAAAAAAAATCCGAGCAGATTTTCAAAGCACTTGGTGCTTTCGATTCGCAAGGACCAACTCTATCCATCAGCTTTGAAAAAATATGGGGTCATCTAAGAATCGGATACTTCTCATACTACTCAATACGAGTTGTTTGAGTTTGTTTGAGGACTCGCCAGGACCAGCAAGGATACGGCAGAGTTATAGCTCGTTTTTTCTTTGCTAAAATGACATTTCATTTTGCTCCTGTAAGGATTTTCGTCCTTTTTATTGCATATATCAAATTGGCGGCACAAATGACATCGCGGTAGTTCTTAAGATGGCCAAGTTAAGGAGGATTTTTCTGGTTTAAAGCAAATTTTCGACCTACTCCCTTAAAAAGGTATATCGTTCTGGGATCCTTAAGGATATGACCGAGATATGGCTATACAAAGAATGTCCTTTTTAGAAAAATAGCTCTAACACAACCAAATCCTTGCAGACTTTCAAAGGACTTGGTGCATTCGATTTGCAAGAACCAACCTAATTGACTGCAATTTTAATTATAATAGTTTTATTTAGGCTTTCTAGTAATTTTTTTCATTTATTTATACAAATTTTGCATTTTTTAATCTTACATTTTGTGTACATTGCGCTAAAATTAAACTAGAGTTTTAATGAGGTACATATCAAATATGCTGTCGTGTCCACTGTGAGAGTATATAAGAAGAAGAAGAAGTAGGAAGTCGAGCTGGTGGAAGTAAAGGACAGAGAAGCATGCAAGCTTAGCAAATTGAAAAGTTCAAGTTGTGAAAACAGACAAGAAGCGACAGCAGACAGCAGAAAGGAACCAAAACAAAACAATGCGAACCGAACTGAACTGAACCGAACCGAACCAACTGAATTGAACCGAACGGGGAACTGAACTGAACCCAGGCGAAATGGTGGTCTGCTACTGTTGCTGCTGACACGCAAACCTACTCCAATTTCCCGGGCGACGTGTCTGGCAAGTGTCAGGCGAGGCAGGGCAGGATTTCACTCTGGGACATCGCTGACACTCTGCCGGCTGTCCCGACGGGCGGCGCTGCCAAGGGATATGCATACGCAAGTGTATGTGGCTCGTTTGTGCCTAGCTTCTGCCGCCTCGTGTTTTGTCATTAAAACGATACAACTGCAAATTCCAAGCAAAGGCAAAACCAACAGCAACAACAACAACAACAACAACAGCAACAACAAAAAGAAGAAGAACAACAACAGCGGCAATTGTTGTGGGGCTTATTAGTTCAGTTAAGTGGTCGATTATTCCAAGTGGTTGGCCAGAAAAGTTGTTGTCGGCAACACGCTTCATTATGTTGACCAAGGCTTATAAGAAGTTATCTTGATCTCCTCATTCTCTCTCTCTCTCTCTTTCTCTCATTTATCTAAGCTCTATGAAATGTATTGTAATGGAATTTTCGTTTCATTTGAAATATTGCTTTTCTATATGTTATATGTTCTGGAAATAAATTCCCTTTTTTTATAGAAATAATTATTGCATATTATGTTAATAATATTATATAATTATATTATATAAATCAATTTCGTTTCCTAAAAAATTTTAAAGAGGTACGCAAATTCCTCTTATAAAATACCAGATAGCAATTAAAATACCAGATAAATATGGCCGAAAAAATTTAGGTATATGTTCTAATTTGTAATGTAAAAAATTCTATTTAAAAGAAAAAATTATTATTATTTTCATTAAATAATTGTTCTTAAAATGGAAATCCTTTCGTCTGCTCAATGTTTTTGCAAAATAGATCATTATTATTTTGCAAAACTTTATGTAATAACAGAAATTTTCGATCCCTGATATATATCCATTACTATATAATTATTTAGCTATTGGTTGCTCTTTCAAACTTTGCTTGCACACCTCGTGGACGAGTCGGATATGGACGCTTCGGGTCAGGCCCTCTGGATGATATATGAGCCTTTGCTGGGCTGTCAGTTAACCGTTTGTTTGGGTCTTCGTCTCCATTGGCGTCCACACATGCAATGCTACTGTTCAGTACTATTCAGTATTCAGTATTCCATATTCCGTATTCCGTATTCAGTGTTCAGTGTTTGGTTTTTGGCCGCGTTTCCATTGTGAACACGCAATGTCATTTCACGCTAAGCTTACGACATGGACATGGACATGGACATGGGCATGTCCAAGGCAGGGTCACGAGCGGAGGGCAGGTAAAAGCGGCACGTAACAGCGGAAGCCAACGGCTGCAGGCGGCGCATGCGTGCCAGGGACCAGGGACCAGGGACCGGGGACCGGTGACCGAGGGTATCGGGGAACCGGGCAGGGTCCCGCATATGTCAGCGCTCGCAAATGTGTTAATATTTGATAAGCTCAATATGTGGTCGGGCCAAGAGCTGCCACCTGGGGAAGCCAGCCAGCAGCTGAGCAACCAGCCACAGAAGAGAACGGGAGTGGAGTGGGAGACTTGCGTGCCGCATGCACATGCACAACTCCAGATCCAACTCCAACTCCAATGCGAACTCGAATTCCAGTTCCAGTTCCATTTGCAGCGCTTGTTTACGGCCACGAACCCGAATGACACCAAAAACCGTAACGTTGCAAAATTGTTACGAAAAAGTATTAAGGCCTGTCAGTTTGACACCTTGCAACGCCGGCGATGCCACAGAGGACAGCACAGAGACCCCGAGCTCAGCTGGGCAACAACTGCAGCGAGGGCTGCTCAGACAGTTCGGCAGGCGTGTGAAAATCAAAAGCATTTTTATATAAATAAAATAGAAATATAAATACACCATATACCTGATGAAATGGCTTATTAAATTATTTTGATTTTATTTAAATGCATTTAGAGAAGGTATAAAAAATATTCATTTCATTAATTCAATTCATGATGTATAAGAAAAGCGTTATTTAAAAGAAATGAAAGCAAAGATATTAAGATATCAATATACCTGATCAAATGGTTTTAACTTACTAGTTTAATTATTATATTTTATATATTTATTAGTTACATTTTTTAAATTTATTTAAATGTTGTTTAGTATACAAAATATAATTTTTTTTTGTTTTATTAATTTTATGATGTTTAAGAAAATTATTAAAAGAAAATTAAATTGATGCATATATCTGATCTGATTTGAATATATCTATATATAGATAGTAGAATTGAAAAACACCTAAAGTTGCCTTGTCAAAATTCAACTTTAGATTCATGTATTTAACAAATCCGTCTATATATTTGGCATTTGTGTGCAATGAATTACTTTTGAGAATCGCCGAGAGGGGCGCTTGACCTTTAGGCTCTTCAGCGTTTTAATGGAGCGCAACGGCGCCAACAGGGACAACATCAATTTACACTAATCTTTCGACTCGACGCACTTGAAAAGAAACAAAATGAAATGGCATCTTGATGCGAAATGGTTCCCGTACCCATTTCCAATTCCAATTCCAACTCCATTCCCGCTCTCGTTCCGGTTCGCAATTCTCAATGCTCTCGAGTTGCCATTCAGATGGAGCGCTTAGCGCTACGGTCAATTAAACGATAATTTCGCATGATTTTAGTATAACATTCGGTGGGCATTTCTGTCTGTCTTGGGCATCGTCTCTCCGCCAGCAGCTCCACTTGTTCCACGGAAATCATCAACGCTGGGCCACAGGACGATGCGGACTGCGGACTGCGGATTGCGGACTGCGGATTGCGGATTGCTCGACCGAGCCGCAGAGCATAAAGCGTTTAAATGGAGCGTGCCGCTGCTGAATTTCAGCTTATTTAATGCAAATGAAGCGGCCATCGCTCAGGCCACAAGCCCCCAAAAAGCATCAGCAGCAGCAGCAGCCAGACCAAACCAGACCAGCGTCCAACACCACCACCCTCCACCCCCACATATCCCCCCGTTTCAATGTATAGAACACCGACTGGCGACGACCATTTCACAGTCAAGACAAATATGCGTACTCGCATTTGCATTCGCATTCGCACCCGTATGCACATATTGACAGGCACTGTTGACGAACGCGTCTCCACAAACTGCACCCTCTCTACTCTCCTCTTCTCTCTCTCTCTCTCTCTCTCTCTCTCTCTATCACGCTCGCTCTCGCTCTCTGGTTGTCTTTGTCTCTGTCTTTGTGCAATCTAGTTCAATCTATCTAGACATCTAGGTTGGGCCCCAGTCCCAGAGGAGCCGTACCGGTTCACACAGGCCGCACACTTTTTACGTGGGCAGCCGCATTCGCTGCTCCTCTTGTTGTGCTCCTCACAGTTGTTGTTGTTGTTGTTGCTGTTGATGTTGTTGCTGCTGCTGCTGTTGTTCGATATGTGTCGCTGACACGTGTTCGTTTCGGGCGACAACAGACAGCTTTATTACACGAGTTATGCACACACAGACACACACACACACACACACACACACACGCATGCACTGAGAATTGGCGGCAAATTTACATGCAGCAGATATTCAAGGTGTGTTCTGATTGTTGTTGCAAGCATGCAATTTGATGAAATTTTGCACCACATCAATATTGAAATTAATGCAAATTACAAATATCTGATTGATGACCAACTTGCCAATAATAAAGCTGACCAAAATTTAGTTTTAATGTTGAAAAATCTTTGCAACATTCACATTCGATTCAACAATAACCAATAAAAAACACCCTTTAAAAGGTCTCTATAAAAGTTCAAGTTCAAGTGCAATAATTCCTAAGTTTTTATCCTTTTTGGATTATTTTTTTAATGAATATAACTTGGTTACTTTAGAGTGGACTTTTCCGAACTAATAAAAGTCATTTTTGCTGAAATAAAATCAAAAAATTTAAATATCAGAATCCAGTCAAGTTTGAATGGGAATAATGTCTAAAAAGGTATATAATTTATGATTAAATATAACTTGGGGCACACTTTCTTGGCGAAAGAAACAAATGAGATATAGTTTTCTTAGCTATCCAAGATTGTAGGGTATATACACAAAAATGAATACTGAAATCACCTACATTTAAGACGAGTGTCTTAAATTCGAAGCTAGAAGCAACTGGCGAGACATTAAAACTAATTTGCGAAATGTTGGACAGCAATAAAACTCTTTTTTTATGATCTCCCCGAGGAGGAACAAATACAGATGCTAAAGTAACTCGTATAAATGCGTGCGTATTATGAATTTTTATTACTTTTTGTATTGTTTTTTCCTTTTTTTTTTTTTTGTTTTGTTTTAGTTGGGAATGGGGGGTGGGGAGGAGCTGTTACTTAATTTTAATGTCTCTTGTCTGGGACTTGCTTTTGTTTGGCCTCATATTTTCTGTTGATCTAAGCGCATTTTGTGCGGTTTTCTGATTTTTGCTGAACTTGTGCAAAACGAATGTATAACAACAACAATAACAACAACAACAACAAAAAACATCTCTAATAACAAAAACAACAAAGTATTCACATTGAATTGCAATAAAAGCAAAATCAACACAAAAATCGTAATAAAATCAAAGCAAACAATGCGAAAAAACCGACAGACACAAACCAAAAGCAAACACAGACGAGCATAGAGAGACGACCGATAAAGAGTGAGCGAGTGAGAGAATGGGAGAGAGGGAGAAGGAGAGAGAGAGAGAGAGTGAGCCAGGGTTGCCATTCGAATGTGCGAGTGTATGAGTATTTTGTGGGCATATCTCCTGCTGTATATCTTTATAAGCTATATGCATAAATTTATATGTGTTTGTGTGCGAGTGTGCGTGTGTGTGTGTGTGTGTGTGTGGGTGTGTGTGTGTTTGCACAACCGACGCCATATTTAATAACATATCAATGACTATTTCATTTTGCTGTGTATTTGGTTGGGCAATTTAGATGACCGCCACAAAAACTATGTTCATAGAACGCCCCCGCTTGAGCCCACCCACCACATCACACTGCAGATCCCCCTCGCTCCCTGGCCATATAATTAAATGGCATGTGCCACACAGAAAACAAGAAAAAATGTTTATAATAACAATTTTTAGTTGTCATTCGCTTCACTTTTTCTCCCGATATAGTTCATCGGAATTCAGGCTTAAAAACTTTTCAATAATTGCATTTAGCGCGAAATAATAAAATTGCAAGGAAAATTAAAATAAAACGTTGGCGCCTTAACAATTATAAAAAAAATAGATATCAAAGAATGTTAAAACGATTCTACCCAAATCTGACTTGAGTATAAAATTCTTATTAAAGGAAGATTTTTATTAATAATAAGTAATATTAATTAAGAATAAGTTACTTAGGTACATAAATTAAATAACATAATTTCAAGTACACATATTATTGTTATTTATATTCCTTTTTTTTTTGTTTTCTTTAAACAACATTTTAATTTAATATAAAGAATATTTATTTTATTTAAGAATTTTTTTACCTTTAATTACCTCGCTCAACTCATGATTCATAGTAAAGTTTTTTCTCATTTTCCATTTAACAAATATCGCACTTTATTTATTTTCATACTATTTGATAAATATTCCAATTTTTCTAAGCTTCCCCCAAAAAAAAAATGTGATTCATGTGAAATCGTGCGAACTCAAAAACAGGTAATAATATGATATATATATATATATATATGTATATGTATAGAAAAACAACAATAAATGTAAATACACCTTTTTATACAATTCCACATGAAATATTCGATATTGACAGGCAAAATCATCAGACATAACTTTGAGCAATACAAACGACTATGACTGCAACATAATGCTTTCCCCGGCCGCTGTCCCCTGGCTATCTTTCTCCCTTCCCCGCTCCCCCTCTCTCTTATTTTCCCTTTGCGGCTGCTTTGGTTCGGTTTTTGGTTCGAGATTTGTTGGCGCTTTGTGTTTGTTTTGTGTTTAGCAGACAAACAGCAAAAATGAAAATCAACAACAGATTTGCAAAAGCGCTGAAGCCTCGTTTACCCATCAGCCAGCCACCTACACACACACACACACACACACACACCACCCACACCAGCATCCAACACCACTCCTCCTCCCTGCCCCCTCTCAGTTAGCGCCCGATGCCGGCGGTTTTTGTCTCTAAAAATATCATAAATTCTTATTACAATTTTTCATTTATTTATTTTTGCAGTGCTTTATTATTTGTTTTGCCATTTGCCCCCGCCCCTCACTCCACACACACACACACACACAGACATAGCCAAGGCAGAAGCAGCAAAAAACGTTCAACTGTATGCAAAAAGGAAACGGAAAGCAAAAATTTATGTGTGTGAAGCATTTAAAAGCTTTACAAACATTAAAATGTCTGTCTAACTGTAACTGTGTGTGTGTGTGTCTGTCTATGTGTGTGTGCTTATCGGTATCAAAAATTTTATGTGTGTGTGTGTGTGTGTGTGTCTCATGTTTGCGCAAATCGTTAGAGCGAAGAGTTGTGTAAATATTTGTGTGAAAAATTTTTCCGAACGTGGATTAAAAACTTTTGCCATGTTGCTTGGTTACAGTTCTGTGTGACAGACAGACAGACAGATGGACAGAATGAGCGAGAGAGAAATGGAGCAAAGGAGAGAGAGGGAGTGAGAGAGATACAGATAGCGCATAGCAAATGCATTTAGTTCGACGCTGGTTATTTTGTAGCTCTATCTGTTCTATCTATTACAGATTTATTTTGAAAAATTTATTAGCATATTTATTTACTTTTTACAGCATGTGGGTGTATGTGTGTGTGTGTGTGTGTGTGTGAGTTTTGAGGTTTTATGTCGCACTGTTTGGGTTTTGTGTTTTGGTTATTTTTGGCATTACGCATACGCCGTGTGTTGTCTGAACGAGCGCATTCGGGGTCGACGGAGGGGGGCTGCAGTTGTTGCTGTTGTTGTTGTTGTTGTAGCTGGTGCAAGTGATAAAGCTTAAATACGCACTGAATTTAACATAAATAACGTGTCAAACGAAGGCAGCTCTTTAAACTGAGAACAATTCAAAAATTGGTCAAAAATGCATTTATTATAGAAATAATTGCAGCAAAAAATTAAAACAATAACTCAAGTTTAAAGCTGCCTTTGAAGATCGTCCATTTTTTCTTTGTTACAGTTAGTATGAACGTAAGTGAAGACTGATTACTAAAATGACAAATATTTGGTTTGTTTTATTTCATCGGAAGCACACGAAAAAGCGTATATTAGAAACTTGACTTGATTATTCAAATAAAAAACCTAAATTAAATTAAATTTAAAAAGACATATAAAATAGTGTGTAAAAACTAATATTTTATTGTTGTTACATTTAATAGGCACTTGTAATTAATAAAGAAAAGCTTTTTTACAAATAACTTATATTTCTTTGTCAGCAGATATTTTTTGTATGTTTGTAAATTTTCACGATTTTTGTCAACTTATTGTTTACTTTACTTGTGCGTTAATAGAATACTAAATGAGTTCCAATAAATTAGGCAGCGAATAAAGAGATGAAATGCTAAACGTGAAATGCATAAAAAGCAAAGAAACTAATTTTACTTATTTGTTAATTCTAATTTCATTTTTACTTTCGACTCTTCGACTTTAATTTTTGAAATTACAGAATTTCATCGTTGGTTTGTTTTTGCTGCAGACTGTAAACTGGCAAAGCTTAATGGGTAAATGTTTGTCATTATTTGAGGCTTATTACACGTTCCATTTCGCAGCATCGAATAACTTATAATTTGGAGAACTTTTTCAACTTTTGCCTGGCACAGTTTGCAGCCGAGTGCTGCTGCCCAATCAAAGTTAGCCTATTCTATTTTAGCCATTCTGCGCACAGTTTCATCTACGCAGCAGTGCTTAACTTTAAATTGAGGCAACAACTTTTTCGCTTTAAACAAGCAGCAGCAACAACAACAATATAACAAACAACAACAACAACAACAAAAAAAGTGTGAAATTTTAAGTACTTGGAGCGCCGCTGGCGCATCCACAGCCACCACGAAATGTGGCAGCAGAGGAAAGCTGAGGCGAGACATTCACACTGCCACCTGGGTGGGCACACACACACACACACACACAGATACATACTTTGATATACATATATATACATATATACGTATGTATATATAAACAAGCAATACGTATTCATAACGCGTATACGCCATGTTGTTGTTGACAGCCATTTTGTAGATGTGCGCGCCGTCGCCGTCGCCCCACTTAACAACCACTCGAGCTTGCACCGTCCCAGGCACCGACTCCTGCTCCTGCTCCTGCTGTTGCTGTTGCTGTTGCTGCTGCTGCTGGCTCCGCATCTCTAGTACTCCCTTGTCTGCTGCAAATTCAACGAGGCGTTCGTTTATTTGAGCAACGGCACCTTTGCGTGCCAAAAGCTCATTTGAGGGCGCCTCCCCGCCAGCAGGCGGATTGTGGATTGTGGATTGGGTTGGGTTGGGGTTGGAGGTGGAGGGGGGCCACGTAAATAAACACAGCTCAAGCGCAATATATTGACGATGTTGAAGCGGAAGAGCATCATCATAGCGGTAATCATGTTACCTCAATTCGAAATGAATTCATAACTGAATTTTCGCATTTTCCACCCCAGATACCCCAGATACAGCTATCCAGCAGTACCGGGCCAGACCCTTGAGCGCTCGCAACGTCAACCAGCTAACCCTGTGTCGCCATTGCCCCCACCCCCGCCCAGCAGCAGCATCAACCAACAGCAGCAGCAACAACCAACACTGACAGACACCAGGATATATGTAGGACGTGATGCTGATGGGCTCTCCTGCCCGGTTTGTCCTGGCGTTTGTCAAACCAAACGAAATGCTGTTTTAAAGTGTTCTTCGCGAACTGGCAACAAAACAACATAAAAATACACAAAACAAACAACACGACCAACCGAGCCGCCCATTGAAGTTCATATACCCTCTCAATTATCATATCAAAGCGTTCAATCGAATGGAGCTTATATTCAATAAACATATATTATAAATATTTAAATAACAATATATTAAACACTCATCGAGTTGAGCCTCACTTGATTTAAAACTACTTTTCTGCGCTCAAATATATAATTTCCAAAACGGCAAGTGTTATGAAGTATCTCTAGGAAGTATCTCTAGGATTTTCAATAAAAGAAAATTCGTGTAAATTAAGATATTTGCAAAAGAAAATTTTTATAGATTGGTTCCAGACCTAACAAAAAGACAACTTGAAAATGCTATAAACAATATATTAAAAAATTTGATTATATTAATATTTTGATTCATCTTTTTTGGTTCATCTTTTTTGGAAAGCAATTAAATTATTCTATTTTTCATTGCTGATCAATTTAAAGTTTCGAACGAATTCAGTTATTGTAGATACACGAAGATAAATCATTTTTAAGCATGTTCATTTAAACAAGAGATCAAGAGAGAATTAAAATGATTCTGAAGTGCACATAAATCAAATTGTAATTGTAATAAAAAGCTTTAAATGCAGCAGCAACTTTAGTGCATAAAAACCAAATCATTGTCATGTTGATTGAAGATTATATGAATAGCTTTTTTCAGCTTTTGAAGATATAAATATTGCAAGTAAGAACTGCTAATCGATTTGCATTTAGTTTCTAGTTTCGAAAACCTAGGCAAGTATTGCTTCCAACGCCCAAAACAAACAATTTTGATATGCTAAAAAGATTATTTGGGCATGTTAAAATTTTTGCATGTTTAAATCGCAACAATAATTAATTCATTATTTATGAATTAATTCATTCTATATTTTAAGTTTGGATGTTTTAATATTAATATAAGTATCAATTAGATATTAAATATGAATTCATATGAATTAAAACGTTTACAACAGCAACAATTCTCTGTTAATGTGATCAATGGATTTCAAAAATATATATTTAGTAATTTAGAAATAGCGATAAATAGTCTTTTGTATATATACATAAAGTGCATAGGAATATGCATAGATATATATTCATAGTTATCTATATGGAAACAATTTGTGGCAATTCCGTTGAGCTAATATGACAAGCTGGCCAAGCCAAGCTGGCCGAAATAGCTGTTGTATACCGGTGTAGAGTGTATAAAAATGGCAAAACTCGTTAACTGGGATTCCATTGCGCTGGATTGGCAGCCTGGCAGCGGGACCGTGGCCGGGTCCTGGCCTCGGCATCAACACGCCGTCACCGTCACCGTCGCCGTCACCGTTACCGTCACCGTCGGATTTGCAACTGGCTGCATGTGTTCGCTGAGTGGTGCTGGTTGGCTGGCTGGCTGTGTGGGTGGTTGGGTGGTTGGCTGGTTGGGTGGGTGTTTTCTATTTGCTACCGTTTCATGCTGGCTGCTTGGACTGCTCGGCTTGTCCGCCAGCTTGTCCTTGTCGCCAACGTCCCAACGTCCCAACGTATAATGTATTTTGTCGTCCTGGAACTGGTTCTAGGCATGCATTTTATCTTGTTGTCGTCATCCTTGTTGCTGTTGCCGCCGCCGCCGCCGCCGCTTGCCCATGCACAGGATGTTGCTCGTTAAATTTTCTTTATGAAGTTAACTGTAAATGCTGCGATGTTGCCTACCATTTCAAACCCCGGACCCCGCACCCCTCCCAGCCACGAATGCCACTTCAATTTCATTGCAACACAAAACAAAAAAAAACAAAAAAAAAAACAGCAAAGAAAACAAGCAAACGAGAAAAGTGCGCAAAATAAAATGTAGAAAAAGCAAAAGGCGAAAACATACGATGAACTGAAAACGAAAAACGGAAAAGGCAAAAGAATTACCATGTAATGCAATTTTGCGCTGGCAAATGCTTAAAGCTTTAAGGCCACGCCCCCTCTGTGCAGCGTCTGCCAAAAGATCAGAAGCGAAGCAACAACAACAACAACAACAGCAACAGCTGCAAATACAACAACAACAACAACAATAGAAACAACAACAACGCATTACACGTGCCATGAATTTCCATTTCCAAAACAAATGCAAATATTTAAATTGCATTCGCGACAGTCACCGGCATTCGCCAAAATCTCAGTTGCCTCTGGCCTGCTCCACCCCTCTAACCCACCACCTTCTGTGCTCCATGCTCCGTGCTCCGTGCTCCGCTCAACGCCCGCCACCCAACGCTCAGCTCCACCCGCGTGCCGCACACTTCGTTTAACACTGGCCCACGAGGCACCCAGAACATGCACCTTAAATCATTCGTTCTACAAACAGATAAATTATGTTCTACAAGAACATTTACAAAATACCAAAAAAAAAAGAAATATATATATATATATATATATATATATATATAAGTATGTATGTATGTATATAAAAGAAAACCAAAAAATAATAATAATAGAAAACAAGTGCAAAGGCTCCAATCGGGACTGTCCGAGTTGTAGATACCCTAAATACAGCATTTCAACAGCACATTTTTCATATTTGTGCTGGTTTTTAACATCCCAAATAATTTTTATATGCTTTACCAGACATATATCAACAAAATCACACATACACACGCACGGGGTGAGTTTTGAAGGGAAAACAATTTTACAAAAGTTAAAATACTTATCAACCATAAGGGGAAAATTCATGACCCGACCTGTACTAGAGTTCGAACCTTTGACCGCAACTTTACCACCACCACAAAGATTTGGTGTCTCTAGTAGTCATATAATAAAGAATAAAAAACAAGTAAAAAAAAAACTGGAGATCATTATAAATTTTTACCGTAGGAAAACGGTGAAAGTTAACGCTAATTTGAAAGAAACTTAATCTTCCTTTGATAAGTCTCTAGCGCTTATTGTTTCCTAAATCGACAGATGATCAGACGGTCCGACAAACATAGGTAAATCAACTCAGCTTGTCGTCCTGATCAAGAATACATATAGTTTATGGGATCGGAAACGCCTCCTTCTGCCTGTTTTACAAACATTTGCACAAAACCAATATACCCTTTTTTTACCCATTTTCAGTGTGTTTAGGATATAATAAGTAGGGTAAGGAGAACAAATCACAAAAGAAAGTCAAGCACACTACTGATTCGGCTATAGAGACAAGATTGTGGCATTGCAAAAGCCCATTTATATACTGATATAAAGATAAAATGCTTTAAATATATAAATCGTAGATAACAAATATATAAAAATATTATGAAGGAAAAATTAAATGGGCTTGTTTGCTTCTTGAAAATATACAGGAACTCTTATTGCAACTCTTTTTTGAAACGTTATTTGGTGATCAATTTAATTCCGACTAAATAAAAATAAAAAATAAACTACTCATCTTGTTATTCAAATTACTCTCGTTTATATTACTATGCAGCCAGATTATATTAAATATATCTACATGTGATTAGGAGCAATAATACAGCAGAAGTTTAGTGTTATAAATTCTAAATGTGTAATTTATTAGTGTTATTTTTATCAAACCATTATTTCCTATAATTTCCTATGTGTTATTTATTGAATTGTAATGTATTTATTGAATTGTAAATTTAATTGCAATTTGTTATTTTGCATTTGAACAGATAGTTAAGATGTTTTCAAGATAAACAAAAAACATATTTTGTATCTTATTAAATACAAGCTATCAATGAGAATTTGATACAAATCATTTAAAATCATATTGCATTACTTTTAACAAAAATAGCATTGATTTTATAATTATTATTTTGTTGATTTTTTATATTTTTGATACAGTATGCGAATAATCTCATATTAAATTGGTTGCTCTTTAAGAAACCAATGAGCTCCAATCGAAGCGTATTAAGCTCCAAACGAAAGTAGCCAAACAAAACGCAGACATGAAAGTACGTATATGTATGTGTAAGTGTGTAAGTGTGTACATAAGTACGAGTAGAAGGAAAATCATGAAAAATTTCCCAAGTAGTCAAAGTACAGCAACAACAACTGCAAGTACAGTGGCACAAGAATAATGTGCACAAAGGCGTGCTGGCAAAGAGTCGAAGGAGGGGAACGAGGCGTGTGGGCGGCTGGGGCAACAAGGCGGCCAGTAAGCAAACAGGCTAAAGAGTAAAAGAGGCACCCAGGACGAAAGGAACTGCGCCATGTTGGAGCCAAAGCGAAGGATGTTAAGTGGCAAGAAGGCGGACAGCATTTGGGATCAGGGAAAGTGCACATTGGGACTGCATAATAATTCGCTCTCGTTTCATAATTCAACTTTAACCTTATAAAAATCGAATAAAACAACAGAAATTCGCAGAAAAATAAAATTTAAAACCGAAAATAAATATTTAATACTAAGATTTTTATGAATTAATAAAAGTAATGTTGTATAAACTTGAATAAATGCGTAATTATTAATAAATTATGAAGAATTAATAAATATATTCATTACCTTTTAAGCATTTTAAAGTTTTTTACAGCTCGTTATGATATTCTCAATTAATGATCAAATTTGCAGGCTCACATCTGAAAAAAGCGAAATAAAAATACGAGAACATTAAAAAATAATAAAAAGTTGTATCATAAAAACATTTTAAAACTGGTTTTGGATCAAACAACAAACATGAGCAACAACATACTTAGTTGGTTTCACATTTTCATTCAAAACTTTGTATTTACTCAAACAATTTCAACGCTTATTGCGTAATATCGTACCACTGTGCACTGAAGCAGTCTCAATTCAGGCACCAGAAGAGGCGAAAGAAAAAACGAAACGAAAATGGCAAAGGAAATGAACCAAGAAAAATTACAATTCTCGAAATGTTGTTGTTGTTTTTGGGGGGACGACTGCGACTGGGGTTGGAATTGAGTTTTGGTACGCGGCGACGTCGACGCCATTTTGTATGCAGGTGATTTGCCAAACGACGCAGCTGTGTGTGTGTGTGTGTGTAATTTTTATCTGCCAACTTTTATCATTTTTTATTTTTACACACATTTCGTTTGCCTTTCCACCAGCAAAATCGCGTCAAGGTAAACTGCAGCGGGGGCAGCCATCACACACACACACACACACACACGCACACAGACACACACATACACACAAGCAGAAAACTGAAAGAAAAATTGCGTTCAACTTTGAATGAGTTTTCACGCAGCAGCTAAAGAAATGAACTAAAGACGCGGCAAACAAACGAAACGAGTCGCTCTCAAGGCTGAAAAGCAGACCCAAAGATTGAGCCCAGCCCCAAGCAGGTTCCAGCCTCAACCCCAATGCTGGCTCGAGCCCCATCAACAACAATACAAACAGCAACAAAACTTCCATTGTCATCGCCGTTGTTGTTGTTGGTGTCGTTGTTGTTCTTGTAGCAGCACAATTACCCAACGCTTGAAGGTGATATGTATATAAATACGAATACATATGCTCATATAGAGCTTCCCACATTACACGAGCCCGATATGAGACATTACTTCAAGTTTCACATAGCTCATATTATCAAGATTTTCACAGCTCAAGGAAAAAACATTTCGGTACAGTTGGCAGATGTCTTTGCCTAGACATAAATTTTTTCTTTTCTCTAAATTCAAATAATTTGTATCCATCTATCAGCTATGTGCGAAATTTCGATGGTATTTTGCTTTCGTAAATTGCAACTTTAAAATGCTGTAAACCAATTATGAACGCAAAACTAGTTCACTTAACTGTTAATGTTATCGATATTTTTCGCATCTATATTTACTGAATAGCGATATATCTATCGGTGGAACTATTGGAACTCCCCTTTTATATGTCTACATTTTTGTTATTTGACTACCTCAAAAACACTTTTAATTCCATTTTTTTAGGCTTAGTATAAAATTTATAATTATGATATTAGACATGATTTTTTGACAAAAAAAATTCCAAAGAATGTTATACTGAAAAATGTATATACTCTAAATACAGAATCAATCTAGAAGACAAATCATCAACAAAGTTGTGGGAGATGGAAACATGGAAGCTTTGAATCCGAGAACTTTACATGTTTCAATTTTTGTCAATTTTGTATTGTCTTTTTATATATTGTATATTGAATATAAAATCAAGAATTCTAAGCTTAACAATTATTAAGCTTAAAACGAAGTTATCTCAATGATTAGATTTTAAGATTAAGATAAAGAGATTAGGATAAAGAGCGCTTCAGGCGGTCAGACTTGAAAGCCATGATAGATAAAAGACACAGAAACCAACCAGGCCTCTTTAGGCAATGGAACCTGTAGCTGGCTTAAGACACCAATGTTTTCTATTGCTTTTCGTTATTATTATTTGTTTCTTATTCTGACCCCCGATGACTTTGGTCCATCAGCCGCGAGGCTTAGCGAACAGGGTTCGGTAATGGAGGTGCTAGTGGGTGTGCGAGTGGGGTTAAGGGGTGTCAGCGGCCTACAGGAGCCACATCAAGTGGCGCGCAGGACACGCTTTAAGCAGTCAAAACAATTTGAGCTGCGTGGCCAGTAGCTATGGCCAGCAAGAGCACCAGCATAAGCCCCTATTCCGGATAACTAAAGGCCTGCTGCTGGCTGCTTCTAACTGCTGCTTTTACACTCCTCTCTCTCTATCTCTATCTCTCTCCCACACAGACACTTTTTGGCCCTTATCGCCTGTGGTCCTATGTACACTCGTTCATGAAGGGAAAATGGCATATTGGGTTTGTACAATGTTCATTCTATCAAGCTATCTGCTTGATTTGATTTATTCTGCATTAAATAGTTTATTAAAAGAAAAAGATCATTTTTGAAAAATTTTTTGTATTTATATTACTTATATTTATGTTTTTAATCGATTCTGCTTGTTAAGATTAGTAAAAAAAAATAATAATAACAATATATATTAAAACAAATTCTGAGGTAAAATTTTTATGTCAAAAATCATTCCAATATTTTTTAAAATTTTGGCATGTAAATTTTCGAATTTTTAGCTAATGTATTTGAAACTCTCATAACTTTGTCAAAAACTGAACAGAATTGCTTGAATTAATTTACTAATTTTCATTTTTGGCTACAAGTAAACTGTGAGAGAGTATTGCGCTGTCGGTTACACTCGACGGCAAGATTTGTGTCTGTTTTTTGTTAGCCTGGCTGGAAATTGTCATTGAGCTTTGACTCAGGTAGCTGGCGCAGCAACAGCGCCCCATCAAACGTCTTCAAAGACTTTTGCTTCATTGGGGCGAAAGTAGAATAACAGCAACAGCAACAACAACAACAACGACAACGGCAACAACTACAGTTAGAGCAGCAACAACAATGCTGGCAGCCATTTTGACTGACTGTCAGGTCGTCCTGACGTTATTCCGTTGTCCTCAGCTTTGTTGCTCCCCACATCTGTCTATCCGTCCGTGTGTCCGCCTGTTTATGCCTGAATCACTTTTGTAACTTTTGCCCAAAGTAAGAGAAAGAGACAGAATCAGCGAGCTGGAGACAGAGAAAGAGTGGCAGGGGCAGGAGGCGAGATGAAGCGGGAAAACTCATTCCGAAATCATTTTTGGAAAATCGCCTGCGGCTGTGTTTTGTTAAAAACTGAAAAACGGAAATACAACAAAAATGTTTCCAAACTGAGGGGAAGCGGGCAACGACAAATGGAGAAGGGGCAGCAGCGGGGAAGTGGCTGGAAGCAGCTTCCTTTTCGACTTGTTTAACTTCTACTCAAGTGCATTTCGGGCTGTGCGACAGGCAGCTCAAGAAACTTATCCGATGCCGCACTCGATATGCCCTAGTCGAAGTATTTACGACTCTATGTGGGTCAATTGATCTGATCTCGACTTTAAGAAGTTGGCAGGCCCAACCACTCGAATAGTTGATTTTTGTTCTTCAACAAGTTTCAATTAGATTGGCAGCTTTCTTGCCTAAATATTTCATTAGTCAAATACGATTATCTTTTATTTTTTTAATTTCAAATCAATTAAATACATTTTCAACAGACAAGTTGACAGCACCGGAGTTGGCAGCCCCAGTCAGTAAGTTATCAACTGGATGTGAGATATAAACAAGTGGAATGCAAATTCAAAAGCAGCTCAACTTTGCATCAGATGGACAGCTTTGCAGCAAGCAAAGTGACAAGTTGGCAGCGCCATTCAACTGTTACTTATTAAGGCAAAGAGTAGATCTTAAAATAACATGAATAACGTAGAAAATTTGAACATTTTGCCGCGGTCTTAGCAAAAGTTTTGACTGCTGTTTCACGGGTACTTTTTTTTTTGCTTTTTGCATTTTCTGCGTTTTCCCTTTGATGGAAAATTTACATGCCACAATGCTGATGATGATGATGATGATAATGATGTTGGTTAAATTAGTAGTAAAATTGTTAAAGCAATCGCAGCAGAGGGCTAATCGAAAACGATACAGATGCATTTCGATGGCCACATATGGCAGATGCTGTGGTAAAAATAAATCCAGAAATCAAAGTAATGTGATATATGGGCGATTGTCTCTGTAATTAGATGATCCCCAAATCAGCCGCTAATTTTTCCGCAATTTGCTTAGTAATGCAATCTAAATACAAACAAAATAGTGCCCGCCGAGGGTTGCAAAGGGGGGTGCTGCACACACACACACATACACAGGGTAAGGGACAGGAACAGGAACACGGACAGACGAGGCGAGGCGAGGCGAGGCGAGATCGACGGGCCGTGAAATACACACTCCAAACTCAATGGCATATGTACACATACATGCCCCGGAGTGTTGCACATGTCCCTCTGCGGCAAAACAAACACGAGCCATGTCAAAGCCAACCAAGCGATGTCAGCGGCGCATCTCTCAGATCCCAGCGGGAATTCAGCCCGAAAATCACAGCATGTACCAAAGCCAAAGCCAAATCCAAAGCCAAAAAGGGGGTTGGGCTGAATTTGTGCGATGTCGCTATCGTTTTTGTCCTGTCTGCCTTTTTGGCTATTTGGTTGTTGTTCGTCGTGGGGTTGACCTGCAACGCAGACCCTTCCCAGTTCCCCTGCTGCCCTGCGGCCCACATGCGGCGCTCGACGGTTCTTGTCTTTAATTTTTCAGCGCATTTGGCTTTTATAACGTGATTATCAGACGATTTGATTTGGCGCTAAATGCAATTGCCAAATGCCAAAGTCAACGACGGAAACCATAGCGACGGACCCAGACCCACACCCGGAGACGGAGACGGAGACGGACATCCTCGACAGACAGAAGTGTCAATCGAGTGCGGTCCCATCTGTTATATACCCCTGCAATCCAAATTGTTCGAAACACATGACCACATCCAAACAGGATTCTGATTCACAGATAACTAAATTTTTGACAATTGTTTTTTTTTTTGTTGTCGCTTAATTGATAAGCAACTAAAATCTTTAGTTAAGCTAGAGTAGAAATCGGTTTTATAACTTTACTGTGGGTTGATCAGGAACTATTTATAAGACGGTTCTTAATAGTTGAGATCTCCAATTGTGCCCCAATTAGTCAATAAGTCAATAAAATAACAAGCATCCATGTTCGATTTAGCCAAAAGACACAAATCAACCAAAATAAGCTATCAAAATAATGTTAAATAATATGAATATTTCTTATATTATACAATAGACGTTAATACAGACGGACGGACAGACAGTGTTTTTATCCATTTCATTGCATTGGTATAAAAAAGAGGACCTGAAATGTTCAAGAATTAGTCCGATTTTTTTGCCTGTTCGGAAAGAGGCTACTCACTGCCATATTCAGTTTGGCAGAAGATGGTGAACCTATTTTTGAATAACGTTTGCAAAATAATAAGTATTAAATCCATAAAAAACGTAAACATTCTATATAACAGGCTTCTATTGAAAAGTTAAAACTAAAACCATTTAGACATAATTTTGATTGTTATAAAATTAATCATAAATTTATAGTCGAGTATTTTTTGGATTATAATTCTAACGTTTGATAGATAGATCCTAAGAATTTACCCTTAAGCTAATAAATAAATACATAATTTATAATATTAAAAACATATATATTTAACTTAAAAACGTTCGTTATAAAGTTTATATCAAAAATATACTTTCGCCACTAGATTTGTACTTTGTCTAAAGGTATTTTTATTTAATAAATAATATACAAATACATTAGCATAATATTACTATGATTTTATCGCATAAAAACTTTTTTGTAAATTCGATAGCTTTCTTCAAAACATGTATTCAATGCCACACACACACACACACACGCACACCCATCTAGTTCGTCACTGTTAATGTCGATAGAGCAATTTGTCCGCTGGATAGAGGCAGCCTGTTGCCAATAGTGCTCTCAACTAACTACCCCGCTGCCCCTCCCGGCGACACCATTCAGACACACACACACACACATAAACATACACAACCGCTGTGCCAACACACTTCAGAAGCAACCACGGACCAGGGACTACGGCCCGTGACCCGCTCCACTCGACGCGGTGCACGGACGAGCGAATCTGCAAATAAGAACACGGAGAATGCAGATGCGAGTGCGAATGTGAATTGAGATGGGTGTGTGTGTGTGTGTGTGTGTGTGTATGTGAGTGCGAATGCACCCGTCGAGACATTCGGGTCAGTTGTTTAGTGGCTGCTGAATTGAAACAGAAACAAGTGGGCTCAACGGGGTTGTTGTTGCAAGTTGACAGCCAGCAAATGCAAACAGCGCGAACGAAGGCCCAACACATGTTGCAATCTGAACGAGGGCGAATGTGAATGTGAATGCGAATGTGAATGCGAGTCTCTTTTGGTGAGACATGGACCAGAGCCGCATGCTCGTAGACAGGCAATATAATGTTGTGGCGCGACTTTGGCTCAATCAAAAACTCATCATTGCCATTGTTTGGCGCTGAAAGGCGATTTGATTGATCTTTTCGGCGCGAGTGCCGCCAAGACGTTAAAGCCCCGTCGCGCCATTGATCGAGAGCGCCGCATGGGGGCGGCAGCAGCATCTACAGCAGCAGCAGCAGCAGCAATTGCAACCATCATCATCATCAACAGCAACTCTTGATGATCCGGCAACTAATTTTTGCCCCGCAACGCTTTGCGTAACGTTTTTCATAACAGATGCTAACTGGTCGTCTAGGTCGACTCCCTTGGGAGTTGCTGCTGCTGCTGCTGCTGCTGCTGCTGCTATTGCTGTAACAGTTGCAGTAGCCACGCCAGCAACAACAGCACCTTACTGCCACACAGGTCATCTATATGTATCTATATATCTCTGGCACTTAATCTCCAATGCCAGCCGAGGCGCACATAAATATGTAAAGAAGACAACAGCAGAAAACAGCCAAAACATACAAAATAAACAGAAACGAAACGAAACGAAAAAAAAAAATGCAAATCACTGAAGCTCAAAAGCCCAACGAGACACCAAATACCCAGCACAGGGGTGTTGGGTTGGCCCTGCCAGAGAGCGACAGAGAGAGAGATGGAGCGAAAGCAAGAGAGAGCGAGAGCGAAAGAGATTGAATGGGATCGGATTGGCCTGGTTTGGGTTTGGGTTTGAGTTTGGGCTTCGGCTTGGGCTTGGGCTTTGTGGCTGGCAGCGACGCTTTGCCGGGTGGTTGGCAGCAAAGTCAAGCCAGGCAAAAGTATTACAATAATTATGATAATCTATGCCATAAAAAAAACGGTACCCACTCCAAAAAACAAAAAAAGGAGCTCAAATCGACACCAACAGCAGCAGCAAGCACATTTGTGGCTCGCCCACACACACACACATACACACACAGACACACATACGCAGGATTTGAACTGTGGCAAGCAAAAGATATGCAGGGAATTACCATACTTTAAGCTACCGCAACACAAACAAAACACAGTGAAGAAAACCTGCAACACAATCCACAAAGTTGTCCAAGTTTAGATATTTTTAAATTATGCTAAATATTTATATCTCTAAAAAAAAACGAGTAAACACATAGCAGTTTGGGTAGAACCGACAGCGCAATACTCGTTCACAATGTAAGCAAATGTTTTCAAAGATGATTTTAATTAGGATTTTCTTTACTATTAAAAAAATCAAATTCAAGTTCAAAATTAATAAAATAGGCCGCTAAACGCCATCAAATAGATACGGCTCTGACCAGAAACGACAATCGATTCAAAATAAAAATTTGGCATTTTAAATATTTTATAAAAGTGATATTCTCAGTAACGCATATATTTTACATGTAGAATCAAGGTAGAGCAGCAATTATGATCAAAATGCCATTAAACAAAGTTATGGGATTTTGAAATGTGGGAGCTATAGATCCGAGAGCTTTGCATGTGAATATTTTTGTCAACTTTAATCTATAAATAAAAGTCTTCAGAAATTATGTGACTCGCATATACCCGAGTATATATTCAAAGTTTTAAGTGCATTGCACACACTCAATATGCTTTTTTGGCTTTGTGAAGGGGGTATAAAAAAAATACGAAAATAGATAAAGGGACAAAGGACACAGGACAAGGATTATAGAGAGCTACAAGTACATCGGAGATACAAATAGACTAAGCTGCACTTTGATTTCATACTTAGAGTATCATATAAAACATAAAAATCTTATCTTTTATATGTTTAAGGACCATATTATAGGAATAGAATAGAATATTATATAATATAATAGAATGTATAAATCTTTTTGTATACTGTATAGATATATTCTTTATAAATATATATATAATAGGAAAGCTCAGCGTAGCTCGAATAAAATATTTTAAGATTAACACAAAGACAAATTAAAGAAAGTACGAAAAACTTCCCATATATATATTTTGGTAATGTAGGAGTAGGGAACTCCGAAACGAGAAGCTTATCAAGTAGTATGCCCCGAATTTCTATTGTTATGATTATCTAGACGAATCTTGAAAGGATTTTCTCGTTATGCGGCTCTCATCATTGCTGGGCAAGCGAGAAGAAACAGCGCCAACAGCCAACCAGCTGGCCATTTGTCTACATTAAAAGCAGGTGGCTGTCAACTGTAACTGTTACTTTTAATGTGGCTGCTGCTGTTGCTGACGACTATTGACTGACCGTTGGCCGTTGGCCCGTGTTCCGTTTGCTGAGTGGAAATGGGGGGGAATAGGGTATCTGTGGCTTCAGCTGCAGTTTGGAACATTGTGTGTTTGATTTTTATCTGCGTACGTGGCGTCGCATGGCGTGGCCATTCCGTAGCGTAACGTAACGTAACGTTACTTTGGCCGCCCACTGGGCGCACTGGGTTGCGGCAGTCATGGTCGCAGCCGTGGCCCTTCGGTGCGCTCCACTGATCCAACTGGCCACATCGACATATCGACAACAACATTGTCCCCGGAGTGCGAATGCGAGCTGGCAACGTTGGCAGTTTTCACTGCGATGACGCCTACATATCCTTGTGGCCTGCCAGTGTTGTTGTCAACGTTGTTTCTGTTGTTGCTTTTGCCGCTGCTGCTGCTGCTGCTGCTGCTGCTGTTGTTGTCGACAGCCCATCAAAATCAGGCAACTGCGCTGCCAATGCTGCAAATGCTGCCAATGCTAGCGATGAGGCAGCCGCTCCCTCGACGCTCGTATTTCGTTTACAATTTGACCCTTGAAAGGCACACAGACAACAACAAACAGCATAAACACCCACACGCATCAAACGAGGGCTGCCACACAAGTTACCATTAAAGTTGCAAAAACAAATTCTAATATAATAACAATAATTCTAATGTATATATATATATTTTTTATGTATTTTTTTTTGTTTCGTTATTAATGAACTTTTTTATGTTTTTATAATTTAATACTTGACTTTTTCAGAGAACCGTTTAATTTTACTCATTAATTTTACTTATATATTATTAAGTCTTGTGCTATTAAAGTATTCAACTTTATTTTCATGAATAATATTCGTATCACCAATTGGACCTAAACACTAAATTGTTTTTGTTTTTACGTGCTGCCAACTTAATGCACATATGTAAGCTATGCGTGCTGCCAGATCGTAAAATGTAAGCAAAATTAGCAGTTCTTGTTTCTTGTTTATCATTTACTTTGATCATGTTGATAAATATAAATTTCTGCTTATATAGAAATCTGTTTAAAACATTAATATCAATAAGAATAGTTTATTAATAAACTAATAAAGTAAAAAATATTAAATGTCATTTAAAAATATATACAATGTATCACAGATACAATATATATTTGTTGACAAACATTTTCTAAAATATCTACTAAATTTAAAATTAATGAATTTAAAGGATTCTCTAACTTTACAAATATTATTTTTTGTTGTCTGCCTCTAATATGACTTTTGACCAATTTAAAGAAGAAATGATTATTTTGTGAATCGAAAACTGTACGAGAACACCTCGTGAGCAGAGACTGGGACATGGCCATGGCAATGGCGATATGGAGCGAGGATTGGGGGGGTTTGTTGGCGAGGCTGATTGCAAAGTGTGAGTTGGACGACAGGTTGTTTCTGTATGGGTTTGGCAGCAAAGCCATCGCTATCCAATGGCTCCAGCCGGGGAGGGGTGGGGAGCTTCAATTCTCCATTTGCTGCCGTGGGTAGTTTTGATAAAACGTTTCAATGGCTGAGCACATAACAGTTGACTGGCTGCCTGGCCGTGTCTCTCACTCTTTGTACGTGCGGGTGTGCGAATGTGTGTGTGACAAAGACCATAAACTCCAAAAAAGCTCGACATACAACCAGGACAAACGTTATTCCTGCTGCTGCTGCCTGCTGTTGCTGCTGTTGCTGCTGCTGCTGCTGCTGCTGCTGGTGTTGGCGCCTGCCCCGCTCTTGGCCCGGTTTGCCTGCCGCTGTTGACGATGCGACGCTGACTGGCATTTTGAGGGTGGCAGCGGTGATAAAAAGTTGTGCTTGTTGTAATAACAACAGCTCTCGATGCTCTGGCAACGACAACAACAGCAACAACAACGACAACAACAGCAATGCCAACTCCCAAGCCGCATATACAAACATACTCAAGTTTTTTGCTTGTGTGTGTGGGTGGCATTGCCACGGAGGCGTGGCATTGATAGAGCAAAGCAAGTAGTGAAGGATAGCGGGGGAGGATAAGAGAAGGGGACACAAGATTGGGAGCTGTACGAGCCGGCTCAATGAGGCTATTTGGAACACAACGATTTCGCGTCGTTGTTGTTGCTGATGTTGATGACGATGATGATTACACGTTCACGTTGAAGACTTTCTCTGTGTGTGTGTGTGTGTGTGTGTGTGTGTGTAGTTGTAGTAGTAGTAGTTGTGCTGCAGATATTCATCGAAAGCAAAATGACAGCCTAGAGACACATTCAACAGCAACAGCTCCAGAGCCAAAGATAAGAAATGAATGACAGGCTAAAGAAGAAGCAGCCCAAAGCACAAAACCAGGAGCCACAAATGCAGAGCGAACGCGAAGGAGAGATGTGAAGGGGGGTGGAGGTGGGGAGGAGACGCACTCGTTGCCCCAACAAGCAGTTCCATTATGGAGCTGGCATATCAGTCAGTGTCAGTGTGAATGCGAAATTGCTTTGCTTTTACGATGGCTCGTCGAGTGTTCGCTCCTTGGTTCGTTTATTCGTATTGTTGTTGTTATTGTTGTTGTTGTTATTGTTATTGTTGTTGTTGCTGCTGCTCTTGTCATTTCGTGGCACGGCAAAGGTACATAAAAGTAATGGCTAATGGATATTATGTACCCAGAACGTACCGTTCTGTAAGGTAAGCAAAACTCTAACCCGCCCACCCAACCCCCCCCACCCCCACCCCCTCCCTACTCCTTGTATAAATCACATACACACAGCTATGGCTCAAGACCCCATTGAGGATAAGTGCGTTGACGAAAATCTCAACGAAATAGTTACAACAAACTGCACGAAAAAAAAACAAAATAATAATAATAATAACAAATAACATCAACTAAATGTGGCCTTAAAATGCCAAAAGAGAAACGACTTGAGTTTCATTCACAATTCATGTAAAGTTGAGAATTTTGAAAATCCTTCAGATTTTGATTTGAGCTAAAAATGTTTATTAAAAACGCTTCCAGTTGTCAAAGTTGACTGCCACTTTAAGCTGATGTTAAATTTGCATTGCTTATGTTAGTCAACAAATAACATTATAACATTATTACAAAAAGCTTATATATAATAATAATAATAATAATAATAATAATAATAATAATAATACTAATAATAATAATAATAATAATAATGATAATAATGATAATAATAATAATAATAATAAGTAATAATAATAATAATAATAATAATAATAATAATAATAATAATAATAATAATGACAATAATAATAATGATAATAATAATAATAATAATGACAATAATAATAATGATAATAATAATAATAATAATAATAATAATAATAATAATATTTTTATTAAAATCTTATTAAAACCCAACTTCAATGAATGATGAACATTTTGCAAGGTTGCCACATCTTTGAATTGTATCCAATCGAGCTGTCAACTCGCTGCGAATGCAGTCAATTATTAATGACCTCCTTTTTATGCAAATTAACAAACACAATTGCCTATTTAATAAATAAGTAAAGCTAACTTCTGATTCGTGAAGAAATTAGTTTGAAAAATCATGCTTATGTGAGGAGCTGAGCACTTGAATCAAATTGTTTGGCAACAACAACAACAGAAATAATATATGCAACGGCGTTTCAGTCACGTACCAGAAGAATTCAAACAACGATAAGGCAACCCCAAACCAACAACAACAACAACAACAACAAAAACAAGAACGGGCATAAAAGAAGTCGCAATTTCTTACGACGAAAATGTCGGCCGAATATAAACAAAATATAGTTGCACCCCGCTCAACATATATAAGTACTTATAACATATACATAGTAGTAGGCGTGTGTGTGTGTGTGTGTGTGTGTTTGTGTTTTGGGCGTTGCACGTCAAGATTGTGTGGCTCTGAAAGAATTGGCCGTATTGGTGGTTGCCACGCTTCGGCGGCCATAAGCCCCAGCCCGAGCTTCGGTCCTGTCCCCGTCCCCATCCCAATCCCCGCACTGTAAGGCCATGGGCCTATCTGTCTATCTTTATATCTGCCACACACACACACAAATACACACTCACGCACACAAAATAGAGGCCTCACCGAGTCCATACATCAGTGCTCCAGCTATGGCTCAAAACTTGAGTCTGTGGCACCATCGAATTAAACGCCAATAAACTAAACAAAACTGAATTCTCTTTTATAACTTATACTACTCAAAACAAACTTTAATAATGCAACTATTTAAGTTATTACTTATATTAAAGTTTTTTAAATGAAATAAATAAAATCATTAAATTTTGGTATATTTATTATGTAGCGTGTAATTATTATTAACGTTATTCAATATTTTTTTCTCAAGCAGTAATATAATAGGCATAAATAAGTTTTAGTTTAAAATTAATCAATTTTGATTATAACAACTTTTAAATGTCGCAATTTTTTATATTTGAATTTTGAAAAACACAAAAAGGGTTCTAACTAACAAGCAGGATATGAAAAACCCATGACCGAAATGCCATCAGTTTTAAATTTAGAAGATTCGGATGCAAGAGCTTTACTTGTCAAAGTTTTTGTTGCACTCACTTTGCCATTGACATAATTTAGAGGATAAATTATGACCAAAATTGCATCAAACATGAAAATCAGTTAAGTTTTGACAAAGTCATGTGAGTTTGAGTTGTGGGAGCTTTGGATCCGAGAGCTTTACGTGTCAAAATTTTTATAAATTTTTGCTTGATTTTTGACCAAAATATTTCAGACCCCCGAATCACTTTGAATCTTGTTTTTTTTTTATCCTAATTGAGGCACGCACAACCGATTAAACATATAAATTCAAGATTCTAAATTTTGAACAAAAAAAAATTGTTTGAAAAAAGTTTTAAAAATATATTTTTTTCAATTATGTATATATTTTAAATGGAAAATTAGTCTAGAGGACAAATCATGACCAAACCACCTTTGAAATATGGAAGTTATGGATTCGAGAGGCTTACATATCAAATATTTTGTTAATTTTAATCTGTCATTAAAAAAAAAGATCTTATGTGAGGCATGTATACCGGAGTATATATAAAATGAAATGTAGTTTAATCTATTTTGGAATCTTGAAATCTTTGTAAGAAGTATAGTTTTAGTATAAATTAATCTGTTTATGTATTTCTTCGGCATAAGTTGAAAATGTTAATTGCTTTTTACAGAACACCTTTTTTTTGGCATTTCAAACTGTGTTCTTGCCCACTGTCGCATTTCGGTGGCAGGCCAAGCTCGATAAGGCGCCCATCGACAAAGGCGACACCCAAAACTCATTTGTTACGCTCCCCGAGAAGAGCGATATCTTTGGGCCTTCAGCTTTGGGCTCGAATTCGATTTCGGTTTCGGTTTTGGGTCTGGGACAACGCCTTACACAGCAGCAGCAGCAGCGGCAGCAGCAGCAGCAGCAGCAGCAAAAATATTTGTGCTTCTATTTGTAATCCTCGGTACTGGGGCCAGGGCGCTGAATATTGTTACCTTTGGCGCTGGCTCTGTTGGAGTAATAACTTTATGCTAAAGTCGGCAACCGAAATCAGGTTCAAACAAGCATAAAACTTTGCCAAACGCCAGCTGTGTGTTGGTGTGTGTGTGTGTGTGTTGCCAACCCTCGAGATAGCCTGGCCGGATAGCCCAGCAAGTCAGCCAAGCAACGTTTCATGTCTGGCTCTGTCTGTAGTTATATCAGCGCCGTCATCATCGATATAAACTCTTGACTGACTGTGTGACTGACGAACGGACAGACGGACAGACGGAGTGACGGAGGCGATGGCTGGTTAGATAGTCGCCCATTGCCATTCCCAGGCAGCGCCTCAACTTGGCCTGAGCTCATTCATCCATTCATTCATGCCAGCCCAGGCAGCCCAGTCAGTCAGTCAGCCAGCAAACCGATACACCGCAGTAATCGGTGTCGGAAGGGACACGGAGAGGGGGGAGGGGGGTAGAGTGTGTGCGGTGTGTGTGTGACTTACACTCGCCAGCAATATCGAAGGCAAAAGCGAAGCTCAGTTGGTTACTGGCCTGGGGTGAGAATGGGAATGGGAATGGGAATGGGAGTGCGAGTAAGAGTGGGGGTGGGGGGTGCAATATAGGAACCCACCATGCGTATACGTAATCTGGTATTAGATTACTGATCCATGTCAAATCTTTGGCTTAGGTCCCGTCCAAGTCCATCTCTCTGCGTACGCGTTGTTTTGATTGATACGAACCAAACTCAACTCAATTCAACTCGGCGAAACAGCTCTGCACACATTTACCAGCTCTCTCTCTCTCTCTCTCGCTTTCTCTCTCTATCTCTCTCTCTCTGTCTAACGAACCCGTCCTTCCTCTCGCAAACGCTGTTTCATCCTGTTCCTTACGCGCCGCTGATTTTATGCGCATCGTTTCCACATCACAAGGCAGGCGTCCAAATTTCAAGCTGGTGGGGACAATCTCCGCCCCCACCCCCCATTCCCTTGCCCCTTTGCAACCCCCTCTCTTAAGTAGTAAAAAGAAAAACTGAAAAGGTGAATGCATTACTTATAAAATTAAGCAGTGGCAAACGTACAAAACAGACAGAAGCCCAAAATCAAATCGAAGGTAACAAGAAGAGTGGGAGTGGGTGGCAGTAGGGGGGTGGGGGGAGGTGTGTGGCTGAACAGGTGAATTATTAGACAGGCGGGACCCGGCAGCTGGTGGCAAAACTGCCAACTGGCAACTGGAAATGCCAGTTGATTGAACTTTTTGTAGAGCGTTCGTCAACAAGGTGCATTTTTACAGGTGAACAACGTGGGCGGGGGGCGGTGGGCGGCGTAAGTTCAACTGTTTGGCCACGATTTAGTGTAATGGCAAAAAAAAACACAAAGAAAAATAAAAGAATAAATGGAAAAAACAAACAAACAAAAATGTGAACGAAAAGAAAAAGCAATCTCGCACTCTGCTGTACACTCAACTGAATTGCCATGCAAATTGCGCTCGAGGACAGCGCACAGTCAAAGATTGTCAGCTCGATAATCGAAGCGTTTGTTCGCATCAAATGTTCTGGAAGATCAACATGAATGTAATGCCAGGTTCCAGCCCGCAGCTGTAGGTTAAAACGTGCCAGCTACTCTCAAGAACCTGTGCCATAGTCGACAAGCCAAGAAAATCTCAAAAAGTGACAAACTCCCCAATGGAAAGAATAAATTTTTATAAATATTATTTTTATAAAAAATCTGAACGATAAATCAATGCTAACAGGAACAGTTTTTTACAATTTTAAAATTTTAACTCGATCATCTTTTTTACGATATTTTGATGTAAATCGGCAAACTTTACGTTACTGACATTAAAAGTTAACATACCTTTGCAAGCAAACAGCAGAAGATAGTTAATATTAGTTTTTTTATCGGCTTTTATATATATACACATATATATTTATAAATTTCTATACATACACATTATACTTTATTACATTAAAGGTACAAATGTTATTGTAGCAAATTTCTATTGTCTTGTGGGAATATGTTCATTGACTTGCAACGCAATTTAGGCCCCTCTACGCGATTCTCATGAATTCAAGTAGTGCCTGCAAACTTCGGGTATATTTAGTGATATTTTTACTGTTGTTGTGATATTTCATCGAGGTAAGTGACTCTCGCTTTCAATCCCTCTCTCTCTCTTTTCGTCAACTCTTTTTCTTTCTCTCCCTTAATCTCTTTCTCTCTCTCCGACTCTCTCTTACTCTTTTTTTTCTTCTCTCTTTCTCTCTCTCTCTCTCTTTGACTCCCTCGCGCAGTTTCTCTTTTTCTGTCTTTCTCTCTCTCTACTCTCTCTCTTACTCTCTCTCTCTTCTCTCTCTCTCTCTCTCTTCTCTCTTTCTCTTTTACTTTTTTTTACTCTGCATCTTACTCTCACCCACTTTGTGGGTCTTCATGTACCCATTTAACATTTGTAAAAATATTATATATGTATATGTATCCCCAACTTGATCGATTCGTTGTGGCAAGCGAACTCTCTCAGGTTCCCAAAAGGGACAAGTTTGTCAGGATATTTACACTTGGTTATTTGAATAGACACGTTTGGGAATTGCGTCTCAGCTGCTGTGAACCCCACATCCCACACTCCACCCTCTCCCCTCCCCTCCACCCACCAGCTCCTTCTACCTCCCCACAAACAGCAGGAAACCATCATAAATAATGCACAGTTTACCTTAAGAGGATTTTCAACGCCTCCCCAAGATAATAAGTAAGGACACAAAAGCGCACCACGCCCCAAACAAAGCGCTGGCCCCCGAGTTCCCCCCCCAGCCCGCCCCCCACGCACTAAAGGCAAATATGAAAATATATGTGGGAATATGATGTGTGTTTACGTGTGTGTGTGTGTGTTTGTTGTGTGTGTTGTTCCTGTTGTTGTTGTTGTATTGGTGAGTTCGCAGCACGCCCTAATTTTTGGGCTTATTATTAACCAGTTCGCTTGGCTCTGTTCGTTTTGTTCGCTTTGTGTGTCGCCGCCGTTGACGGGGGCGTTGGGCGGGCGGGCAAGCCGGTGGGCGTGGTCCCAGTTAACGGCAACAACATCTGTGAAGATGCTGCCAAACGCCGAAACGCCAGCATAATTATAATAATCATTTCATAATCATATTTTATTTTAGTTGTATGGCCCGCCCGCTGCTCGAACACAACCGCCCCCCGCCGCCCGTCCCTGTCCCTGTTCCTGCACCATGCACGCAGCAGCCTGCACCCTGCCGCTGCTGGTCATGCCCGCCCCTGGTTATCGCAGCAGGTTTCCTCGCCTGTTTGCCTGTTTTTTTTTTGGTCCTTCCTCCGTTTCTTTTTTTTTTGAAACAGTTGCCAAAAACGTAGAAGGAGTAGTTTGGAGTCGGAGTCGCAGTTTTTGGGCAGGGTTGGCAGCTCTGGCCAGAGTGCGACAGATGTGTTTCTCATTCGATTTTTAATATGCGGCCAATCTAACTGTAATTGGTTTGTTATTGTCTCCCGGCTACGAAGCATGCGGAGCTGCAAAACCTCAGGAGACTTTTTCTGCATCGCTTCCCGAGGGTTCGCTTCCAACCTCCCTCCCTCTCCCTCCTCCTCCCCTCTCCCACTCTCTCTCTCTCGCTGGCTGGTCGCCTGCTGTGGTAAATATCTATCGTTTATTGTTATTGCTCTTGTTCGCTCTATTGTTTTCGTTGTTCGTCCTTCTGCCAGTCGACCTGTCGCCTGTCGCCTCCCCCCTCCCCCCCTCTGCCCGGCCAGTTAAATTTATGAAAAATGTTGTTCACACTTTCCTTTCGCAACATTCGTGTACTGCCTGGGGTTAGGGCCAATCTCGAGGGTGTGATGGTTTGGGTTATGCCTGCCCCTGCCGCTTGATTCTATTGTTGTTGCTGCTGCTGCTGTTGCAAGTTGCTGTTGCAAATGGGTTACATGCTTGCACATGTTGGCTGTCCTCCCTCCACCTGCCGGGCCAACCCAAAAAACAAAAACCTCAACAACTTTAGCTTGGTCCCCGCGGAACCCTTCCTGCCTGGGCAGATTTTAATAGGATCAAAGAAAGTGCTCGTCCATTGAAATGGATGTTTAAGCGATTCTACAAGTTGATACTGTTATTTTGAGCAAGCGCTAAGCCCCAAAATATGCAACAACAACAATTTCTAGTATTAAGAAATATATTTCGTATATTTAAAATAATAATATTTAACCGTATAACTGAATTTATAAGAAACGCTTCAATTCAGTTTACAGCAAGAAAAAATGTCAGTTCATTAAAATGTTTTTTTTTGCTCTCGAAATTATAATTATTTTCAACTTATGTTTTAAAGTTTTGCAAATAATAATTACAATTTCAATTTCAATTTGAAATTGTTGTTTTATTTTTTTTAATTTTTATTTTTATTTCCAATTTAGTGTGACCAGTTGCTTAGTTTATTCGAATTTAGAAAATAAAGTAGCTAAATAACATTGCTCTAAAAAGGTTCAATAAAAAATAAAATAAATTTAAAAAAAATATATAAAAAAAACTATAATCTTTATAGGACAAATCTCGATATATATTATTAAAGTGAATAAATATTTGAATTTATTATGAATGTGACCAATCGTTTGAATATATTGAATATATTCTAAAGTAATTAATCGAATTGGTTTTTTATGTTGGAGAACTTTACAAAGAATTCCTTTAAATTTACTATTTCACATAAGTAATTAATAAGTAATTAAAATGTTTTCAAATAACAAAATAATCAACTCATAGTTTCGGGCATTTCGAGATATATTTTTGTGTAAGCTATTTCTGAGAGTTATCGTAAAGCTTCCGACCAGATGGAATTTCCCAAAAACTGAGTTCCATTCATTTGGTCGCAGTGGCAGTTGTTGTTTCTACGTTGAGACCGCAACGAGCAACTTATAAAGCATAACGAATGCCAAAATGCCATCGAAAGGGTCAAAGTTAGGCATGTGTCTCTGTGTGTGTGTGCGTGTGTGTGGTATGGAGTGGGTCGGTTGGATGGTTTTTTCGTCTAGCGGTTTTTGTGGGTGTGCGCTTAAGTTTCGTCTCGGGACGCATCTGATATCAGATTTGTCGCCGTGGCACTGTTGCTATCGCAATCGCAATCGCATATGCCCGTTCCCGTTTCCGTTCCTGTTGCTGTTGCTGTTGCTGTTCCTGTTTCTGTTGCCCATCTCTTCTCCCCCCCTTCCCTTCCACTGTGGCTGGGCCTGTGCCGAGGGTCTCTTCATTCTAAACGATTGATGGCAGCAGGCGGCAGGCAGCAGCTCCTGTCAGAATCTAGATCCACACACACACACACACACTTGCACGCACACACATTCAGCAACCCATCACCCATCATTTCCGCTAACCTCCCCTCTCCACCCTTTTCATCCGTCCCGCACTCTTCAACGGTTTTGGTGAGGAAATGATAAATTGCGCATTTGGGAGTTTTAAAGGTCAATTTAGGGGTTAGTCTGTGCGCCTGTCGTGGTTACAAGCTGACTGACAGACCGACTGGCTGGGAGATGGAGATGGAGAGGGAGAGGGAGAAGGAGAAAGGGGTTTGACCGAACGTTGGCAAACGGCGCACAGGCGGCCACTTGCGCCGCCCATAAACAGCGACACTTCAAAGTTAACTCGCACAATAAAATACAAAAAAAAAATACTTGTACGATTTCTCGCACTCATATGGTATATATAAATATACATATATACATATATATGTAAATATACATACATATGTACATCTGTATATTTGTAGCACATTTCAAAACCAAAAGTGCGCTGATCCTTTCGTGTGTTTATACACATTCACATAGCGAAAAGAGCATATTAGTTTGGTGTATAAAATTTAGAAAAAAGTCAAGGCATCGATATATTGATGTTACATCGATCGATTGTTATAAAAAATCTGCTTTTTGGCATTTTACGTGAACATTACGTTTGTGATGTTAAAACAAAAACAAAACATTACATTTATCGATGTTAACAGTCGATAAACAATATGTCGGTAAACATCACAATCGATTCATACAAATTAATCGGTTTTTTGCGTCTAAAAGAACATAAACTTTACGTTACTGCTATTACAAGAAATCAAACAATCTATGTATCGATATTTACATATAAACGATATTTCGATGCAAATTGAACGATTCTTATATATAAATCGATCTTGCGTTAGTTATATTAAGAAAAATCTAGAAATCGATCATTCTTTCAATATAATTTTTCAATGATTAATAAATCGATGTGCAAGAGACTTGAAACTCGGAATAGATATACTCGTAAATATCCACGCAAACTAAGATTTAGGGCTTCTTGGCTAAACCCAATGAAGGCGTGACAATTTGGTTTCAGTTTTATATTTCACAAAAAAATTATAATAATAATGATTATTATTTAAGACAATTTTCGACTGTGTATTGCGCAGTCGGTGACACCCGGCTGCAACGTTCAAACTTGTTTACACGCGCTGAGATGTGGTGCGTCTGAAAAGGGGTGGCACTCGAGCACCACTGCAGCTGTGCACCACTGTGCCAGTGCACCAGTGTACCACTGTGCGCAGCAGAGCCGGACGAGAGAAGGACGAGGCATTTGCTTATAGGATTTGCCAGCGCCTGTTGACTTCTAGTTGCCGTTTATATTAATGACCCAAACGACTTGTGCGCGGCTTTTGGGTTGGATATTTTTTTTGTTTTGTTTTTTTTTTTGTTCACTTAGCCAACAAGTTGGAAGCTTGTTAGCTGCTAGCTGGCTAGAAAAAGCGAAGCAAATATGAGAATGTATGAAAGATATCCTGTTGAAAATTGTCAAAAAAAAGATGTAAGAAAAGCACAAAAGCCAACTGCTTAAATCAAGTCGAAAGGGTTCAATTTAAGTGCAGATAAAATGGAATTTTTGATATTTAAATCATATTTGTATTATTTAAATAACTTATAAATATAATTAATATTTCAATAACTTTGGGTTAGTATATATCGAATTTGAAATTGCGATAAATGATTTATAATCATACTCATATTAATTAACAGAACTTTAGAACTTAGTTTAGCTTTGTCAAAACCCACATTTCAATGATTTATTTTATGAACGCTCTTTTAAAAACCAAAATTCGTATATATGAAACATGTTAGAATCGGTTGTTCCAGGGAAAACATGTACCCTAGCAATATAAGTGCAAATAAAATAACTGAATCAATCTAGAGAATAAAACATGATCAAAATATCATCAAATATTTAAGTTTAAAAGTTTGAAGTATAAGAGTTAAGAATCCAAAAGCTTTAACTGTCAAAATTGTAGTTTATTTTCGCAAAAAACAAACAAACAAACAAACAAAAAACAACCTCTTCAGAATCGTTTAATGATGTGTTTTATACAAACTCAGACAACTGCAATCGAAAAAAAAAATGAGAAATTTTCAATTCTGAATTTAAGTAACATTTAATTTAATTTAATTTGCAATGAAGCATATATTTCAAATAAAAAGATATCAAAATTCCATCAAACGCGAAAATAGATGCGGAAGGCTTACATATCAAGTTTTTTGTCAATTTAAATCTATCAATAAATATCTTAACACTATATCTGACGCGGGTATATACTAGTTTATATTTTAAGTAATGTTCCTTTGTTCGACTCTTTTCGCTCAGTGTACAGGTTGCAGTTGTAATATTATGATTAGTGAGCGCTTATCTTTAAGCTCTGCCATAACTTAAACTTTGGGCAAATTGCGTACAACGCTCGCATAAATATATTTATATATATATAATATATACATATATATTTTGTAAATCAGATTATGTGCTGTATTATTGGCGGGGTGAGAAAACTGTTGCTGGGCGGGGCTTTGTGGGCGGTGTTTGTTGGGCTTTGTGCGAGTTTCGGGCTGTCGCATTTCATTTAAAAATTCTCATGTCAAAAGCACACGATTAACGCGTGTCGGGGGCGGTGAAGCGGCGAATTAAGATATTTACGGTAACAAAACCATTCGATTCTGATTCGGATTCAGGTTCACGTTCAGATTCAGATTCAGACGCGACGACTGTCGCTGACGCTGACGCTGAGACAGCCCTCCTCCCCCCCACCTTCGACTGCCACCTTTCGAGGCGGCACGTTGTCCCTTTCGGCCGGCGGGCAAATCAAGATAACGGAGCGTCAGAGCGTCGCTTTTGAAACCCAATTCCCAATGCTCGATTCCCGTTTCCCGCTTCCCGTTTTCCGTGTCCCGTTTTCCGTTTCTGCTGTGCCGGTAACCTGGTCTTTGACATCTCTCAGCGGCACGCACAATTGTCGAAAGTTGCGCTTATCGCAGCAGCCAGCCGGATGGCAACGGCTGCTTGCAACAGCAACGGCAACGGCAACGGTTGGTGGCACGTGCGGTCACGTGGCCGACGCTTTACACGTGCAACAGCGCCGAACGCTGCTGTCCGATATGCCGCGTCACGGCTCCGGACGCGGACGCGGATGCGGATGTGTTTGTGGGCGTGGCAGCACACCAAGCAGGCAGCTTCCCCTACACACAAACACACACACACACACACTAGTGGTCACTATGGCAAATTTTACCTGTTTCTCAAACTTAACTAACAGTAAGATTCAGGCTTAATTTTTGATCTAGTCGCTATTAAAACTGTTAAAAAACATAGAGAAATATACCCTAGAAATGCTTAAAATATATATATAATTTTGTGCATATCTATGTAACTTATATATATTTTATATATATTCTTAAATTCCTGTTTAGATTCACTAGTTGATTCGATTTAGCCATGTCCGTCTGTCTGTGCGTCTAACTGTCCATCCGTTCGTCTCTATGAACGCAGTGTACTTTTTTTAATTCGTTTATACAGATAAAATTTATTTTAAATTTTCGTTAAACCTACCTATTTTTTTTTACTATCGATAATTATCGATTTTTGTTACCCTATTTTTCACATCTTCGTAACTATTTTCATATATATAAAGAGTTCACTATTATATTATTTTTAGTTTATTTTTGCCACGCCCCCAGTGGGCGCATCCAAGAAATATTTGTGGTATCTTTAAAAGAGGCCATAAGTATTATAATTTATTTAGGTTTAAAACTGATTTATAGATCAAATCGATTTGATCGATTTGATTACAGGATCATGTTAAGATTGCTGTTATTTAACATAACAGTTTGAGGAATGTTATTCAAGTCAAAATTGATTTGTTTTATGCACTTCTAAAAAACATTAATTTTGAGCTGAAAAACAGGTGAAATTGGCCACAGTGCGGCGAGAATCTCATTTGCAAGCTAATTGCAGGCTGACTAACAAATGGCAGTCGAAATTTGCAATTGCACTCAATGCGAGTAAATCAAAGGACACTCAGTCAGACAGACAGACAGACCGACAGACAGATAGACAGAGAGACAGACAGGTAGTGCGTGAGGGAGATTCAGTTTCAGATTCAAATTCAGATCGAGCTTGTTCGTTATGCATAGAGCGAAATTTGTAAACCGCCATAAAAACATATGACACCATTTTGATGGGACGCGGCTGGAAAAGCAAATTATGCATAAAATAGATTGCACTGTTGACACTTGCGGCAGGGCAGGGTGGCGGGGAGGGGGTGTGCGGGGTGTTTTTAGCACTCGGCGGTAAGCGGACTTGTCAGGCAGGGATCAAAACAAGCCTCGGCCAGCTCGGAGGGTTGCGCCCCGCACCAAGGCCAATTGTCAGAATCAGCATCAGCATCAACAAAATCAAAATCAAAAACGAAAACAAAACAGCAACAACAACAACAACAGCAACAAGAAAAACTGCACACGAAAATCTATTTTTTTAACCAGCTTCAATTGGGTTTGTAATTCGAAACTGGACTCGACAGGGTGGATTCAAGGGGAGTGCGGCGGGCGGGCGGAATGCCAATGACAGCCAGATAACGCCTGAATCTGAAGCTAAACTCGCTAACAATAATCACAATAATGACAGCTCATCGAATACTCAGCTAAACATATATAAATATTATCAAATATATAAATATTAACATGCATATAAACTTTTTTTTGTTTTAAATCTTAAGTGAGCGCATTTAGGTATTTAATCGATTTGCCACGCCCCCAGTGGGCATGCATAAAAAATCTTAACACCTTCTCTGATGCAGTTATAAACGAATATATATTCCTAGTTTCAAGTCTGTAGCTTCAAAAACAACGACAAAAATAGCATTCAACGATTAAAAGTGATAGAAAAAAATTAAATTAAATTAATTAAAATTAAATCACACACACTTCTAATTGGTTTCTTTTTTATCCACATTTATCCCATTTGTTTCTCTTAAATATATCCTTAAAAAAACTCCTTCAATTTGTTCAGAAATTTTTTCAATTCTGTTTTTGTTTTTGCACTAGTTACGCCCTCTGGTGGCGTAAAGTATAAGCATATTTCAGTGAATATCGTAAATGTGTACATCTTACAACTGGTTCATGTCTTTGCTTATGTTGACAACTAACAGACACTTTGCAGCCAATAATTACAGAGTTTGATTTACAGCACTGTAAAAACAAATCTGAGCAATTCATATATCGTAAACCGAACATAACGAAACATTTGCCAACTATAGAAATTCGTCAGAAAATACTTCAAATACAGTAAATTGTTACTCAATTTATGAATTTAAGCTAATTTTTATTGTATTTAAGAAAATGTATATACATATAAACACAGGTAAAAGTGTATAAAGAAGTCTTTTTGCATGAATGGAACAATATTGACCCCAATATTATATATGGAAATTATACAAATATTTATTTAAAATAACGTTTTTATCATTAGAATGTAAAATTAATATGAATGGCAAAGCCACTAACAACCTGGCAACCGCACCTAACAATTATAAAACAACAACAAAAAAATATCACTGCGCAATATATAGAGGGTAAAATGAAAATATATAAAGAAAATAATTGGCACACTAGGTTTAATCGTATGAGATGCTGATTTGTACTTACATGAAACAACAACAATTGCACAAAACATAAACAGCGCGGGCGCGTCGACCGAAATAACCGTAACGGAATCGCAGATAAGAGAGACGAACCGCGACCAATACCAACACAATATTACCTCGAAACGCGGAAGAGCGCGATTAAGTGGATTAGTAAAGTTGAGAGCGCGTAAAGGAAACCAGAAAATATGCAGTTAGAATACAAAAGCAAAAATGTAAGGGGCCAAAAATGCAACTGCACAAAATAACCGTTTGATTGCGCTGCACTTTGTTTTCGTATTTAAATATAAATTATAGGAATACACTTTTATTTACAATATTTCACCAAAATTAATGTATCGCACAGCCACAGCACCAATTATAGACTAACTCCACCAATTTAATGTTGAATTTAACTTTCAAAATTGATTATATCGAGGCGCAAGAAAAAACACGACCGTTGCGAATACGAAGCGAAAGCGATGTGACAGAAATAGAAAAAATGGATGCAATTCAATAAAATAAGAATAACGTAACTTGAAAGAAGCAAAACTTGAAAAGTACGCAGCGGGAACTGCTAAATAAGATGACCATAAATCGATGCGGGAGAACATAATTAACCCTGATTTAAACAATAGCCAAATTCACACAAAATTCTTATTCAATCGAGTTTTAATGTTGGTTTTCTAAAAATACAGACATATAGACTAAGTGTATTCTGGTTTGTTTGGGTCCGAGTTCATTTCTTGCGCTCGTAACGGAACCGGTAGACGGGCGCACTATCCTTGGTGGCGGCCTTCACGCGCTTGGGCTTGAGGAGGCGTGGCTGCTTGAGCGCCTGCTTCAGCTCCAGCTTCTGTTGGACAATGCTGAGCTCGCGTTCGCGCTGCTCGCGTTTCTTTAGCTCGCTCAGCAGCTGTTGCCTGTGGCTTCTGACGCTTGTGTCCTGCGGATGGGCGGGCAGCGATTAGTTAAGACGTAAATATTATTGTTCAAATTTACACTCACCGGATTTTCGGCTGCCTCCAGGCGCTCGCCCAGCGTTGATGATGCCGCCGGCCGCTGGGCGCCGTGCTCGTCGAAGGTGTAGCGTTTGTTTTGGCCCGCTGTGGCGTCGACGTCCACAAGCGTGGCGCGCAGGCGCTCCAGTTTGCGCCGCTCGACGGTGAGCTTCATCAGCACGTACTTCAGGTCCTGTGTCTGCATGAGCGCCAGCTGTTCGGCCGTGTGCTCATCCTTGGCGTCCTTCTCGCGATGCACATCATCCGTCAGCTTGGAGTTGATCATATGATGGTAGAACTCGTCGGGATTCTTGTTCAGCGCCCGCTTGTGGAGCAGCTTCAGCGTCTTCTCCTTGCGCTGGGCATCGAGCGCGCGCTTCTTGTAGTCCTTCTTCTTCTCGAGCAGGCCGAGGTGCTGGCGCGCCTCGGGCTGGTGACGCTCGCGGTGCACCTTCTGGTTGCTTTTAGAGGCCTTCTTCCAGGAGGACATGGTGTTTAGATTGTTTACTCAGAAAAATAAAGAAAATAACATAAAACGTGCAACCGATAACAGACACGCAACAGTGCGTTGAAAAACTATTGTAGTTCACCCCGATTATTTCGTGCTTTTACGATGATTTTATAAATTTGTATCGATGTTTAACAAATTGTATGGAAGCAGTAATGCCGCAAACAGCTGTTTTCGCAATGAATGAAAGCGGTCATTTTAAAATACAATTAAAACAAAAATATTAACAGCTCATAGCTTTTAATATTTAAAGATAAACGAACCTCGTGCAGAATCGATATTGTTAATAGCCCAACTGCTGCAGATTTATGTTATTGTGATTATTTACGTGTTCTATAAATCGTTCTGAATAAGTTTGATTTCTGCTAAGTCGTATGTTGAATGTTATCGATAATTTGTAGCCGTCAGCTGTGCAGCGCAGCAAGTTGCACGTGCGTTTGAACTGTCTGAAGCGGCAGTCACAGTTAAACTTGTAGAGCACGTTCCGAATTTAGTTTGCTGCAAAAGGTAAAAAGATGGTAAAAAGAAAATTGATAACCGTATTCGGGTGATGATCGAGAATGGCGTTAAGCTGGGCCATCGCACCATGTTCATCATCATCGGCGACAAGGGGCGCGATCAAGTGCCCATTCTTTACGACATTTTGATTAAGTCCACCGTCAAGGCTCGACCCACGGTTCTCTGGTGCTACAAGAACAAGGACGAGGCAATTTCCAAGTAAGTTGTGAATTCATTTTATTTAAAATCCCTGCTAATGCCGTGCATTCACTTTCTGCAGCCACGGCAAGAAACGAGCCAAGAAGATTGCCCACGGTAAAATGGATGTGAACGAGGTCGATTTGTTTGATGCGTTCCGTGTGGCCACCACCATACACGGTCGCTACTATTCTGAGACACACGCCATTCTGGGGCGCACCTATGGCGTTTGCGTCCTCCAGGACTTTGAGGCCCTGACCCCCAATCTGCTGGCCCGCACCGTGGAGACCGTCGAGGGCGGCGGCCTGATTATATTGCTACTGAAGACCATGCAGTCTCTTAAACAGCTCTACACCATGAGCATGGATGTCCACAAGCGCTTCCGCACCGAGGCTCACCAGACCGTCACTTGCCGCTTCAACGAGCGCCTCATCCTCTCGCTGTCCGATTGCAAACGCTGCCTGGTGGTCAACGACGACCTTACCGTGCTCCCGCTCAGCTCCAAGACCATAAACGTGGAGCCAGTGAATGTGAGTGCATATTGTAATGATCGATCTCATAAATTGTGGTTTCTTTTAGACAAACTCCACACTATAGTGCATATATATAATATTGGCTAATCCGATATACCCATGATTCCCATTTATGCTGGCATAAGCCTTTGTGATATAGTTGATGAGTCGTGATTTAACCTATCAAATTAAGTGCTAAACCCATTCAAAGTGGGTAAACAAAATTATAATCTTGATCAGCATCAATACTTAAGTAGACTTAGTCCTGTTCGTCCGTTTGTATGAAACTATAAAAGCTACAGATTTCAAGTTTTTCGAATATGGAATAACATTCATTAAGCTAATTCCATAGATCAATTGCAAATAGTTTTAAAATCAGTTTAAAGAAAACAAGTTTAGTTGGACAATCCATGCTTATTTAAGCATATCAAGATTATATATTATATATCGGAAGATAAAAATAAATGAAAAGAGTGTGTAAAGGAAAGATATAAAATTAAGATTGTTATAAATCGAATTTATTAGTGAGACAATATTTGAATGGATATAAAACTAAATTTCTTCCACTTATTAACTTGTTGAATATTGTTTCTCACATTTGCATAGCCGTCGAGCATAGTCGCGTCGGAGAACGAGAGTAGCCTGAAGGATCTGAAGGAGAGTCTGTTGAATGTGCAGCCCGCTGGCGCACTGGTCAATCTCTGCAAGACCTATGACCAGGGCAATGCAGTGGCCCAGTTCATTGAGGCGCTGGTGGATAAGGAGCTGAAGCCGCCAATTTCATTGACCGCTGCACGTGGACGAGGCAAATCCGCAGCGATGGGCCTGTCCGTCGCTGCGGCGATCGCATTTGGGTATGTGAACGTGTATGTGACATCGCCGCATCCGGAGAATCTGATCACGCTGTTCGAGTTCGTGTTGAAGGGCTTCGATGCACTTGAGTACCAGGAGCACGCCGACTACACCATCATTCGCAGCACCAATCCGGACTACAAGAAGGCCATCATACGGATCAACATCACGCGCAACAGCCGCCAGACGATACAGTATATCGCACCCAGCGACACCCATCTGCTGAATGCCGCCGATCTGCTGCTGATCGACGAGGCGGCTGCGATTCCGTTGCCGCTCGTCAAGAAGATGATGGGACCTTATTTGATATTCATGGCCAGCACCATTAACGGGTACGAGGGCACCGGACGCTCGCTCAGCCTCAAGCTGATTGCCCAGCTCCAGAAGGAGAACAATGCTCGTCCGCCGCTGCGCTTGGATGAGTCCATTCGCTACCAGGCCAACGATGACATTGAACGCTGGCTAATGAATCTTTTGTGCCTCAACGCCGACTCGCTGGCTGTGGTCAGCTCCGGCTGTCCGATGCCCGTCGCCTGTGAGCTGTACTACATCAATCGGGACGCCCTGTTCTCGTATCACAAGGCCGCGGAGACCTTTCTCCATCGGCTGGTGTCCATCTATGTGTCGTCGCACTACAAGAACACACCCAACGATCTGCAGATGATGAGCGATGCGCCCGCCCATCATCTGTTCTGTCTGCTGGCACCGGTGCAGCGCATGGATCAGCTGCCGGAGATTCTGGTGGTCATCCAGGTGGCACTCGAGGGTCAAATCTCGGCACAGAGCATTAGCGATTCGCTTGGACGCGGCAAAAAGGCTGCTGGCGATTTGATACCCTGGAACGTTGCCGAGCAATACGGTGACCGTGACTTCCCCAAGCTGTCCGGCGTGCGCATCGTCCGCGTCGCCACCCATCCCAACTACCAGCGGATGGGCTACGGCAAACACGCCATCCAAATGCTCAAGGATTACTACGAGGGTCGCTTCGCCCGTCTGGACGAGAAGAACGTGGAAAATCTTGGTGAGTTTGGATTATGATATTTTGAGATAAGCTGAGCTAATCCGCTAATCACCAGGTGGCATCGAGGAAGTGGAGGAGGAGGAGCTGAACCTGCTCAAGGAGCAGATCCGTCCGCGCAAGAGCATTCCCACGCTGCTCGAGCGGCTGCACGAGCGCGTTCCCGAACGTGTCGATTACCTGGGCACCTCCTACGGCCTGACCGAGCCGCTGCTCAAGTTCTGGAAATCCGGCGACTATGTGCCCGTCTATCTTAGCCAGAAGGCCAACGAGCTGACCGGTGAGCACAGCTGCATCATGCTCCGCTCGCTGGAGAGATCACCCGGCAACTGGCTGCCACTGTACTACCAGGACTTCTCCCGTCGCGTCCTCAAGCTGATGGCCAAAACGTTCCGTGAGTTCGACACCAAGCTCTGCCTGTCGCTGCTCAAGAACAAAGCCATGGACGGTGCTGTAACAGTCGCTCCACTGGACAAGGCCACACTGGACACATTTTTCCTGCCGCACGATCTGCAGCGCCTGGAGAGCTATGCCCGCCAGCAGTCCGAGTTCCGTCTGATCGTCGATCTGCTCGCCGACATTGGCCAGCTGTACTTCCAGGGGCGCATCGAGGGCCTCAAACTGGATGCGGTGCAGCAGAGCGTGCTGCTGGGCATGGGCATTCAGGGCAAGACCGTGGACGCCATTGGGCTGGAGCTCAATATGCCGGGCAACCAGCTGCTGGCCAAGTTCTTTGATGCCATGAAAAAGTGCAATCTGTGCTTCCGTGGGGTGATCGAGGAGCACATCGAGGGCGGCATGCTGCAGGAGTCGCAGCTGCCGCGTGGCGACGAACTGGAGCCCATTTCACTCTCCATCGACCAGGAGCTGGAGAAGACCGCCAAGAAGCTGTCCAAACAGCAGCGCAAGGATCTGAAACGGCTCCAGACCGAGATTCTCGATGAGTTCCACATCAAGGGCAGCGAGGAGGATTGGTCCAAGGCACTGGCAGCCAATGGCGACAGCGCTATCCCAGGCAGCGGCCTAATCTCTGTCAAGAGGTAAGGTAGCTATCTCTCTCTCTCTCCCTCTATTCCTGCAACTGTCTCCCTCTTGTCCATGCCAAAAGCAAATGTTAACTTCAATTTGGGTCTCTTCGCAGCGGCACCAAACGGATGGATGCGCCCGTGGAGCCGGACTCGAATGCGGAACCGCCTAAGGCCAAAAAGAAGAAGAAGAACCCCAAAGTGAAGAAAGGCGTGGGCAAAGCGCTTATCTAAACCGGGGCACAAACATGGGAGGGATTTATTTATAGTTATCTATAATTATAGGGGCCTTAAGTTTTCTTTTTAATAAATCGAAAAATGAAGGAATTTGACGTAATTGAAAATACGACAATATTATTGTGAATATATCATTAGGAATACATATTCATCATAGAGTTTTCAGTAATGATGAAGAAGATGATGACTAATGGAATTTGTGCACACATGGAAAAAAAAAAATTTTGGAAAAATTTATGTGTTTATATTCCGATTTATTCTAGTAAACCCATTGCTCAAAAATAAGTACTGTCTTTAATATGTATTGGATATATAATCTTGATATGCTTAAATAAGCTGATGTGAATGTTGGAAACATTTATTGTTTAGATAAAACAAGCTGAAATTTGTCTTTAGATAAAATTTAGATCTCTGACATGGATAAGTTTTACAGACAAATATTCATATAATCAACGATATATAATCGGAAATTATATGCCTTTGTTTGATTTTACATATATTCACAAATATTTATATTCCTTTCACTAATTGCTTATTTTAACAGAGACAAATATTTGAAAAAGAACATCAAATTCACCTTGCAGACATATGGAAGATTTGCGCTATATATCTATATACATATAGTTAACTTTGAACGGATTGTGCCTATAAAATGTCTAGTTTATATATGAGCTCTATATTTTTATGCACCTTCCAAGTTTGGTTATAATATCGTTGAAATCAAAAAATGTATTTCATACAAATGCTAATTTTTCGATTTTTCAAAATATGCTAAAAACAGCAATGTTTTTCATACTGTTGCTATATATTAGCTATATCAGCTCGGTTGCTGATAGTGATCAAGAATCTGCATAGTCTAAACGTTTGGAGATATCTCATTCTGTGACTGATAAAATCTAAATTCTACTTTGCAAGCAAGCATGCTGTAGACGAGCGTACTCAACTCAGAGATATCCTGAACCTGCAAAATCAGCTTGTTAAATTGAACATTTTCAGAATCGGGGAAAATGGGGGTTTATTTATAGTGCTATCCGATTGTACGGTTTTTTTCAGTAAACAAAAAATAGAAGTAGCCTAATCCTAAATTTTGATAGTATCCTTTTTGGCCTTGGCCGCCGCAGCGGCCGCCTTGCGCTGATCGCGCAGATCCTGGAAACTGACGCCGGCCTCCTTGTGGGAGTTGCGTGGGAACCGCTTCACCTTGGAGCGCTTGCGTGTGACGGCCACCGTTGTGGGCAGAATGTTGCGCTTCTGCAGCAGCTTGAAGCGATCCGTGAGCAGGTTGCTCTCCGGCTTCACATTGCGGAGATTGCCGGCCAGATCCTCGGGCATGTTCACATCCAAGTCGGGCTCCTCGAACTTGTGCCGGCCCAGGCGTTTAGTCTCGAACTTTTTGCGCTCCGCTTTCGCCTTGCGGCGCTTCTTCAGGTCGTTCAGCTCCTCGGCCTCCTCCTTCACCTCGGCGCGTATGGACTTGATTCTGCAAGGAACGTGCGCTACATTAGCCATGCTGCGGATGCAGTTGGTCGGCGGTTAGCTTACCTGATCAGATCGGCGGTCTGTTTTTTGAGCGCCTTTTTGGCCTCGTGCAGACGCTGCAGCTCCTTTTGCTTCAGCTGCTTGTTGCGCGCCTGCCGGCTCTTCTTCTTGTTCTCGACGGGCGCATTGACCGTCTGATAGCTGTTGTCGGTCGGCCCTTCTTCATCCTCATCCGATGCCGGGTCGCCGTCCTCCTTGATGCCCTCGCTCATTTCCTTTAGCCGCTGTCTGTCGCGCTCCTCGGGCGTCACCTTGCTGAACATGCTGGTGGTGACACGCTTGAGATGCTGCTCCTTCTTGATGATGCCCTCCTCGCGTTCCGTTACCTGCGACAGCAGCTCCTGATGCGCCTTAAACGAGGGATTGTAGCTCATGCCCGGATGCGGTGGCTCAAATTTGCTGCATTTAAATTTGGATTTAGATTTACGTTTTTTTTTTGGCAGTGATTGGCAGTGGCACCTACTTTGCCTTGGTGGTCTTGTGGCGGAGACTGGCGTGCGTTTTGACCACCTTGCGACCCACGTTGCCGGCAATATGCACGGCCAGATCGCGACTGATCCAGCCCTTCTTGTCCTTGAGTCCGGGTATTTTGTCGCGAAAGTCCTCCTCCTGCCAAATGTCCTTGTCCACTTTGACCTTCTTTTCCTTAGCCGCCAGACGCTCGTCCAGCTTTTCATAATAGAGTTGGCGATCGCTGTTCGCCTGCCGGTGGCGCGCCTTCGTCGGACAACGCACCTCCAGCTCAATGTTGCGTCCGTTCCTCTGCGGTCGCACGTGGTTGCTGTGCCGTAGAAGTGGCAAGTTAACGTGATGCTCAAATGGATGCTGCTAGGCTGTTGGGCTTACCGTTTGACTATCGGATCCTGCACCTTGGATGTGTTCTCCAGTGCCTCATAGGTGCGCATCGGCTTCAGTGCGTTCATCTTGCGACGCTGCTTGATGGTCAGCTGGCTGGGCGCCGACTTTAGCGGTGAGGCGTCCACCACGAACAGATCCTCGTTCTGTTTGTCTTGGAAGGTGCTGAAAGTAACGTGGGACGTGGTTGAATTTGTTTACCAATTGATTGTTGGGTTTGCTTACCCGATGCGCTCCTCCTGGCGTTGGTCCTCCAGAAACTGTTCAACATCTTGTATATCTGTTTTGCGCCAGGCGGATTTGTTCTTCTTCGAAATGCGTTTCTTTTTAATCGCTGGTTCCTGCGCAGCCATCGCGCAACAATTTCAAGTATGAAATACTGCAGCGCAAACAAAATTACAATTTCAACACGTGCAAGCCGTTGGCGGTACACAGCACTGAGTTCAGAGTCAAGTTTGCCAACACTGAACAGAGCGCTGTAAACAGGCGCCTGTTAATCAGCTGTTAGGTGGGCCACATACGTTACAATCACGCACTCAAACTCAAAAACAGTCAATTAGCCAATTGTAAGCAATTTAATATTTTTGCATAATAATAATAAAAAAATGAATGTCACACACACACACAGCTTTTTGGTTAAGTGTGCGCACTGCTGTCCAGGTGTCCCACACACGATACAATCGCAATACAGCTTAATTATATGCCAAAACACACATGCACACACACCTGTATACACACCCCCCATGTTGTTAATTTTGCTTATCTGTGTTGTGTGGGCGTGTTAATCTTGTTTTGAGCGGAAACTTTTGTGGCGGCAAATTTAAAGTACAGCACTTAAGCAGCCCAATTCAAGTGAAATATACGTGCGCTCTTCAGACTCTCGGCCAGTGTTGACCACGTCAGACATAGTTGCCGGTAAATTGATGTTATAGTTGATACAGTTAGTTTGGGTAGATACATGCAAGTTCATTTGCAAGAGTGTGTGTGTGTATGTGTGTGTTCTCTGACGTGTACCAAACACAGGGCAACAAGCTGTAATTGATTGCCGCAAATCAGTTTGTTTGCATTGTCAATCGGTTTTATAAGGGCCGGGCATTTACAGAAATCGGGACAGTAGCTGGTTAGCAGACAAGATGAGCGCACCAACATTCGCCGACATCTCCGCCAAGTTCAGCGAGGCGACCTTGGATGAGATCATCCGGAATGCCGGCGGCACCAAGCACACATCCTACAAGTTTGGCGAGGGCGGCAAGAAGGGCGACTCCTACCTGAGTCGCGTCTTCCGTCTCTGCGTTTACGGCATCAACGAGCCCGCCGGCGACCAACTAACGGTGAATGTGGTAATCAAAGGCATGCCGGACAATTTGCACCGCCGTCGTCTGTTCAGATCCACCGATTTTTTCCGCAACGAAATACACTTCTACACGAAAGTGCTGCCGGCCATCGAGGCGTTCCAACAGTCGCGCCAGCCACAGCCCAAAAATCCGTTCGTCGAGTATCCCAAGTGCTATGCATCCTTGTGCGACGGCGCCAACGATTTCATAGTCCTCGAGGATGTCGGCTTCCGCGGCTATCGCTCACCGAACCGGTAAGTGCTGGCGACTTCGTCTCTTAACCAACTGTGCTCAAGTGCTTCCCCACACGCAGCCAGAGCTACATTGCGCTGGAGGATGCCCTGCTGACCATGCGCACCATGGGCCGTTATCATGGCGTTGCGCTGGCCTTCAAGGCGCTGGACGCGGACAACTTCGAGAAGGCCGCCGGCAGCCTGGAGGAGACCTACTACGGGGAGCACACGCGCGAGTGGTACGCGGGCTTCCTCAAGCTGGCCCAGTCGGTGGCCATGGATGCTGTCAAGAAGACCTATCCCAATACCAAGTACGAGACGCTGGCCAATAATTTCCTGCAGCCGCCATTGTTCGATGATCTGATCAATTTGGTCTCCACGCGCTCCAAGCTGAGCGTCTTCGGACACGGCGACTGCTGGACGCCCAACTTTCTGACGCGCTACAGCGAATCCGGCACACCGGAGGCCATTATCATCATTGACTATCAGTTGGCGCGATGCGCCTCTTTGGCGCTGGATGTCAGCTTCTTCATCTACTCGTGCACCAGCCAACAGCTGCGCGAGGAGCACTACGATGACCTGTTGCGTGCCTATTTGGAGAGCGCCCAGACGCTGATCAAGGACCTGGGCGGCGATGCGGAGGCGGTCATCTCCTGGGAATCGCTGAAGGAGGAGCTGCAGCAATTCGGTCGCTTTGGCTGCGGCATGGGCATCGAGTCCCTGCCCATGTCCCTCATCGAGGACGACGAGGTGGCCGACCTGGATGCGATCGTCGAGAGCGCCGTTCTCACCGACGTCTGGAACATAACCCCCTTCGAACAGCCCGCCAAGCAGCAGCGCATCGCCGAAATCTTCAAGCACGCCATCGACCAGGGCTACATCAAGTGAACGCAGCCCTCGCATCCAATCTTCAAGACAATAATCCATCTGCAGGGCAACATTCGAGAATTACTCTTTCGGCCTTTGCCTGTTTTTAAGACCACTTTGATCAAAGTTTATCAGGTTATAAGAACTCAAGTACTAACAATGGAATTAATATTAAGACCACATATAAATATATATATTTTCTGATTAATTATTCTACTTGTCTTACTGTATAGTCGAAAACTGATAATTATGTATATAGATCGAAGCAACCTTTTTGACATTGCCGATATTAAAGAATTTGTTTTAATTTAATAATCAGGATAAAAAGCAGAAATCTATTCAATAGAATTTGAAAATACATATATACATATCTTTATCAGCCTAGAAGTATGCTACGAAATTGTCAAGTATATTGAGTGTTTTTATACTCGTTCACAGAGTATACAAATTAGTATATTGGGTTTCTGCAATTTTCGTCTGTCCGTTTAAACTCAAATTTATTTTTTGCCTCCATTAATTAGTAACTTTATATATATACTCGTGTATACCCGCTTAAAGCGTGGCAATTCAATTATTCAATAAAATTATTCTATATTTTGTTTATTTTGTAAACTGCTAAACAAATTTTAGAGCTACAATTTTTACAAATTACAAAAATCCTTATTTTTTCAAAATAACATTCATAATTGTAGCAGGCCGATAGTTTTACAGCTCATCGCTAACATCGCTGTTAACTTTTTGTACTTCACTAGTAAGTGCAAGTGTTGTAAAGGGAATGCAGATGACAGAGTCCAGTCTAAGCGAACATTAAAGGAAAGCTAGATTTGCAAGCGGGACTCCCACGTAATTTAGGCTGTTTAGCTAGTGAACGAGTATTGTGCAGTCGGTTACACCCGATTGTTGCTAAACTCTCAATATTATTATATTCTCAAAGAGCCTCTGAGCTCTGCGGGCTGCAAATAAAATGGGAGAGGTAAAATGTGATCGCAGTAAAATTGAGAGAGTTAAGCCACCCCCAACGGCAAGTTCACAGTATTTGCTTGCTCTCTTTCTCTCTCCCTTGCGCTCTTTTGCGCGCGCTCGTCATTGGGAGATTGCGATAGTGTTGTCATTTACTGTAAATAGAAAAAAGTTTATTCGGTAAAAATCAAAGTGAAACAAACGCCAACAAGTGACATGAAACAACATGTTTATATCAAAAAGAACCAAACGTACGTAACAAATTTATTAAATATCAAAAACTTTGCATCTTTGTTTTAATGCAATTTTTCTATATACTTAAATAGTTTTATAAAATTTTATAAATTGATCGAAATAAGCCCTTTGAATTAATTTGGCCATAGCTGTCGCATTTTAGCAGCGGGAAAAACTGCTGATTGGGCAGCACTGGCGTGCGGCGTCGCTTAAACACGAGCATCGCTAGCGTTGCATGCCTCAGTCTCTCCACGTACGCGACGAGCTGCGGATCATCGCTGCGATCGTCGTCCGCTCCAAAGTGGTTCTAAAATATATTAGCATAAAAGAAACGTATTTACTATTTTTTTTGTATTTGTTTTTTTTTTTTGAAATCTGTACAATCGCATGTGGAAAACGCGACGGCACTGGAAACGATGCCATTGCCATGCCTGGTTGTATACCACCTAGATGCCTGATATACGATTAAATACACAAATATACACATACATATATAGATATAGTTTTTCGTAGAATGTGAATTATATTCTCGATGCGTTAGATTAGTGAGTCGCGAGTGTTTTTTTTTTTATTACTATCGTTGGATTTTTGAATGCACTCAAATCCACAGAAATTACATACAACAAAAAAAAAAAGTGTCAACGAAATGCAAAGGAAAAGTGGAAGAAATTGTGATTGCAGAATTGATTGATTGATTGATTGATTGAGGATCGAAGAAGTGTAACGACAACAAGAGCAACAAATTAAAAAAATTTAAAAAATGCATTCAGCAAATTGAAACAAGAAAATTAATCAACGCGAGCAACAACAACAAAGATATTTATATATATATATATAAATATATATAACATATAAGCAAAAAAACGAGCGAAAAAAACACCGAAAAAAGTGAGTGATTTATGAAATACATGTTTATATCTTTTTATACGTATATATATATAAGGAATCTGTGTGTGACTGCGGCAGATCATGATCGTAGTATTTGACTATATACAGAGACCGGACAGACGGACGGCGGGGCAGGCGGCACTCATGAGCTTTGCCACGGCTATGATTATGGTTATGCCCGGTTTCGGAAGCAGTCCGCCAGTTGCTGTTCAACGATCATCATAAAGCTGCCTGATCATCTCACTCACTCTCTCTCTCACTCTCTCGAAATCTCTCTTTCGCGCTTTTGGAATAGCGGCAACTCGGGCTTCGGCCTGGGGCTGCTGCTGCTGCGGCTGCGGCTGCTGCTGCGACTGAGGCTGAGTCTGGGCCTGCAGCCGAAATGGAATGGAATTAAATTAAATCAAATGATAAAAAATATAAATCGAGTGTAGAAACAGTGGCAGCCCTCTGTGCCAGCGCAAAAAACAAAGCGAAAGCAAAAACAATCGGAATCAGAATCAGAATCGGAATCTGAATGAGACCGAGAAACCCCCACAAACGAACAAACTGACTAACTGGCAAACTGTTGCACTGTTGGCTGCACTGCCATTGGGGGGAACACAACACAACCCAACACAGACACAGACACAGATACAGCAGCATTAGTGTGAGTGTGAGTACTCATAGATGCACGAAACTAATGGATATATGCTCGCTATTAACATGCACACATGCCATAAAGACCCAAACAGCGGAAGGAAAATCCAAAGGGTAAAACCAGCAGCAGACCCCAGACCCTAGACTCTAGACCCTAGACCCTAGAGTCGCGGCCGTCGGGAGTCTTGGCACTTGTTACCAGCTCCCCTCCCTCCCTCCCTCACTCACACACACACAGACACACTCACTCATCCGGCTCCTGTTGCTGCTGCAAATGGTTGCATAGAAAATACATTGAACTCTTCTCTGCTCTGCTCGGCATTGCTTACATAATGGGCGACCCTCCATTTCGAAATGTCAAAAATCTGTCTGCCGCAGTGCAGTGTAAAAATAAGTTGTTTTGCCCTCCAATCTGCATCGGTATCCGTATCCGTATCTATACCTGTATCTGTATCTGCAACTGAAAGTGTATCTTTACTTGTATATTTATATAATTCTTTCAATCTGTAACTGCAACTGCAAATTCATCTCTATCTGTGTATCCTTATCTGCATCTGTATCTGTGTTTTTATATATGTATCCATATCCATTACCATATCCATATTCATATTTATATTCGTATCTCTATTCAAGCTAAAACATTTCCGATCGATTGACTGCTATTTGCCATTTGTCAAAATATGCAAAACCAGATACAAGCACGCATATTCAATATATTTATATATATATACAATATACACAATACATATAGTATATTTGATATATGTATGCATATGTGGAGGCTGCTGGCCAAACATCTTCAGATCTTTTGTTTGTTTTGGCCAAAGATCTGCGAATCATCAATTTAATATTGCGCTTGAAGCACTCACAATTTTAATGCCCAGCACGCAACTAAAATCATCTGCGGATTTTTGCGATTTTGAAGCTTTTTGCTGCAATTCCTATTTCTTCGAAAAAACTCCCATTACAAGAATTGATTTGATTTTTGTATAATCGAAAAACTTTTTTATATTCACTTTTATGATGAAAATAAAAATTGTCTATTTATTATCCAAAAGATATATTTAAGCTTATTTTCCAACTGGATTTTATTATCTTATAGGGCATTTTGTAGTTGAGTATCTTTCTTTAAAGTTTCGTTTTTTGTGCTGTTTATTTGCAACTTTTGATAAATGATTTGCAAATTGCTTTTGGGGGATTTTTCATTTGTTTTATACTTTGCACAGCGAGGCAGCCTCCACGATTCTGTAGATCGTTTTGTGTTAAAAGGAGTAAAAAAGAAAACACAAAAAGAAATTCAATTTCAAATGGACTTTGTATTCGTGGTATTCCCACATTCTGCTGAATGCAAACAAAGTGAAAATAAATCGTATTAGCTGTGGAACAGCTGTCAACACAAGCTGGAAAACAAATTGTAGTTTCTTTCATTGCTTATTTAAAGGGTTTTTTATTATTATAATTATTATTATTTTTTGTTTTGCTGTTTTTAATAAGATAAGCTTTCTCAGATTTGCTTGCAAGTGTGTGCGAATTTCTTTTGAATTTTCATAGCATTAATTCTTTCGCTAACTTAAATTCCGCGGTATAAATTTTCATTGATATTGCTGTAATAATTATTAGACTATTTTATTATTAATAAATATATTAATAAATATATTATTGAGTAATGAATTTTAACTGGAACTAAAGCCTGATTTCTTATAGTTCCTTTGGTTCAGCAAGGAATGTTTTTATATTTTGCATTTTATTTTACTCAAATATTCAATATTTTACAAGAATAAAGAATGGGCTATTTTCAAACATTTTCCTGCTATTTTCCAGTTTTTTTATTCCATGCTTCACATTTCTTTTGGCCAAGCCAAATTTAATATGTGTATTTAAAGTTTGTAAAATCACTTTTTTGATTCGAAAATCAATTAATTAAATAAAAAGCAAAGAGCAAAAACAGAATGTATATATTATTAACAGATTGGCAAATAATTGTGTTTATATTTTTTATACATAAATGCTTTTTATTTAAGGGTATTGCGAGTTTTGTTTTGTCAGCGGTTTTTTTTTATTGTTGTTGATATTATTTAATTTGAATTTTATTGATTTTACACTGAATTTCGTAAAACACTTAAATACACACACACACACCCACACACACTCTGCACGTAATACAACTAACTGAAAAGCTCTAAACAATTCCGCTAAATTGTTGTTCAAATGCCGCTGATCAGTCAGCGTTGTTGTTGTTATTGTTGTTGTTCTCATGGCGCGTTTCATTAAATTGTTGCCGTTGTTGTTTGCTCAACGTTTTAATGGTTTGTCGCGCTTGGAATTTACACAACAATGAGAAGAGCAAAAAAAACAAAAGCAAAAGCAAACGCTTAACAAAAAAAACAACAACAAAAGTAATACTAATAAACAACAACAATCATAAAAAAAAGCAGTGAGCATTCAGTTGACATTTTAATAAATGTCGCTGGCGACTGTTGTCTGTCTGCTTGTGGCCTTTATTGTTGTTGTTGTTGTTGTTGTTGCAACTGGAAGAAGAAATTCTTAAAATTGCTGTTCAAAATTTTAAAATTCGATGTTATTTTTGGCATTTATTTTGCGCAATTACTTTTAGAGAAAAGGATTTGATCTCAAGTTAAATAAAATTAAATAAACAATTAATTTCTGAGAGTAATTAATAGGCATCGTTAATTACATAAATTAAACTCATTGCCTGCAATTCCATTCTAGCCAGTTCTTTAAGACACTTTTTAGGCTAGCTACCAAATTTATTCAATTTTTTTAGATCTAAAAGTATTTTGACTTTAGTTCAACCCACTTTTACCACTTTTTACTTGACTTGCTCGTCTGTAAAATTTATATAAGCCATATTGCAGCTAGCAAATTGTTCGCTTTTTTTATTTATTTATTTTATTTTATTTTTGGCAAACATTTCTGGCGACAGCCGCCAGCTGTTGGCCTAAAAATACGAGCATATACTTAAGGGTTGTCTTTATATAAATCGGATTTAGATAAGTAATGCTCGACAAGTTAATACCCTATAGATCAATTTATGTACCATTTGGCTTTTCTAGATCAACAATGGATTAATCGATCGCCCAGTTAAAAGCAACAGACTCAACTGACCCATTTTATGGATTGGCTTTTTGTACGTCTCTCTCTCTCTCTCTCTTTCTCTGCCACTTACTGTCTCTTTCTGTTTTTTGCGGTTCTGTTTCAATTAGCAGTGAGCTGAAAATGCAACATGATTTAAATTGCTGTCGCTGTCAGTTGTCAGACAACGGCGATAACAGCAGCGACAACGACAACGACAGGGCGCTGCACGCCGCAGTCGGACGCACCAAAATGTATCTTATAGATACATGTCTCTGACATAATAATCTCCGCGCACAATGCGACTCTGCCGTGTTTGTTGTTGCTGCTGCTTCGGCTTCGGCTGCGGCTGCTGCCTCAATGTCTCTGCAGTTGCCATACGGCCAGCCTGTGGCCTCCATTGCAGCTCTCTTGGCATATGTCGTGGACTACTTGGAAATTCTCGGATACTACGTGACTACATATATATGAATATATATATATATATATAAGTAGATCTGTCAGTGCGCTAAAAATAAGCTACACTTGATTTTTATACTCGTTCACAAAGTAAAAAGAGTATATTACCTGTCCTTCCGTCCGTCTTTTCCTATGAACGCAATTATTTTCACCGATATTAAAGCTGAAGACTTGAAAGTTTAAATATATACTCGTGCATATTCGTGTCAGATAGAGTGTCAAGATTTTTTGGCTACGCTCACTGTGGGCGTGGCAAATTCATCATATCTAAAAATCTCGATATATCCGCGAAAATGTTTCCAAAATTGTATAAATTATTTTTGAAATTTTTGTTCTGTAACTTTTTCAAGCTGTTTTTATACCTTAAACAAGTATTGCGCTGTAGGTTACACCCGCTTGAAACGCTCTTAGTTGTTGTTATTCCTATTGTAGCTGACTGCGCTTTTTGTTCATATTTTGCCGCTGCCACTCGAGTTGGCGCAGATGCGACTGCTCGATTCGCTGGCCAAGATTGGGAGCAGCCGCAAAAGTAGCAATCGACCAATTCGAGCAATAATGCCAGGTCAGGGACAATGCAAATTTGAATATCTACTTGAATACTAAATTAGCACAGTTGAATTCTGTGGCTTCAAAACGAATGCGATAAAATGTGTTTAAAAAACTACATCAATAAAAAGTTAAAATTTCATAAATGAGTTCTCTTTATCAGAACATTCTAATTTTGTATTAATATATACAATCAGGTAAAATACAAGAAAAAAAAACAAGATTTAAAGAGTTTAAAATTATATAATTTATGAATTTGATCAAAACTTTGATCATGATCATGATTATGCCAAATTATGTACTATAAAAAATTAAAAAAAAATTATTATATTATATTATTTTATAAATTGAGAACTGAACCTGAATTGAATCTTGTCTCAAACATGAAATAAAATCAACGTGAAAACCAGGCTTATATTTTATTGTTGGTTTTTTTTTCCCAAAGAATTTTGAATATATGAAAACCATATATATATATATATATATATATATATATTTGAATAGTTAACCAACTAGCTGGCAATATGATTGATTATATTTATGTTCGTGTCCGTGTGCTGATATGTGTCTTGTTTAATTGCTGAGACGATTGATTGGTTGACTTAATGACTGATTGAGCAACTGTCTAATTGAGCAACTGACAGTTGGATGGCACTGCGCCAATAACTAATGAAGACAACGCAAATTGGCGCATTTGTTAAGATCAAAGCGAGTTTCTCGCAGAGACATTTCTGACCATTTGTTGTGTATATCCATATATATGTATATATATATATTTACATAAACATATAAATTTATACACATATATGTATATATATATATATATATAAGTAGATACGGGTTGGTGCGAGTAAACCGGAACCAACAGAAATCAAATACAACTAATAATAATTCAATTTGCGTTGAAATGCATTTTTAATAGTCGAGTGGAAAACAGGTGCCAGACAAACGCACACACACACACACGCACACACACGTACAACTGGAGGGAGGAAATGCCAATGCCTTATAGGCCATATCCGATTTGAATTTCATTAGAAATTAAAATTGTTGACCGGATCACACGGAGACTCTCTTTATGGCAACAAGAGGCCACAAGCACAAAACGATTGTAAATCGAACTGAGCAGCTAATGAGGGTACCCCTTGCCTCCCCTCCCTCCCCCTCTCGCCCCATCTCTTCGCTGTCGCCATAGCATTATTGACGATTGATTGATTTCCCCGCATGCCATTATGCATGGTCTTCAAGCGAACATCGATCGTTGGGCAATTTCCGCATGGCAAAGTTTAGGTTAAATTCAGATCTGAGCTGACATAGTATATATATATATATGAAATATGTATGTTTATATATATATAATATGTGTGTGTGTGTGTGTGTGTGTGTGTGGATATGTCCCCTTTATGAATCGTACTTTAGTGCTCTTCCCCTTTCCTGTGCTGATCCCCCGCACCACTCCCTCCCCCTTGATGACCACTCAGCCAGCCCAGCTCGTCGGTTGACGTTGCCGGTGGCCATACGAGTAATGGTTGATTTTAATTAAATATATCTTCTTCCTGTTGCTGCTTCCATTATGTTCGCTTGTTGTTCTTGTTGTTGTTGCTATTGTTGTTGCTGTCATTGCTCTATTCGACTAGTGCTCTATGCTATATCAAATCTATTCCCCTCTCTCTCTCTCTTTCTCTCGCTCTCGGTACTCTATCCACACTTTCTGGCCACAAATGCGTTCAATTTTCATTTGATTTTCTCTTTTATTTTGCACCATTTCTAATCTTGAATACTTAATCGAAAAGCTTCCAGTGTCTTTGCTTTGATTACAGATCATTTATTTTGTATGTAAACACTTATTTTCAACGTTGTTGTTTTGTTGTATTTTAAGTTATAGAAAAAAATACAATAAATACAGTAAAAATTTAAATATATGATGTAATTTAACTTAAGCCGGCAATTAAGCTCAGAAACTGTTCAATTATTGAAATATTCAATTATTCCATTTGGTTTTTTTTTAATGAAAAACTGATAAACTGTAGCTAGTACTACGGATTCGATATATATAAAATAAATATTTGAAATATATTGAAATTAACAATAATGAATACTTCAATATGTGTAAATATTAATTTCTTGGAAATTCAAGTCTAAGTGGATATTTCAATTTCACATTTGAACTTTGAAGATAGAATTTTGTGCTTATTAATTGTATTATTGTTAATAATACTTTTTAATTTAAATTCACAATTGGATTTCCTTTTTAAAATTTTGTATTGTTTTCAGAGAAATGTGTTATAACAAAATGTTATATGTATATAAGTGTTATACTATCATTTAATATTATTGATAATTTTGCATAGTAAAGAAATTTGCATTTCTTCAAGTTCTCATTTCAATATTGATAAAGCTGTTTATTCATTAAATAATTCATTAATTCACAATTGGTTTTTTCTTTAAAATTTTGTATTGTTTTTTGGGAAATGTGTTATAACATAATGTTATATATGTATATATATTAGTAATATACCCTTTTTGAGTATTATTGTTATCTCAATATAGTAAATAAATTTTATTGATTTCTTCAGGTTCTCCTTTCATTATTGATTAAGCTGTTTATCCAACTGTTTTTTTCCATGGCAGGTAATCTAAGCTAAGCTCTCAGCTCTTGGCTGTTTACTTCCCGCAGGCACTGTTGTGTGGTGTGCTGCAGCGGAAGTGAAGCCGCAGTGGCTGCCTCGATGTGCAACCACTGTCAATGCTGTTGCAACCGCCCCACTCCCCCACTCCTCTCCTCCACCACTCCTCCCCTCCATATCTCTCTGCACCTCCCCTCGGCATAAATGCTGTTCCCTTACTCCATTGACTGACAGCCGCTGCATAAATAATAATTGTATGCCATTTATAATAGTTTCGTTGTCGTTGTCGCTGATGCAAAGGAATCGGAGACAGTGGCAAGCTGCAGCCGAGAGCGGACGGCGGCTGAGCAATGAACCGAACCGGAGCCGATGCAGGGGCAGCTGGAGGAAAGAAAGAGAGTGAGGTGGAGGAGGGGAGGGAGAGGAGGGTTTGGCTTTGGCGGCGGCGTTTTGGCGAAACGCTTAAGCACCCCGTTGACATTAAAGTTGATTGCAAACTGTACGCATTTATGATAATGATGATGATCATCATGATGTTGATGACGATGGCGTCGCATTATCATCATTATCAACATTATTGGCCTACGGCCGGCTTATTAGTTTGCCTTTACGCGCGTTTTTATGGGCGATAATGCAGCGGGACAACGATCGCTAGCGGGTGGCGCGAGGGTAGGGACTGTCCCGCTGCGCTGCCATTTTCCATTAGTTTGCAACTCTATATCAATAAAATGAAAAAATAAAATAAAATAAAATAAATATACAATGCATATTTAGCTGAGATTCCTCGTGATGAGTGTGAGAAAAGCGCGCGCCTGGGAAAACTGCACATGAAAAACAGACGGCAGAAAATTATTAGAAAATAAAAACACATACATTTTAAATATATGCATATTTTCTTAACAAACATTTTGCGAACTTTTTTGCAATCAAATCAGACTCCCATAACTTGATCATGAATATTAATGAGCTCTCGTTTGAGTCTGCATTTAAAATATGTATATATATATTGAATATCATTTTTTTTGTTTTATTATTTTTAAATTTTTTGCTAAACATTTTTTTCAAATTCAATTTTTTAATCTTTTTTGATCGAACAATTTTTTTAAAATCTACAATTGTAAAATTAATTTTGTTAAAAAAATTATTAAAATTCAATTTTTCAATAATTTTTGAAATTTAAAATTGTAATATTATTTGTATAATCAATTTTAGTTGTTATAATTAGCATAAAAATAAAAACAAAAATGTGATTTTTTGGGCGAAAATCATGATAAAATTAAAAAAATTTGGACATTTACAATTCTAGAATTCATATTTGAAACATCCACAATTTTGTCAAAAGTGAACGGATTTTCATGTTTGATGGCATTTTGTTCATGATTTGTCCCCTAAATTCTGAATAACTACTGCATTTAAAATATGTAAATTTTAAAAATTTTTTTTTTGTAGAAATAAATTAGTTTTTCAAAAGAATTTACGAATTCTGACTATAATTGTAATACACTTTTAAATTCAATTTAGCCTAATTCACTAATTTTCGTATCCTTTTTGCCTTGCAGAGATGCAGCCGTTAATGAAGAGAGGCAGCGCAGCCAGCAGAGCAGCAGCAGCAACACTAGCAACAGCAGCAGCAGCAAGCAGCGCAACAACGAAATTAACAACGAGTAGCAGTAACTGTAACAACTTAACATTAACAATAATGCGCACAGCAGCAACAACAACAAGAGTCAACCAAAAATTTCACAAGCGCCGGCGAAGGCGACAGCGCAGCTGCCAGCGCAGCCAGCAGAGCAACAGCAGCAAAACAGCAACAACAATCCGTAGAAGAAATAGCAATCCGTATTTAAGCAGAACTGGCGCTTATCTGACGCTTCTGCTCCTAACCACAACATGTTCCTTGTGCGCAGTTGCCGCCGCGGTCGCCGCTCCCGCTTCCACCTCCACCTCCTCCTCCACCTCCGCCTCCGCCTCCTTGTCGGGTAGTGGCGCTGTTACCGCCTCGAACAGCGCCAGCGTTAGTGGGTTTGTGCTGCCCAGCTCGCCGTGCGCACCGCAGCACTGGTGGGATCAGCTGCAGGACAAGTGCACGCCCTGCACCAGCTGCCAGGGCGAGATGATTCCACTGCGTCCGTGCCAGCTGCACATCGATACCGTTTGCGGTTCCATTTACGATCTGAAAATCGACTGGGTGGTGCTGGCCAAAACGGAGCCCAACTGGAAAGAGGTAAGCGCAGCTAACGAATCAACAATCGATGATCTTCATTGAAATTCGTATCCGGCAATTTGCAGCGCCGAAAGTCGTCGGAATACGAGCACTTTGATCAGCCAACGCCGCTGCAGCATTTGACCCACGAGCAGCTGCAGCAGCTGCACGAGGAGGCAGCCGCTGCCCTGCCCCTCGACTGGCAGACGGGCGCCCTCTTCATTGCGGTGCTCGCCTGCCTCCTCTTCTTCTCCGTGGCCGCCTGCATACTCATCCATCACATGCGCCAGTGGCGCCGCATGGAGCGCCGATTGGATCAAGGTGAGTGCCAGCTTTCACTTGCAAAAACTGTTAAAGTAACTAGCTAATATTGAGGCTAAAACATGTGTGAACAGTCAAGTGTTTCCAGCACAGCGCGCAACATATAATTCGCAACTAGTTTTTAACAACATTTTTGTGTAGAACCAAAAACCACAAACCTTGAAGAAAACTCTAAAAATAAGAAGTTAAACAAGCAAATCAGTTTTACGTGCCCAACAATTTCGTATAGGAACCGATTCGTTTCAGATCTAAAAAAAAAAATACATTATCGAAAATTGAGAAAAAAAACTATTCAAAGCTAAAATGTATAATTAGTGAGGAGTGATATAAAATTCATCAAATAATGAAAATTTTAATGAATAATCAATAATTCAATTCATACATAGAACAGAACCGTATAAAAAATAAATAAGGTATATTTGAAAAATATTGTGTTAACTTAAAATTGTAGTCCGATATGGATAAGATTTTGGTCATAGTCAAGTGCATAATTGTCCAGTTTTATTAAGATTGAGTCAAGAAAAAAAGTCTTGACATATGTGAAAATATTTGCGACAGCTATATAAAATAGTAGTTTGATCCGATTAACTTGTTATTTAGTTCGTAATACTTGCAGCAAGAGATCTATCTTTGCTGCGTTTCATTTAGTTAGTTGCACAACGGTGAGAAATGGGGTTATTTTCGATACAGATCTTGAATATATATGCTGACATCTCTTCTGCGATGCAAGACAAACTTGATGCTAAAAACGACAACTAGAGAAATCACCATTTTTCCATGGTGTAATTTTCTAAGCAGCAAACTTTTTCTTTTTTCTTATAATTCGCAACCGATGTAAACTCAATTCGCAGTAGGTAGCAACCATTTTGTGGCCCTTAAAAAGCGATCTAATTGGAGCGTTTAACTTTCACACGCCTCGACATGGCAGTTGAGTGAGCCGGAGGGAGGTAGGGGCGGGGCGGGGCGGGGGGACACCTTTAACCCCCACCAAAGCGTTTTGAGGTGCTTTAAATGCGCAACACGTTGCTGCTGGATTGCATTGCCAAAGGTTGCCCAAACCCAAACCCAGTGGCAGTTGCAGCTCCGGCTGCTTAGCATGCCCGGCGTGCGATTGCGTGTTATTTGATTTCTAGTAGAAAGCTGAGAGAAACAACAACCTGCAACGGGCAACGGGGCCCTTAGCGCGGCACTAACTCGTACATATTTATAAGCGGACGGGGCCAAAACACGACACTTTGATGTATGGGAGCTCCTCCGACAATCGCCGGTGTCGCATCTCCTTCACATAAACCAAAGAGCAGCCAATTGCGGCATCGCCAAAAGACAAGCGCGTCCCTTTTGCGCAGATTTCCAGCGAATTGCTGCACGAGCCCCAAGAGATGTTGTTGTGACTTGCTGCTGGACTGGACGGACAGTTGCGCGGCACTCTCAGGAGCGCATATTAATGAGCTGTTCTGCCTGCGACAGCGAGCTGCGCCTGCGCCAAAGTAGAACGAAACGTCCAAATATTTGGCGCATGTGCGTCCGTGACGTCGCCGCGCTGACAACGTCGACAGCGACGCGTTTTGCATACAGCTCCAGCTCCATCTAAAGCTATTTGTTGTTGTCACTATACTTATTAATATTTTTCACCAGCTTTTCCATTTTTTTGCTGTTCTCTCATTTTTGTTTTCGTTTTTGGCTTTTATTGAATTTATTTCTCGTTGGCGCTCGTGTTCCAACTGACCGCAACATGAGTTCCATAAAGCACCTGAAGGGTAACAACAACATTTTAAGCCAGATTGATAGATATACGAGCAGGTGCCAAACCGCAGCAGTGGTTACGTGTTGTGTCCATTGCGGTAAAAATTTAGTGGCAAAAGCATATTCAAATCGCAACATTTTAGAAATTCAATTTGGCGACAAAAAAAAACTTAAATTTTGCGATGCTTTTTGATCTGGTTATAACTCGATCCGATCGAAAACAATCAGTGCGAATTTATAGATAGTCAGATTTTCAAATAAGATGAGATACTCATTTCCTAAATATAAATTTGACTTCAATAGATAAATATATATATATTTTTTAAAATTTTTAATTTATATTTTATTTTATAATAAAAAAACGAAAATAGATTTTGACTGATCAAATATAGAACAAAATAAGACTCGGTACAGTTGGTTACAAATCCCATCTTCAGATTTGAGTGCAGAATCAACACATAAAAGTTAAGATTTATCTTTAGCGTATTTTAAATATCTGCGAGACGCGACTCTGAACAGCTGCCAAAGGGTCCAGCAGTGATCTGTGTCCTTGACAATGATATTTCCCTTAGCCGGCATTTGGAGTCGTTCCCGAGACGGCATAAAACATTCGGCATTTATGCCCATTTATATACTCCCATTTATGTATTCCCGTTCATATGTCATAATAAAGCAAACACGCAACTTAAATGAGGCATGCAACGTGGCCGCACACTCACACATATACTTTGAATCTGTGGAATCTGTTTTGGGTGCCTGCGTCGGTCCCCAAGTTGTCAAAGTTCTCCACTGATTTGAGTTGCTCCTTTGCGGATTCACTTTCAAGTTTTATGGCCCAGCAGCTCCATAAAGTGGTTGGCATATACAATTTTATTGTTACTTCTAAGTGCCAATGAAATCGACCATGAACAACCCTCCGGGTACTCAATATACATATGAATACATATATTGTATATTGTGTTTCAAAAATATTTAAGCTGAATAGCGCGAGTTATCCAGAAGATCAAAGTTGATCAAGATTTTTAAATAAATAACTATTTGAAATGGGGAAATTTTAGCTTAAATACAAATATGTAATTTATTTATACTGAGGTGTATTTCCTTACTCTTCTTAAGTTTTTTCTTATCACATGATAAAAACGGAAAATATAGCTATCTATAAAGTATCTGAAAATCAAATTATTTTTAGCACAAATTGAATTGAATGAATTACAAACTTTAAATGCGAGTACTAAGTTTTCTAATACCAAAAATCGAATCGAATTCAGGAACATTATATAATATCTGAAGTTATAAAACACTTATCGATCACAAAATTTTATGTATTCAAAAACAAATGTTAACACAAATTTCAAATTTAAACGAAAAAGTTTCGAAAAAGTTTAGTTTTATTTAAAATTGAGTCGTTTTAAAGATATTTATTCCGCTTTAATGTGACATTATCTTGTTTTAACAAAATTTGATATATGAAGTGAAATTTTGTTTTTGAAAAACTTTAGCTTTGAATGCTGTACGACTTTCACATGCTCTGCCATGTTCGTTTGAGTCCAAATGCATAAATCGCATTAGGATTTTCGATGCCGTTGGTGGAGTTTAGACATATGTTGTTTGATGCGCAACAATAACTAGAGGCAAAGAATAACAATAACATTGGAAAATGGCGTGAATTTTCCACGCACTTCGCGCCTACTCTCTCCACCCACCCACGTACCCTGTCTGGGGGCCAACGTGAAAATTTATGCCTTGCTTTGATAGGTTCACGTCTTGTTTTTCTTCTTGTAATCATAATTCAGCGCGTGTCGACGCCGACGCCGACGACGACGACGACGTCGACGTTAGCGTCAGCCCACGCAGAGCCCAGTGAAAAGTGCATTCATGTCCAGCGTGAAAAATTTATGAACGCCGCCAACGAAACGAAAATAGTGAAGCGAGACAGACGAGGCAAAAAAAGAATAACACAAGCTGAACAAGAAAAAGAAGCAGAAAAAAAGAAGAAGAACAACAACAACAGCAGTAGTTGGTAACGATCCCCGAGCTATTTGCTGGCAGCACTTGCAGAGATTTTCAGCCGGAAGCAGCCCACCTTTGTCCAGGTAGGAGACACGTGCAGCGGAAGAGTAAACGAAGGGAGACGGTGTCTAGCTCAAGGACAAGCGGATGTTTGTAGACCGCAGCAGACAGCAGACAGAAGACAGACAGACCTAAGTCGAAATCACTTCCGCGGGCATGTAATCAAATTCGAAAATCATGTCACAGCCAGAGCCAAGTGCTATAAAACAGACGAGGGACAGGAAACGCCGAGCAGCGACTGCGACGCCAGCTGCCAGATCGCATCTGTCGGTTTATGTAACCGATTCTCGTTTGGATCAACAGATTGAGGCATAGTGTCAACTGCTTGGGAAATTGAGCTGCTGCCTAAACATCTTGCTGCCGCTTCCGTTCGCTGCCGCATCTAAAAATAGTTAGCGAATTCGATTCCTGGTGATTAAATATTGGAGCAGCTGGCGAGCTGCACAGGAAGTTGTCTCAGCGAAAGGTGTGGCTCAGCGCACTCAAGCGCTCAATTGACAATCGTCCGTCCGTCTGTTGCCCAACCCCAACTCCAACTCCCCATCCACATCCCCATTCACATCCCCATCCACATCCACAATCCCATGCCATTGCCATTGCCATTCTCATGCGTTTGGCACGCGCTCAACGCTTCCTTCAGGCGATAAATTTGCCCAATGCGCCAGCTGAGCAAATGCACATCCAAAAGATACACGCAACTCGCAGAAATGTTGCAGCAGCAGCAGCAGCATTTAATGCATTGTCCAAAAATAGCTCTCGCTGGGCTTGAACTGAAGCGGACAGTGGAAAAGCAAAGGCAAAAGGGAAAGGCAAAGGCGATCGAATCGAGCGAGGGCGAGTCGCGTGGCAACGTTAACAAACTTGCAACTGGCGAATGCCAAATGCAACATCTGAAGGGTTAAATTGGGAGAGCGAGAGAAAGAGAGAAAAAAGTATAAAGAAACAAAACTAATCCTGCATAAAATGATAACTAACATGTAAGTAGGTTCAATACTTGTTCTCAATGTAAAAACTGCTTGAAGAGCGGGAGAATAAGAGCAGAAGAGAGAGAGAGAGCTAGAGATAGAGAGAGACAGAGCTAAGACTGCTTAAAAATATAACTAACAATACTCGTTCACAGTTTAAATTGAAAAATAAAAAAAGATGCGCTTCCAAATTTGCGTACCAAAGAAATATTTTAGTGATCTTTAGTATCGATCATCAGTAATTTGTGTGCAAAATGTTGTGTATCTAGCCTGAAAACTATCCATTTGCCACGCCCCAAGTGTGCGTTGCCAAAAAATCTTCACACTTGAACTGACGTGAATATACATGAGTATATATTCGATGCTGATAGCTGATCCATAGCTGATCTCTGTTTGATCAGCATAACTCAAAAATCATAAAATTCTTTTTGAATATTTTGAATATTCAGTACATAAAGGAAAAAAATATTTTAAAGATCTTTTTGTTTCTTCGGAAAGATATTTCACAAATATATACATATATACATATACAAACGAATACAAAAGATTTCGTAAAATATCTTTTCGATTCGTTCGTTTGTGTTTAGTTTTCTTGATTTTTTAAGTAATTTGTTTATTGTTTTTTGGCTTCTGTTATGCCAAAAGTTAAAAAATTTTTACATACAGTTTCTTAAAATAAACCAACTCAAATGCGATATTTGCAGCAGAACTGATCAAAAATGTTTTTAAGTGGCTTTTAGCGCTGATCAATGCTTTAGCATTCTGGGATTTTAAAAACTTAAGTAATTAATTTAATTTCATTTAAAACGATAACTTTTTTAGTTTGATTGCCCAACCTCAATTTGAATCTCAAACTAAAATATTCAATAAAAAATTTTTAACACGCACAAAAACAAACAAATCTCGTTACATAATTGAAATTTTTGTGATCACTTGAATCACATGATCTGTTCAAATTGTTCAACCACAGCTCCCCTCGAACGTTTGTTTTCCTCATTGTTTTTTCTCCCGGATTTGCTGTTTGCACTAATCAGTTTGCTAGAATCTTCTTGGCATACAGTTTCCAAGGAAAATTCAACTGTGCCGCTTTTTCCCAATATTCCAAACAAACGCACATTCATATACATATATGTACATATATATATATATATACATACTTACAGTGCGAGTATATAAACAGATACATACGAGTTCATCCGAGTACTCGTCCCCGTACTCCTTCTCGTACTCACTACTCATTCATGTGTGCTTAGTTTTCTTTGGCGCATTGAACATTTCGAAAACTAATTGAACTGCGCAAATTTGAAAATTTGTTTTGGTTTAATTTTCGTTTTTTTTTGTTTTTTTCCAATTTGGTATTTTTCTTCTGCTTTTCCTCAAAAATCGTGAAAATTTGCTGGGATTGTTTATAATAAAACGCAAAGAAGCGAAAGGCAGCCGCCGTCGCGCCTGTTGGGAAAATGGAACTTAATTTTCGTGTTGATCTGTTTTTCTTCTCTGCTCTTTCGTTTCTCCTCTCTCTCTTTTTCATTCTTGGTTCGTTGTGTTTTACTTTGTTGACTACAGTTTAAAAATAAATGATAAATTATCTGCTGGCTGCGCTCTGTTTTGGCCACGCCCACCGTTTACGCCCGCGCCGCTTGTTTACATGTCGGAAACGCGCCCGAAAAGGCCCCTTTCGATTTCCTGGCAGCGACCAACGATCAACGATCAGCGATCAACGATCAACGATGGCTGGCCGTAATAATTGTTGATCTGACAGCGCGAATACAAAAATATAATAAATATTTTAACAGCCTTACGGCCGTGTTTATGAAGGCCATAACAAGATTTTATAGAGCTTGCGAAAATTACTGATACTATAGCATTGGCAGACGTGATCCGGGAGAATTTTGCACCTTGAACCCAAACCAGGGAAAATTGACTTGGTTGTTTGTTCAACTAAGTACTTGCGATCCGCTGTTCACTTTGGTTACAGATCACTCTTTTTAGTAATATTTCAATTAACTAACCTAGATGTGATCTTGATAAATAGTTGAAAACGCAGTTCAATAAAATTAGAATCAATCAGGCAAACTCTGATCAAAATGGCATTAAACATGAAAATTGGTTCAGTTTTGACAAAGTTGTGGGCTTTTGAAATATGGGAACTATTGATTCCAGAACTTTTATTTGCAAATATATTTGTCAATTTTCCAATCCAGAATCAACTGACAACAAATATCGATTAAAAGTAAAAATTTGCAATTCTAAATTTAAAAAAAATAAATATTTTTTAAATTTAAATAATGAATATATTTAAAACACAGCAATAATCAAGATGACAAACCATGGCCAAAATCGGCCTTTTAATAAAGTTATGAAAGTTTGTAATATGGGAATTTGAATCTGACAATAAAAATATTAAAATTTTATTTAAATCGTGTTTTCTCCAGAATATATTCAGTCTCTAGGCTAAATTGCACAAATCCAATATACTCTATTAACTTCGGGGTGCTAGTGATCACTTAATAACTGATCGCCTTAAAAGAAAATTCATTTTGTTTTTTCATTGACTCGATTAATCAACTCAAACTGTGCTTGGAAAACTTGACTGTGGCTGTTAGCCAATTTGTGTTCACAAAGGAAACAAGTTAAGAGTATTTATTGCTATTTTTAAGTTATTTACCAACGATCGCTGATCGTGGCTAATATTGATTCCAGATGTTGCTGAATGTTAGCAAAAATTGTAAACATTTTGTTGTTTTGCTTTTCTCTGGCTGCTTGCAGATGTGGAAGAGTTGTCCACGAAGCTGATGGCCAAGCTGGCCGAGGTGCAGAGTCTCGATGGTGGCACCTTCTTCATTGGCAATGCGGATGCGCTGCGCGGTCTGCCAGCGTCGGCGTCGGCGGCGGCAGCGTCCGCTACGCAGTCGGGCATCTTTCAGCCGCAACATGTGCTGCTGCCGGGTAAGTGTGTCAAAGGTCAAACCACTTGAGATCGGACCAGTCCAATGCGATGCGCCCGGCAGGGTGCTGAAAGGGAATGGAATTGGGACTTAAACTGCGACTGGGATTGGGACTGGGACTGGAACTGTGCGGGCGCTGCGGGATAGCATTCCACAAACGAAAGAATTTCTTTTTTACATTTCAGTTGTGTTTTTTTGTGTGTTGTTGTTGTTGTTGTTGCGTGTTTTTGGTCAAGGCGTTTGCCAATTTGCATTTAAATTGGCCATTGAGCCCGTGGGCGGCGGCCTCTTGGCGGCGACAATAGCCGTTTAATGGGCCCATCCAATGCGATCGCAATTGATTCCACGGCAAATGCAAATGAGAACGCGCCCGCACAGAATTTTAATACAATGGGGGCCGAAGGCTGTCACTCAGTTTTTGACAGCCACGCTTGTGGGCCACAGCTCAAGTCTTTGCTCATGTTCTCACTCTTTTTCTCTTTGTTCTCTCTCTTTCTCTCTTGTGCAGTGGAAAAGCATGCCAAGCATCAGGAACGACGCATTTTGAAAACTTTGCAACCGGGCAATGTTTACATCGAGGAGAACAACGGAATCGGAGTCGGAGTCGGAGTTGGAGTCCTGGCCGGTTTCAAGGGCTGAAGCTAATACGTCTGTTGGTAACTACTTAAGTTATATAAGGCATAACAGCAGCAACAGCAGCAGCAGCAGCAGCGGCAGCAGCAACAACAGCTTTGTACAAAGAGAACGCTGAGGGGAGCTCGAAAACTTGCAAAATTTGGAGATTTTATTTACGCGTACGAGTTTATTTTTGCCTAATATTTAATTTAAATGTTATGTTGACTTGTTTGTAATGCAATGGCACAGCAATTAATTACTATAATTAATTAATTAATTAATAAACACGTTCAAGCTGGCAAACTCGATTTGGATATTTTAACAAACCTTTTCAATTCTGTGCCAAAATTTGTGTTTGACCTGAGCTGAGCGTTTTAATTAATTCTAAATGCGAAATTGACAAATTGTTTTGTATATATAAAGGAAAGTCTTTTTTTTTGTCGTATTTGTATTTGAGCAACAGTGTGAAAGAGAACGAGAGTGAGAGTGAAGAGTTACAAACTATGAATGCATTATAATAAAAAAAAAAGTCCCCATATTATTAACAAATTTCTACTTAATGTAAATATTAAGGCGAACGTGTCGAGTGGAACGGAACCAAGCAATATCGGCAGCATATCAGCTACTATATCGTTAATATATAGTCGTGCATATTGTATATCATGCATAATATCGTTCATCCCATTGCCCATTAACACACACACACACACACACACACACACACATACATATACATTTATACGATTATATATATTAATATATAGGAGTATATGAGCGCATATTTAACGTATATATTAATTATAAATAACTTCTTCTTTTTTTTTGTATTGTATTTGTTCTTAGCGAAATGCGAAAAATATTCATTTAGGATTATAAATATTTAATATTTCATAATTATTAAATCGCATACGAAACTAAACTAAACTAAAATAACAAAAAAAAAAATCGAAACAAAAAAAAAATCGAAAAACACACACAGATAAATTTAACATTAAAGAAAAACAAAATTATTAAATGAGAATTGAAAATTGTGGCAAAAAGAGAGAAAAGAAATTCAAATTGTTTATATTTTAAGTGCTATAAGTGTGCAACAATAAAAAGTTTTATGAATTAATTCGCTTGTTTCAACTTAATTGCAATTGTTTTTGTTGTTGTTGTTGTTGTTTTTCTTCTTGCCGTTCGGCATTTTCATTGTGTGAATTGAGGGCCTTCAATTGATTTCCCGGGCAGGTCGACCCTGACGATCAATAATTTGAATCTTCGACTCGATATTTACGGCATGTTCCGTTCGAAAACGCTCAACTCGAACGGAACGTGTCTAATTGCATCCCATCGAAAGAAATGTATTTATTTTTTTTTGGGGGAAATTTATGAACATTCAAACTGACGATTGACCCCGAACAGCTTCTGGTTTCTATAAAATTGAAAATTGAAAATGCAATAAACAAATCTGATGTAGTTAATTGATTTAAATAAACATATATTCTGCAGATGCTCATCTGTGGCTATAATTCGACTTGTTTTTTTTTTTTTTTTTAATAAATGAAGGAAAAACAACAGGCTAAGAGCCAAAAATTTCATTTATTTATTTATTTTATGTATTATTATTTTTTTTTTGCTGAGTAAAACAAAGTATTTTTGCCCAAGGAAGCTTCAGAAAAATATTTGTATAGGAAACGTTGTTGTATTTCAAGTAGATAAATTCGCGTAATGGTTCTCTTTTAACCCGAAAAAATTCTTATAAAAAATTGTTTTTTTAATTTAAAAAAAAAAAAAAAAATAGTGGATTGGTTTTTGACGTAAATAAAAGTAAGTACCATAAATAAGTATTAAAAAACTTTTCTTGGAATTCACTTCAGAATTTGTTTTCTAGCAAAAAATTAATTATAATTTGAAAAAAAAAGAAAATCATGTCAGGGTATCATTGCTACTTGCTAAAATGGATTTGCTGATCACTTTGCGAAATTGTTTCTCTATCATTATATCTATTTCACATTGTTTATAATTAAGAATAATTTATTTATTCAGAATATTTGCTATCGTGCAAATAGAGAATTAGGTGTACATATGTAAATATGACATATGTACTATTAAGTTTAAGTATATAAAAGGCCGCAGATCTACATCCTTTTCGCTGATGTTGCTCTCTCTCCCTCGCTCTCTCTCTCTCTCTCTTGCTCTTTCGCGCAAACTCGCTGTCTCCCTCTCTGGATGTGCGGCACCGCAAAGTCTGTGGCAATCGCTCGATCAGCTCCGTTAATAGCGCTCTGGTTTTTCCCACACCAGTTCGCAACTTTAATGCAAATGTCGCCAATATTTTCCCCATTTGCCCCCCCGCCAGCCCGTAAAATTCGTCGAGTTTTGGGCTGGGAGACTCACTGTGGGCAACGCGCAAGACAGGAAACGTCTTTCAATGGAAATGAAAACGAAAATGGAAATGGAAATGGGCGCAGTGGCAATGGAGGAAAACCCCCCCACCCCACTCCACCTCCCTTCAACCGGAGCTAACCCTATCTTTGGTAACCCCGCGGAGCTGGCAAAGTTGCTGTCGTGGGTGAATTTTGCATTTTGAAATTTGCATTGCGCATTCGACGATTAACATTGAAAATGGGAAAAAGGCGAACGAGGAACGCCTTCGAATTGATGAATGTTGCCTATGCAGTTACACAATTAAATGCTTGTTAAGGCAACAACAATGTTGTTGCTGATGTCGTTGCTGTTGCCACATCAAATAAATAATAATACATATGTACGTGTGTGAGTGGAGTGTGCAAAAGTAGCAGATACCCTGTATCAAAAAATAAATAAACAATTATTTATAATATTTGGTGACTGCTCACAAAAAGTTCGATATATATCGAAAAAGTTCGATATTAAGGCTATCGATTAAGAAGATTTGCTCTTTAACAGAATAAATGTTCCGGAATGTGCAAAGAGCCTGTTTAACGTTTTTGAAGAACTACAGGGTATTCAAATAAAATGGCGCTGCGTCGACTGAAAAACGCGCAAACATTTCTAATGAAAATCACAGCAACAACAACAACAACAACAACAACAATCGACACCCATTGGTTATTCCATGCACGAGCCGTGGGTCTTTTTTGTTGTTATTATTGTTGTTGTTGTTTGTTGCTGCAGGTTTGCCAATGCTGCCCCCATGTCTTGACTGCCCAACAGAAATTAATTAGCTGCGACGTGGCATAAATTAGCAAAAACCGAAGCCAAATACGAAGCCGCCAACAGTCGCGAACAGCCAACCAACCCTCAATGCTAACTATCGACTTTAGGCCACAAAACGATCGCCGGCAATCGTTATTAGCCAACGCACAAATGATTATGCGCTGCGCTCATCTAAAACCATGTTCAATGATAGTCAATTTAATCGCACAAACCGACTGCGATCGACCAATTTCTGTGGATAGTAGCAGCTCCGTAACTTAAGGTAGTTACGATCCTAAAAAATTTGTATTTATTTGGTTAAAAAAAAGGTTTGCTATATTTAAAAAATCTTGTTCAATTTAGAATTTTTTTAAATTTATTTTTATTTATTAATGAAATTAAATAAAAAATATATAATTTAAAAAATAAATAATATCAGAAATTAATTATAATTAATTAGTATCAAAAAAAGTAAAACTAATATTTACATTACTAAATTTTATTTATTTAATGTCGTTTTCTGACATTTTAGGGTAAAGTATAAGAAAATTATATTTTCGAATTATTTCATTTCAAAATATTGGAAAATTATTTCTCTATTATTTTGTCCATTTCCCATTGCTCATCACTCAGAATAATGTCGAAAGCGAAATTCATAAATAGGATTCATAGAATATCGTATAAAAATAAAACTATCATAAAATATGATTTTCTTACGGATATAGTAATTAAATGGTGTAACTTAAATTAATTTAAGATTTATAATCAGCATAGAGCATTAACCATATTTCTTTAAGAAATCTAGTTATATAATATATAATATACACATATAAATATTAGATAAAAATAAAATATGCACGAAATTTATTTATACGCATTTTATATATTTTTAAACCTAATATTTAACCTTTATTTTGGTTAATTTTGACATTTTTAGTATGGGATTTATTTGTGAATAAAAAATATACCAAATATTTAGCTGTTTGTTTTATTTTAGGCCAGAAATAAACATTGCAATATTTTAAATTTAATTAAATAATTAAATTGTAAATACAGGGTATTCGACAGTTGAGCATTTTGTGGCACATCCGCTTCAGATTCGATTGGAAGGTGAAGCGGCACAGCAATGCCAACTGGCAACTGGCAATTGGCATGAGGCATGTGGCATGTGGCAGCGAGTCTGCCTGCGCTATTGTGGCACATGCCAAACTCATTTGGTGTATTTTTAACATGCGACACGAAGGCGACTGCATTGTCGCAGCTGCCGCAAGCGGAGGCTGCAACAGCAACAACAGCAACAACAACTGCACTTGAAACTGATAAGACGGCGTGGAGCACGGCGAAAAAAATAAAAAACAAAAGCGGAAGGAAGCGAGCAACAACAACAACAGAACTGAAGTGCTTCTAGTATTTCGATTGCCTTCAAGAGTTGTTGTTGTTGTTGCTGTTGTTGGGACGTGATCGCCAATTGATCAATGTATCGAAAATAGCGCCACGAACGCGTCTGTTCAATGGATTTTTGGCAATGAGTGTGGGTGTGGGCGTGTGTGGGTGTGGCTGCTTTCAATGTAGCGGAGTATATAGAGGGAGACGCAAGAGGGGTGCAGGGGGGGGGGAGGACACGTTAATAGTGCCAGTTTCAAGTTTCATTCACAAAGCGAAAACCGTCGGCCCATTTTGAGGGGCAACTGGCAATTTGGAATGTGAGGCGCGTCCGCTTTTGGGGCCTGCCAATTGGAGGGAGCTGTTGGCGCCCAAAATTGGTGGCCAGCAGCGTTTGATACACTTTGGCTATCGATTTGGCTTTGACCATTTTGAAACGTTGCGCTTCCGCTGGCCGAGAAACGAAAGAGCCGACGGATGTGCGAGCATTGCAAAATGTGCCGCCAGCTTTTTAGCTTTTGTTTTTATCATTAAGTCACAGCAACAAACGCCATAATTATTCAAGAAATTGTTTAAACAATTCCATTCACAGACAGATGCAGGAAACATCCCGAAGCGGATGCGGCGCCAGGAAATGATCAACGAGAGTTTCCCGTAATCAACCCTTATTATTAATCAGATTGATTGGCCTTTAAACGGGCATTTTGAACATTGAACACAAATGGAAATTCCAGAGTTTCCCACGTTTTGCACGAAGCAAAATAAACAGGCCGGGAAATGTGTGAATTTTATTTATTAAGCTCAGAAAAATTAATATAAACTATTTTATACACATCCACAAATAGGATAAGATATGTATGATATCTTATAATGCGTTTTTTAAATATAAGTAATACATGACAATACCTGATTATTAAAAAAAAAATTTAACAATTCCATTAAATAAAATATATATATAAAAGCTTTCCTTTGAATTGCATTTTATTTTAAATATTTTATCTATATTGCATATATATGAGAGTCGAAACATAGCGTCGAGTATTTAAAGACATTCATCCTACTAAATATACATATATTTGATAAATTCGGCAGATTTGTCAAAAAGTTTAAAGGTTTAGTACTTAGCTACAGGACTTTGTTGCTGTGTCTCTGCTAAGCTTGTTTCGACCAGCTGTTGTTGCTTGCCGAAAGGTATTTAACTCCGCTAAGTCATAACAAACACTCGTCAAGCCGAGACACAAGTTAACGAATAATATTTAAACGTTTGCTTTTCAAAAAAGTCGAATAAAAATCCAATTGTAATACTATAACTATACAATAACAAAAATAACTAGCAAGAAAGAAAATAGGGCAGCGTCAATTGTCACTTTTGACAGTAGAGTTGCGTGCAAATATCGATGCACAATTTTATACTGATTGCAGCAATTTTTGACAGACTGTTTTAAAGTAATTTTTGCTTGATTAATGCAATAATTAATATAGAACTGTTTGACGGAATAAATGAAATATGCCAATATTTATTCGAACTTCAAAAACTGCAATTACCTTTATTAAGAAACTGTGATAATTTACTTTCAATTGTCGAACTTTCGACGCGACATTAGTTTGGGCACACAAGGATTTTTGCTATCAAAAATAGATAATGTTATTTTACACAAAACAAAAAAAAAAATATATATATATAAAAATTGTAGTATAGAATATGATATGGGGCATGTTCACGCATGAACACATTAACCTAAGAACCAAGATAAACACATCCACTATGTAACTCTCAAGTGGAGATATAAAAATAGAAGTAGTGATAACCTCAGCCGAGCAACCTTATCAGGCCTGTTGGCACGGCTGCTGCATGAAACACAGCATGGGGTCTAGGCTCCACCCTATATAAGGCTAGGATTTTAAGAAATAAAATCAGTTGAAAATATTCACTCAAACAAGCCGTGCGTTTTATTTTGATGCACTACGGCTTACCAGTTCGATACTGCGAGCAAACACGGTCTTACAAACCTGCTCTGTGCGGTTAGAACATTTGGTCCTTCGAGCGTGCCATATTGAACGGCACCTCGAATTCTCGCCTAAGTAAAGGCGGAGAGAAGAAATTTGTTGTCCTTCGAGAGTGCCATATTGAACGGCACCTCGAACTCACGCCTATATAAAGGCGGAGAAAAGACAAAAATTTGGTTGTTCGAGTTGCCTTAATTGAGCGGCACCTCGAATTCTATCCAACGAGAGTGCCAGAGTAAAAGGCACCTCCAACGGTAGAGAAATCCTACGACTTGCGAGTGGCCACTTGAAGCGGCACTCGAAGTCACGCCAAAGCAACGGTTGCTACGGCGAAAGGAATCAAAGACTGCAGCGCTGGAAGGCGATCGACGGCAACCAGCGGCAAAGGCAGCGGCATCGGCAGCGACAGCGGCAACGACAGCGGTTGCGACAACGGCAGTGGCAACGACAGCGGTTGCGACAGCGGCAGCGCGCGAAGAAACAAGGGGAGTAGCGTGTGGCGATCACGGTCGTCAAGGCTCCAAAAAGGATAGGAGGGGCCAAAGTGGCAGCGACAGCGGCACGACAGCTATTGCGAGAGCGGCAACGACGGCGGTTGCGAGAGCGGCAGCGGTAAGACAGCGGCGGCGCAGGAGCGAAAATATTAAAGTGAGAGTGCCTTATTTTAGGCACCCACCGAAACGCAACAACGTGCGGCAAATCTAATAAAAAGTAAAACAAACAATTTTCAACGAATAAATTAAGAACTTCGAAATTACAAAAAAACAAAAAAAAGACGAGAAATATTAGAGCAGTTAGAAACATTAAAAAAACAATTTCAGGAAAACACCCATCTTTTTTAATACAGTCCATTACAACATTACAAAAAAAGAAATACATAATCAAAATTTTCTGTTGTCCAAATCTATTAAAAAGAATTAAATATGTTGTCAGACAAAACCATAGAATTATTGACGAAGCAGTCGGAAATTGTGACCAAGATAAGGGAGATCGAAGGAAAAAATGACGGCAATATAGATCAGGTAGAGAAATTACAAAAACAATTTCAGGCAAATCACACGATATTGTGTAAAATTGGAGTAGTCGATCACGACTATTTCAATAAAAGACAATTCGAGGTGATAATGTCTGTTATAGAAAACTTAAAAGCCAAGATGGCTAAAACGAAGAAAGATTGAAAGCCATCGAGCCGGAAACGTCAGCCAGACGCTCTAGAAAAAAGAGCGCAAGAGTTTGATAGGAAAGTAGATAGGCTAAATAAATACCTTAACGAAACCCAAACAGACATTAGGGAAAATAATGTAGAAATGTTTGGGATGAGAAAAAATAAGGTCTTGTTCCTATGGGAGGACATAGTAGAAGAAATAAAGTTCTTAAAAATAAATATGAGGGTAATAGTACCTTCGATAGCGAAATCAAAATGCTAGATTTCGATGTTCAAAATTGCTTACAAGCGTTAGACGAAAAAATTAAAAAAGAAAACTTAGGTCAGCAGAAAGGTGAGAGTTCCAAGATAAGAATAGAAGAGCTACCAATGCTACCTAAGATGCAGGTACCTACGTTCTCTGGCGATGCCAAAGAGTGGGACCTGTTTTCAGAACTATTTATAGAGTTGGTTCAGTCAAGGAATGACTGAGTCCATCCCTAAAGTTCAATTATTTAAAGACCGCATTAAAAAGCAGCAAATGCATGGTTTCGCACTTGTTGGTGGGCTCCGCGGATAACTTTAATAGCACTTGGGAATTATTGACCAAGCGCTATGAAAATAAGCGGAAAATATTTTCCGAGCAGTTAAATAGCTAATAGATATGCCGATGCTAAATAGCCATTCGGCAAAAAACATGAAGATGTTTATTGATTCAATCAATGAATCAATACATTTAATTAAAGCAAAATCACTCTTGTCAGAAGATGTTGATATAATCTTTGCACACATGATTATTCGGAAGTTTAATAGAGAAGTATTGGAATCTTACGAAAGTCATGTGAAGAAAGCTAAAGAAATTCAAAAATTGTCCGACGTAATGGAGTATTTAGAGCAAAGGTTAAGTGCTCTAGGCTCATTGAAGGACGAGGAGAAGAAAACATTCAATAAAGCACATAATAGCTTTTCAGAATATTGTCCGATATGTAAAATAACAGGACATAATACATTGCAATGCTTCAAATTTAGGGGTGATCCTGAACCCAGGAGCCGAAATGGCTAGAAAGGTACAGTGGTGTTTAAGATGTTTGAAACATTCGAGTACCAAAAAATGCACTAATGAAGACAATTGTTCAAAGTGCAACAGAGCGCATCATACGATGCTTCACTTTGAAAGAAGAGAAAAAGTGAACACGTGTGTAGCTGAAAATCAATCGCTGTTAGCAACAGCAATTGTAAAAATAAAATCGATATCTGGGAAGTATGAGCAGTTGCGAGCGTTAATTGATAGTGGATCACAAGCAACGATAATATCTGAGAAAGCAGCCCAGATATTAAAGCTACCTAGATTAAAGGTCAACACAAAAATTAGTGGAGTATCCTCAACAGAATCTAGGGTAGCAAAATACAAAGTTAATTTAACAATTAAAACTAAAGATCCTAGTAAAGACCCATTCAAAACTAAAGCAATAGTTTTACCAAAACTAATGAAAGCTCTACCAGATAGATCAATCGATGTTGACAAAGAAAAATGGATAGCTCAATAGCTCATATGAGCTGATCCTTATTTTGATAAACCGGGTCGAGTAGACGTAGTAATCGGAACAGACGTATATACTCACATTTTAAAGAATGGAGTTGTGAAAATCGACGGTCTTCTCGGTCAAAATACAGAGTTTGGGTGGATCGTGTCAGGGGGCACGAAATCCAAAGGTGAAAAGACCACAGTTGCAACAACCATTGAAGTAAAAGAATTAGATCGATTTTGGGAAAAGAAAGATGAAGACATAGAAGACTTAGAGACTGAAATCTGTGAGAGAAACTTTTCGGAGGCAACAAAAGTAAAGGAAGATGGAAGTTACGTAGTAACTATTCCATTTAAACAGGATAAAGAGTTGGGAGAATCAAACCACAAGTAAAGGCCCGGTCCCCAAACATAGAAAAAATGTGTAGGCACACTGACTTCGACAAGAATGATCAAGAATTCTTTAAATCAACCAATGAAAATATTAAAGCTGCCCCAATTTTAGAAAAGGACAATATTCAGCGATTTTCCCCGCCGGCAGGACCTCACATGCAGGAGGTTAATAGTAGAAGAAGAAAAAGTCCGAATAGTCTTTCAAAAGTAGGACTCATAATGATGATGATACTTATGCTGTTTTGCCAAGTATCAAACACGTCACCATTTAAAGAAGGAAAATCAAAATGGACGGTAGAAAAAATGAATAGCACCTCAGCAATATATTTAGATCCTCTGGGAGAAATACAGATAGTATCATCGTATTGGGACCTTGTTATATTCTACGACATGGAGTCATACTTTACAGGTTAAATAAGGGAAGTAAATTAGTACAAAAAATGAGATTAATAGTGTAAACTTCATGGGTTTAAAGACCAGTGCAATTCAATATAAATAGTACGCAAGGACAGATAGCAGAATTAGAAGAGAATAACGACCTCTTAATAACTCAAAAGTCAGTAAGAAAAAAACGGTCACCAATGGATTTCATGGGCTCAATATATCATATTCTGTTTGGTATAATGGCTCACCGACGATAGGGAACAAATGGAAGCCAACATGAAAACACTGCTGAATAATCAACATAATTTGGACGACTTGCAGAAAAAACAGACCTCGGTAATCGATTCAACAACCAATATAATAAAAAGAACTTCAGAAGATATAAATAGGAACTTCCAAGGGATGAACAGACGAATAGAGAACATGACTGAGCTGCTAAAAGAAAGTTATTATGCCTATAAAGAATCCATGAATTTCTTTATGATAACGAAACAGCTCAGCTCTTAATCGATGAATGCGATAAGATACAAGCAGGAATAATAAGCCTGTTGATTGACATTAATCACGGACGTCTTATTCCAAACATCCTAAAACCAAGACAGTTGAAAGACGAGGTCTCTAAGATAAACGACAATTTACCCGACAAATTAGTGCTTCCAGGGAAAAGATCCAATACTGAGTTGAAAGAAATATATACACTGCTAAAGGCAAAGGGGATATTTGTAGATAAAAAGCTAATTATAAACCAAGATCAACACATTCCAGTTCAGCCAGCATCCATCACAGCTATTTAAAATTATCCCGGTACCAATACAAAGAGAGGAGCAGATGATTATAATTGATCTAAATTCCGAATACCTGGTATATAACTTTGAGATGGACTCATATCACCTAATGAGTGAATCAACTCTAATAAATGTCAGAGATGGCAATCTAACAAAAGAGTGTGTGAGGGAAACTGGCCGTGGAGTAGTGCCAGTGACAATACTTGCGAAATCTCACCTTTCAAACCAAATAGACCATCAAATTGTGTATATAGATCGATAGTAACTTCCAAAACATATTGGGTAGAATTAGAAGGCAGAAGTAGCTGGTTACTTAAAGCCCCCAAGGGACAACAGCGAGAGTACAGTGTGGAGCAGCTACACCAGAAATTATTACCTTACCAGAACAAGGAATACTCACAATTAGATCTGACTGCACTGCTAGAACTGAAGATAAAATTTAATAGCTCACCATAAGATGCATTCGGACAGGAAACCATTACGCCGTCATATATAGGAGACGTAAGTGAGGTCCCGAAAATTATGTGGGACCCTCTAACCATAGCCAAGATAAATACAACTAAGGAATTAGAGAAATTGTTAAATGAAGTTAAGGAGTTAAGAGAAGGCCATATTGAACTTAATGAACTAAATTTCCATCACGTATCCGGACATGCTTCGTTAATAGTGGTTATGGTTTTAGTCATAATTATTATAATATACATTATAAGAAAAATAAATGTAAGCCAAAGATTACAGGCCATCACCCTTGCCGGCCCTTGGCAGAATGTTCACGCATGAACACATTAACCTAAGAACCAAGATAAACACATCCACTATGTAACTCTCAAGTGGAGATATAAAAATAGAAGTAGTGATAACCTCAGCCGAGCAACCTTATCAGGCCTGTTGGCACGGCTGCTGCATGAAACACAGCATGGGGTCTAGGCTCCACCCCTATATAAGGCTAGGATTTTAAGAAATAATCAGTTGAAATATACACATCAGCCGTGCGTTTCATTGATGCACTCCTTGCCAGTCTAGAACAGGGCAGGTATTTTTATTTGTTAGCGCCACGGACTCAATCGGACAAGTTGACGTAGAGGCGACGCAGTCCGTCCAAGCTGGACGGCTGGCGGCATTGCGGACAGCTGCCGAACTGCTGCAGACAGTTGATGATGCAGCTCTCGCCGTAGACGTGGCCGCAGGGCAGCGAGACGACCCGATGCTCCCCGGTGCAGTCCCACTGGCAGAGGCAGATTGAGCAGAGCAGCATGTTCTCCATGGAGCTGTGCAGGGAGTGCAGCGTCTGTTCCAGTTCCAAACGTCGATTGTGCTCGCCATTGTAGGCGCTGTCGAAGTTTCGCTTCAGTGCCTCGATGGTGTCGTCCTTTTCCGTTAGCTGATTGAGCAGCTGCTGGTGCTGTCGCTCCTTGCGGGCCAGCTGCACCTGCAGCAGCTTCATCGAGGCCATCACCTGCAGGGGGCGGCGCTCGGCCGATCGACCATCTGGGCGGACAGCACCTGGCCCTGCTGAATCAGCGCCTCCAGCTGGCTGGTCAGAATGAGCAGTGTCGTCTGCAGTGCGACCTGGTTGTACAAGCTTTCCACCTTCTCGGACGTCAGCTGAACAACCTCGCTCTCCGCCTGGCACTTGCCGAGCGCCTCCTTCACCGCCGCCAGCTCCCTGGCTAGAGCGTCCCGTTCAAGCACAAGTCTCCATTGCGCTTGAGCGCCGCATTCTGCTGCGACAGCGTCGGACGTTTGCGTCTTCTTTTCGGCGGCGGCTCTTGACCGCCCGATCCGTTCGATTCCATCCAAATGTATCCTTTTCCCGAAATGAAATAGTTTCTTCAATTAAAATAAAATCAGAAAAAATTCGATTTAAAAAATTCACCAAGAGACGTCTGCTTGCTAAATGAGAACAACTTCAATAGAATGACTTGACTTGACTTCAATAGAATGACTTGCTGCAGGCAGGTAGAGCTGTGTAAAGTCAACAAATTATCGATTAACCCGATCCCAAATCGATATTGTACGCACCAAATCGGGCTAACCTCTAAAACCTCTGTTTTATTGTTGTCCATTGTTGTTCAGGTTGCGAAATTAGCGCGATTTCCGCCGCAAAGCGAACAATGCGCCAAGGAAAACTGTGGCAACAATGAAAATGCCGAGCGGCCAACTTGTTAAATCATCGAAATCCGCATCTTTAGCATCTTAACGGCCAATTTAGCTTTGGAGCCAGCAGCAGAGACAACAAAAGTGGGTTATAATAAAGGATAATAAAACAGGCGAAATGTCTGCGAAAAAGTTCCCATATCTGGAGGCATCTTATAAAAACACTTTGGGGAACAATAGAAGATGCGACGCGACGCGACGCGACGCTCCCCAAGTCGTGTGAATGGCTAAAACTTTTGGCAACACCTTCCGGCGTCCCGCGAGAGCTGCCGCTAGGTGGCTGCCGCAAGGGGAAGGGGCTGGGGGTGGTTGGGATGGACGGACAGACGCTGCTGCTGCGGGGCGTTTGTCATTCTTTTGTTATTTAGCGAGCCCCAACCCCGACCCGCTTCATTATCTACTTGCCCCCACTTGCCACGCCCATTTGCTTTGGCCAGGCCGAAAGGCCGCCGCCTGCTTAATTTCGCGTGCCGCAACGCAAATGCACCAAAAAGTGAACAACAACAACAACAACTTGAGGTGAGCATCCAAAACACAGGTGGTAAGCTGTGGCGAGGCCAGTGATAGGTTCGGCCTCTTCATACTCTATGCAAGTTCAGCAAGTTCTTCAAAGCGACTTTTCAAAATCACGATTTTACTTAGATTGTTCAGTTGTGTTTTGATTATTTTTGAAGAGTTGCGTATTTTTGAAAAATTAATTTCCCTTAAATCCTATTTATATCCCTGATATATCAGGCATCTATTATCGAGTATCCTTTTTATTTTGGTGTCTATTTTTACACGATTTGCTGTTTGTATATATTTTAATTAATTAAATATTAAACATTTTAAAGATAGATATGAACTCTTTTATAAACCTATTTTTGATGTGTTATGAATTAAATATATTTGAATATTTGTTTTTATTCGCATTCAATTTAAATTGCTATTATTTAATTTTTTTTTATATATCCTGATCTCTTGCTCTTATAATCGTCTCCGAGATATGCAAGAAACCATGTCTTGAAATCGAGTTATTGAATTTAACAAAAGAGAGAGAAAATTCGCTTCGCATTCGCAACGGTCGTGTTTTTTCTTGCGCATCGAAATAATACATTTTTAACGTTTTAACTTGACATTAAATTAGTGAAGTTTGGCCTTTGATTCGTTCTGTGTTTGTGCGATATAGCGGTTTTTGTGAAATACGCATTTATACATGAATATTATAAATAAAAGTATATTCATATAATTTGTGTTTGCATACAGCAACAAAGTGCAGCGCAGTCATACGGTTCTTTTGTGCAGTCGCATTGCTGCTCACACTTTCGTATTCTAACTCTCTGCATATTTTCTGGTTTCCTTTACGCGCTCTCATCTTTACTAATCCACTTCATTTCGCTCTTCCGCTTTACAAGCTAATGTGCTTGTTGGTATTGGTCGCGCTTCTTCTCTCTTATCTGCGATTCCGTTACGGTGATTTCGGTCGACGCGCCCGCGCTGTTTACGTTTTGTGCATGCGTTTTTGTTTCGTGTAAGTAAAAATTAGCATCACATATGATTAACCCTAGTGTGCCTATTATTTTTTGCAGTAATTTTTTCCTTTTTGTTGTTTTAAATAAAATTAATAAAAATTGCCAGGTGTGAGTAAAAATTAAGTCCAAATCAGGTTTAAAGTGGACTTGTGAATCTTGTAGGGATGTTGAAAGAGTTTTGATGGGTTTCATGAGCCAGAATAAAAAAGGCTTTGCAGATCTATTTGGATTCTTTAAAAAACTGTTCGCTGGTTTCAAAGAAAGCTTTTAAATGAGCCTTAAAAGCGTACAAAAGCCAAGCACAGGCTGTCTATTAGCCTAAATGAACTTTCTGTTCCTTCACACTTGGTCACAACATCCGCAATTATATAATTAATGAATCTTTCTGCCCTGTTCAACATCGTTTTCATGGCTGTTGGGTCGAATAACCTCCCCGTTCGGTGAATGTTAGCACTGTCGTTAGTCAGTCATTTTCTAGTGCTGATATAGCTGTCCAATCAGATGGTGAATCAACCAAGGCTTTAGCTCCACCTGAAGCTATTGCCGAGGTTCCTAACTTTCTAGGTGTTCCACAAAAGAAATACAATTTTATACTTGTTCACGAAGTGAAACTAGTTTATTGGGTTTGTGCAGTGTCCGTCATGCTGTCCGTCTGTCCGCCTGTCCGTCCGGATGAACGCAACTTTTTTCGGCGCTATTGAAGATAGAGACTTGAAACTTTAGATATAAACTTGTAGTTGTCCTCTTCAGACAAAGTGTTAAGATTTTTGTGCCACGCCCACTGGGAGGCTGGCAATACGATAACATGTCGATACACCTCAAATCGCACTTGCCACGCCCATTTGCTTTGGCCAGGTCGAAAGGCCGCAAGGTGGGCTTCTTTGACAAAAAAAAAAATTTTATTTTCGAAAATGAATATATTTTGAATGTGGAGTCAATATATTGGACAAATCATGATCAAAATGCCATCAAACGTGAAAATCGGTTCACTTTTGACAATGTTATGGGGGTTTGATATATGGATTGTATGAATTCTGACAACTTTACTTGTCAAATTTTTTGTCGATTTTGGCATGATTTTTGACCAAAAATTTGACCATCTCAAAATCACTTTCAATGTTGTTTTTTATGCTAATTGTGACAAATAAAATCGATTAAAACTATAAATTCGGGATTCTGGGAGTACATTCTTTTTTGACCAAAATATTCAAAAAAATTTTGTTTTCGAAAATGAGTTTATTTTGAATGTAGAATCAATATATAGGACAAATCATGATCAAAATGCCATCAAACGTGAAAATCGGTTCACTTTTGACAAAGTTATGGGGTTTGATATATGGGAGCTATGGAATCTGACAACTTTACATGTCAAAATTTTTGTCGATTTTGGCATGATTTTTGACCAAAAATTTGACCCCCCAAAATCACTTTCAATGTTGTTTTTTATGCTAATTGTGACAAATAAAATCGATTAAAACTATAAATTCGGGATTCTAAATTTTGAAAACATTTTTTTTCCAAAATTCACAAGGGAGTACATGCTTTTTTGACCAAAAAATTCAAAAAAATTTTATTTTCGAAAATGAATTTATTTTGAATGTAGAATCAATATATAGGACAAATCATGATCAAAATGCCATCAAACGTGAAAATCGGTTCACTTTTGACAAAGTTATGGGGTTTGATATATGGGAGCTATGGAATCTGACAACTTTACATGTCAAAATTTTTGTCGATTTTGGGATGATTTTTGACCAAAAATTTGACCCTCTCAAAATCACTTTTAATGTTGTTTTTTATGCTAATTGTGACAAATAAAATCGATTAAAACTATAAATTCGGGATTCTAAATTTTGAAAACATTTTTTTCCAAAATTCACAAGGGGGAGTACATGCTTTTTGACCAAAATATTCAAAAAAATTTTGTTTTCGAAAATGAGTTTATTTTGAATGTAGAATCAATATATAGGACAAATCATGATCAAAATGCCATCAAACGTGAAAATCGGTTCACTTTTGACAAAGTTATGGGCGTTTGATATATGGGAGCTATGGAATCTTTTATTTAAGAACGTGAACGAGTATAACGCAGTCGGCATCGCCCGACTGCAATGTTCTTGTTATTTCAATGGCCAATTCTAAAGCCAACGTTACGGTGGTAAAATTAAATTTTGCATATAGTCGGAAAATATTGAGGTTATACTACCTCCATATTGCGCTTCTTATTCCGCTCAAGAGTCAGCAGGCAGACCTCCAACTCCTTATTGAATTGAATTCCCATTGGGTTTACCAACGATCTGGTGGACAGATATATTTTCAGTGAAATAAAATCAAGGTCAGCTGGCACCTTGCAGCACAAAAACAATGACAAGTGTTGCACAACGCTTAAAAAAGATGGGCGATAGCCGTTACTTTTTTATAGGTCGCAGAATTAACGAGAAAAAGCTCTTTCACAATCGCGATTAGCTTGAGATGAAATATTAAATATCGAATTTAAATTTGAATTACTTTAGTTATATTTATTTATTAACTATTTAGTTTATTCTTGTTTAAATAATCTAAAGAAATTTAAAATGGCGAAATCATTTTCCCAGAGATATTGCAGACTTATTCAAGCATAAAATTTAGTTTTGTCTGATATTTATTGTGTTTTGCCGAATCATAATTTATATTTAATAATTTAATAAATTAAAATGAGTAGGCACGAAAAAAGTTCTCTAATTCAAGATTATTTAAAATAATATTTATTTCACATCAAAGTTGCTATTTTAGGTCTTGAATAAATTTACCGTTTTTTCATATAGTCAATATATTATTTTGACCAATTCTATCGTTTAAATATATTATATTTTTATTGCTTAGTTATAGTTTCTATGTTCGAATCGTAGCCTTCAGTTTGCAGTTAATTCAGATTCCATATAAAAATAAAATAAATATTTTTGAAAATTATATTCGGAATATTGCAGATTGTTGATTTTGATTTTTGTGATTCAAATTCTGGAACAAATGAACCTTGCTGTAAGGTTCAGCTTGTTTTTGTGATTCAAAAGGCATCTTTGGGTTTTTTTTTTGTCTGATAACCTTTCTATTTGAAATTTTAGTGCACCCAGTAGGCTTACGCCGTTTGTGAAACCAGATATTAAAGCAAATTCCGTTTGGAAATTACTTTCATTTACAATCTACTAGTGAACACATCACAAAAAATTCAACTAATAAATTCAAAACGTAAACTTAATCCTAAATTTTGTGAACAAATTGTGGAAGTGTAGATGCGTTGAATATTGTTGCATAATAATTATATATATATATGCGCATAGAGGTCCTGATTGACAAGGCTCCGCAAGTGGATTGACCACTTTGGTAAAAACCATTTCTGGCGTATTTGCAACTCATTTAAAGGGGTAAGTGGAACTCAGCTCCTACTAATTCGGCTTGGCCCACAATGATATGGGACTAGTGTAAAGGATTTGCATAATTGGATGCGTTGTCCTTTCATTATGTTCTTGGCCCCAGCCTCGAAAGATGCTTAGCCAAATTGCAAATCTATTTGCATGGCCAGTAAATGTGTGGCTTGGGCGTTCGGGGCTATAAATGGATCTGGCGGAAAGTGGGCAGCGCTAAGCGCTTCGGCTTCATTAGCTGCGTTTTTCTGCGGGCTGCGTTTTCGATTTCCATCAACGGAAACTGCGCGGTTAAGGGGCGGGGGCGTTGGAAACGGGAGCTCCGATGTGACCTGCGAACGGTGTTGATTTTCACACAACGCAGCGTGAAATTAGAAATCAACAACGTGTCCTTTCACTAACGGCTGCTTGTGTGCCTGTGTGTGTGTGTGTGTGGGTGTGTGTGTGTGGATGGGGCGTGGAGTGCTTCAGGTGTCGGCTGGACAAATCAGTTTTGGCTGCAACTGCAGCAATGCTGCGGTCAACGTCTGCCGTTGACAGACCAAATTAAAATGTCCTGGACGCCATGTCCTGCCATCTATCGTTGCGTTTCATCTGTCTGCATCGCTCTCTCTGCGTGTGTGTGTGTGTGTGTGTGCGTGTGTTTGTGGCTGTGCTTCAGTTAATGACCAATTTGCCAGGCCCAGTCAAAAGCCACACCCACTCACAATCCCCAATTCCTGCTCCCGGCCAGCAGCTGTCGCAATTCGCGTTTCGGATTTGGTAACAACATCGCATTCATCAGACTCGGCCGCCAGTGCGATAAATCTTAAAGTTACGAAAAATTGGCAAGCAAACAAAATGCGGGCCTGATAAGCCCAAAAATAACAAACAACAACAACAAAAACAAGACAAACAACAATCGCTTGGAGAATTACAACATGTCGCATTTTGTATACGAAATTTGAATAAATTTCAAATTCGTATTTGGCTCCGCCGAAAAAGTTTCCGTGCTCTCAGCCACAATTAACTTTTAAGTATAGCATTTTGCAGATACCGCAGATATCGCCGAGATATACACGAGTCGTACCATCTCGTCCATTCCCCCCACCCCCCTCTCCCCCTTCTTGGCGAATGCTGGGGGTTGGCAGTTTGAAAATAATTTCATGCAATTTATCATGTCACCAGAGCCACAGCCAACCGCAGGCCTAACCAAAAAGCGCCACAACGAATTCTGCATACGCTGCCAAATTCATATTTGCAATTGTTTATCGGTCGCACAATTTTCGACTGAAAATACCCTGTAGCAAAGCTCATTTGATTTTAATTAAATCGATTTGCGCGCGAAAATAAAAATTGTATATTAAAAAAAGGGGATAATTAGGCATTTCAAGGCTTAAAAATAAATTAATTTTTTTTATTTAAATTAAATATAAATATAGCTAAATTATTGTTTAACATATTATTACTATTACATTTACAGCATTATTTGGCACTTTCTTCTTCATACTAAGTACTGTAATTGAGGGATATATTCAAGAATTCGGGGCTTTTAAACTTGATACAAATGAAATTTAGAAATTTTAACACATGCATCACAAACCAAAAATACGAATATTTTTATTAAATTTTTAGTTAAATGCACATTTATTTTAATAAAGGTTACTCTCATAAAAGCCAAAACAGATCACATAGTCGTTACGCTCGCCGGTTGGCAGTGTGCATAAAACAACAAAAGTGCGTGTGATTTCCGCTTCCGCTTTTTGGCATCCATAACGAATTTTTGCATAAATACAAAGCAGGAACAAAGCGCCTGCAACCACTGTGGTTGCTACTATTGAGCTTGTTGCTGCTGTTGCTGTTGTTGCTGTTGTTAATAGCCAACCATTTATCTTGCTTAATGAAATTTGCGAAAAATCAAATGTAGAGCGCAGCATGTTGAACATTTTTGGCCGTTATTAGCCGCTGCATTGGCTCCTTGAGGCCGCATCCGGAGCTCTTCGATGTCAGCGTCACGTGGCGCAGAGCCACAAAGTTGCCCTTGCTCGAGTCCAGTTGGACTGACTGCTCCTGCTCCGCTCCTGCATCCCGCTCCACGGTCTGTTGTCTTGTTCGCCTTTGTCATTCATGAGTTGCGCGCGTCACGTGCGCAATTAAATTGACGCATTCTTGACGGATTCGTTTTGAGGCACCCCGCCGAATGCCAGACGGACGGACGTGTCTCCCTTTTGACTTGTGCTAAACAGCAGCCAGGGAATTGCGAGGCCCAAGCCAGCCACTTTCCACTTGCCACTTGCCACTTGGCTCTCGCGTGGCCAACGTCGCGTTGACATCATCATTAATCACATGCGAACTGAGCTCCTGTGTGGTGTGTGTGTGTGTCCTGTTTGCCTGCGACAACTCTTCAAAGGAGCCCTTCAACTTGCTTCCCCCATTTGCGGTTGCGCCAAATAGGTGGCTTGTGGCACGCAAAACTTGTTACCTTTCAAGTTACATTCGGCTCAACAATGCAGACAAAGGCCAGCAAATTTACATTTTTTATAATTTAGAAGCAAAGCCAGTTAAGAATAAGACTCAACAAAAGCTAATCAAAGCAGATTGAATATAGGAAGTGGTAGCTAAATTTACAAAAAATATATGTATATATAATATGTCAAATGTCAAATATATATATATTTTATTAACTTCAGAAATTACAAAAGGATTAACAAGACTTTAATGGTTGTACGAAAGAGAATCTATAAAATATTATCAGGATTAGCTGACTCCTGGTTTTCTTAGCATTTCGGAAAACTGCCACACGTATATAACCAAAATATAACCAAAAACAAAAATATAAATAACAAATGAGCCGGCTCTAATCGGGGAGATTGGGGAGAGGTATCCAAAATTTGGAGGCATAGAAATCTACGTCGACTTTATATATGGTAAGCAAACCAAAGGTTGAAATTGATTTTTATCAATATTAATGAAACGGAGTAATATATACGAACTGAATGAATCCAAGATCTGTTTTCTAGCTTTTGTAATTTACTGATAGGGCTACGTCGACTTGACTGTTCATACTGATCAAGAATATATATCTTAATAGGCTTAAGTCTTCTTCAATGCGGTACATAAAAAGAAATTGACTTAATGAATAATGAATAATGAAAAATAATAAATTATAAATAATAATTACTAAATAATATATAATAAATAATAAATACTAAATAATAAATACTAAATAATATATAATAAATAATAAATACTAAATAATAAATAATAAATACTAAATACCACAAACAGTATTTGTCGGCAAACAGGGAGTCTTTACATATAAAATACTGATATCAGTGATTAGCTATAAGTTTGGGGGATTTTACGCAGGAGCCGGCAGGCAATTGAAACCCGCTCGTGTCCTTTCGGGGACACAAGCGTAACTAAACATTTGGATTAGGCGGCGGCGGCGACCTTTGGCGCCTGCTGGGTGGGTGAAGTGGATGGTGGTTGGTGGTTGGCGGTTGGGGGGGCGTTTTTGGACAGCCGCAAAAACCGCTAAACAGTCGGCGGCGCCAAATGCAAACAGTTTAAATGTCATTTGCGGCGTTTGCTCTGCTGCCAGCAGCATTTTCAGCGTGTTGGTTAAATAAATTTTCGCGGCAAATCGCAAAGGGCAAACCACCGCGACCGCTCCCTCCTCGCCCCTCCCCCCGCAATTCTCTTCCCTGAAATGTTTCAATGGTGAATGCGATTGCCCGCAATTGGCAATCGGTGCCGCAAATCGCATTTTAAGCCTCGCGTGCGATTAGTTTAATTGCCAGCGCAGTCAGCAGGGGGTGTAGAGGGGTCTAAAGGGGGGACTGTATTGGGTCGGGTGCGGTGGGGTAGGTCTGGCAGCGCAACAGGACAATGCATACATTTGCATAGCTGCGGCCGCGTCCTCGCTGCGCTGTGCGTTTCCCTTAATGCGAAAATAAGGATTAACCAATGAAATTTATAAATGCGCCAGGATTCACAACGCAGTCGACGACCAGCGACCAGCGCCAACTGCAACGTGCAGCCAGCCGTTCGGTGCGTCCTGCCAGTACGCGTCCTGCCGCGCGTAAATTGAGTGCATAAATTGGCCGCATCTCCGTCTGCGTCGCATCGGCCGACAGGGCAATCTATTTTGGATTAAATCAAATCGAAATAAACGATTTTTAATGGCCAGCACGCAGTGTGCAGCTCCTGTTCCCGTTCCCGTTCCCGTTAGTGTTCTCGTTCCGAGTCTGGCCACAGTGGCAAAAACGAGGTCATTAATTATTTCTTCAAAAGCAAAAGATAAGCCGGACCAGGCGACCGAGCGACCAAAGGACCGAAGGACCGACCCTGCCAGCAAATTAACCCCCTGGACTCGCATCCTTTTTGGCGTTTTGTGTCATTAGCCTAAAAACCGAAACCGAAACAGACGCAGGACAATGGTCAGCATACCCTCAGTGTCCAGCTAAGCACAATACACGCGTGCCCTGGGCAACTGTTGTTTGTGGCACCGACGTCGACGTCGACGGCGACGTCAACGTCAGCGTCGGCCGCATGTGCCACAAAGATTAATTAATCTTTAAGGACTCATTCGTGTCCTGTTTTCTGCTACTGCTGCCAGCTTCACGCATTTGGCATTTAGGCATTTTGGGCACTTGGACATTTGCATGTGCAGGCGACACCAAAATGAATTTATGGCCCACAACTCGCCCCTGGCGCTGACCTCAACCTCTCCAACCCCAGCCGAGTCCAGACTAAGCCCAATCCCCGCTTTTTGTTAACATGCGCTCTCGACAACATTCCAGCATAGAAATCAGCTCTGGCATAGCAGATAAAATAGAGGAAACGGTTCTGTGATTCAAAATTTCCAAAATTTTAATTTTTTGAAAATTCTAAATCAAAGAGAGACCCGGATTCTATATCAATCTCAGTTTTAAAGCTAGACACATACAATTTTCAATGCATTTTTTGAATACGCTCACTGGGGGCGTGGCAAATTGATTAGGATAGATTTACATAAGATCTATATTTCAGTTTAGTGTGAGACAAAAATTTACCTCAGCCTAAATATTAAATTAAATGGAATAATTTTGGCATTGAATTTAAACACTTGTACCTTTATCGCATATTAATATGCATCAAGTAAATCACTTATGTACAATATTTCACTTAACATTAGTTTTCTTCATTTTCCTTATTTTTCCTATTTTTTTTCCTTTGATCCCTGCCATTGTATTTGTGAAGCTTTCAGCTCGGAGATTCAGTTTCATGGAGCGCCGTTGGGCATTTATTTTGATTATCAATTGACATTCATTTCTATTTGTTGGCTTCTTATCGTAAGCCGCATCATCACCATCATCATCATCATCATTGTGATGAACTTAATCATTGTCGTCTTGCGGCTGTTGTCGGAATTCCCGTGACCCCGTAAATGACCAGCTAAGCTTAAGCCATATATAAAACTAAGCCAGAGCAAAGATGTTGCTAAATTTCTGTGGCATGCCGCATCAGTGGCAACAGCCGAGCGGCACCATAACAACAAAAGGAGGCATGCCTTAAATATTTCCAGATTCCTTCGTCCACCCTCCCCTCCCCCCCGTGCTGACAAAGTTTTGTCGCTTGTTTCATCTATAAAATATTTACAGCTGATTATTTGCGCAGGTTAATGTCTATGTGTGTGCGTGTGTGTGTGTGTGCGACATTAAGTTGAGCGCAAAAGTTATCCTTGTTATCCTTTGATGCCCCAACAACGCTTTCCCTTAATTTATTAGCTCGCACACGTGAATTATTGTCGTCTAGAGTTTTCCCAACTCTTTGACATTGATTGGCAACTGGGAATTCCACCTACGGGGGGAAATATCTAAAATATCCAACTAGCTGAAAATCATTTCGTTTAATTTAAGTGCTTTTTCCTGATCAAAAGCGCACCATTTAAAAAGAAAAGCTCTTTAGTTTCCTTTATTCATTAGTAAATATTTTATGCGCCAATTTTCTCAATTTTATACATATTTGAGTTTGTTACGAAAACCAAGACTGTTATCACAAATAAGCCAAGTTTTATTTTTTTCTGTCCATTTGCAATTTACACATGTATGCTAAAACTTGTTGTGAATTGCAATTTCATTTTTTGCATATAACTAACCTCACATTCGTTTCTATTCCATTTCTACAGATTGACAAAGCGCAGCAAGTTGCGCAAGGAACATACGGAATTGAAACACTTTCGTGGTGAGCTGCTGTACCTTTTCATATATATCTATATATCTAAATCGAAACAGATCTCAATAGCTGAATGTTTGAAATTCACTTTTGTTTTGCTAGTGTAAAGAAAATAAATTTCTTTTAATACATTTTCACAAGAATTGGAAAGAGACACAAACAAAAGCGAGAACTTGTCAGGTGAGTGCATTTGGTGGTAGCACCTGGCGGTTAGCTGCAAACAAGACCGCCCACAAGATCCTTGCCATTTTTATTTTTTTTTATGACCAAAGTTTGGGCATAAAAAGAGCAGCTTAAGAATAATGAAGCGGGAGGGCAGCGAAGACACAGTCAGCATCGAAAGGAGTTGAGCCGTTAAAATGATTAATGATGTGTGTGTGTGCGTTTGGTGTGTGTGTGTGTGGCATAGATGTTAACGCCTGAACACGCACACACACGCACACACACACACACACGAACACACAAGTTCGTAAGTTGTTGCGACAGATGTTGTCATAAATAAAACGCGGCATGCTGAAGACGCCCCGCTCCTCGCCACCCCACCCATGCTACCTCGCCCCGTTAAGACACTGGCAACATGTAAATAAACACACACACACACACGCACACACGCACACACACCCATTTTGGTTCGGGCCACATTAATGTCAAATCAGGCGCATAAATTTCGCAAAACGCTCAATTTATTAAACGAAGCATACGTTTTTTTGTTGTTGTCGCAAATGTGGGCGTGGCCACGCGAGGGGGGCGTTTGCGCGACAAGTGTATTTGGGCAGTTAATAAATGTCGAAATTGTAGCCCTGTTGGGTGGCTGAGGGGGGAGGGGGGCGAGGAGGCTTTTGGCATTGTGTATGCATTGGCTGGTTGCATATTTAAGCGAGAACGCCTCAATCGACGCCTTTTGTCGGGCGCATCCAGCGAATCCTTTTTGGCACGCAGGACTCGTTTATTATGCGCATCGAGTGGCAATTGTTCAAATTCTAAAATGCCAACAACAGCAACGCCAGCAAGTCGATTGCCGACTGCCGATTGCCGATTGCCAATTGGCAATTGCTTGGGACGTAGTCATCAATCGATTTGGCTCGCAGGTTACTTGCGGGGGAAGGGGGTGGGGTGTGAGTTTGGCTTGGCGCTTGGCAGGCGCGCGGGCAGAGACATGCGTCAGCCCGAAAGCAATCACAACAGTGTTATGCGAGATATCGTAGTCAAAAAAGGCTCATAAAAGTTTTAAAACGTTTCGCTTCTGTGTGAAGTGTGTATGTGTGTATGTGTGTATGTGTGCGTGTGTGTGTGTGTGTGTGTGGGCAGCGTTCAAGTCGACTTTGCAAATACCCAGTAAAAATATATTTGTTAATAATATTAAACATAAAAAATATCACATACAGATAAAAGAAATTTTTGTTGCCATGAATTAAGAACAAATATTTTTCCAATTTTAGATCGTATATTATATTATTTCAACAGAGAGAATTATTATCCTCTATGCACATATAGATTTTTGTATATTAAATAATATAAATAATTATCTTAAATATATTTTTATATATTTTTATGGCCTTAACTGGAATTCAAACCTGGATAATCATTTATTCATTTGTGAATAAATAATTCATTTTTTTGATTTGTTAATCGAAATAACTTATCATTAACATATTTCTAATATAAACTGGCCAAATTCACCATTTCGTAGAGCATCTAAAATTCGCATATAACGTTTCTTTAGAATTCTTTGGTTTGTTGTTTCGCGCGGTGTTTTGCAATTGCACTGAATACGTGCTGGACTCACTTGCTTCGTGTGTGTGTGTGTTGATGTGCGTGTGTAGGTGTCAAGGGTATTGTCCTTGCCCAGGCAATCTTTCCATCCCTCCATCCGGCAATCCTCTCGCCAGTTATCCTGCCACTCGCCGTTTCACGAACATGAGCGCTCGTTAAACGGATGAGTTAAAAGTCAAAAGCCCTAAAGGATTTTATTTGAATTGCGGTCTGCGCCCGCGTTCGACGTTTGCCCCTTCCCTCCCCACCTACCGACCCGGCCCCGCCCCGCCCCCTTCAACCAGCGTCCGTGTTGTGTGCCATGTTTTATTTAAAGTTTATCTTCGCATTTTTTTTCCACTTCCTCAGCCACTTTCCACTTGCCGCTAATTTCGCGCCAAGGCTGCGGCAAAAATATGCACAGCATAAAATGTGGAAAAATATTTTGGCGCAAGACAAAGCTGCAAAAAAGGGGTTTTTTTTTCTTGCTGTGCTTCCTTCCTTTGGGCCCCCGTTGTCGGATTCGTCGGCACGTCGCATTTCAAAGCCGTGTTGAAAAATATTTGAAATAATTGCAAAAATGTTGTTGCTTGTGCGTGGCCTCGTCTTGAAAGAGAACGTTCAAATCGGGTATAACTGACTGTGCAATACTCGTTCACATTATGATTTTATTTTGTCAAAAAAGAATCAAGGAAGAATATCAAGGAAGTTGTATTGAATTTGAACTCAGTTGGCATAGCTAAAGAGCACTTTGATATACCAACTAATATACTCTTTTGACTTTGCGAAGGAGCATAATAATAAAAAGTTGACTCGGGTATGGAAAAATGTTATCCTTTTTAAATGCCAGGCACGTTTGTTGTAGTTGAAAGCGCTTTTTAAGCAAAGTTAAAGACGCGTCTCGCAAGATATTTGTAAATAGGTTCGTTTGAGGACCTTCCGAATTTATAGTACTATATAATTTTTAATATATCGCGACTAGTTTTCAGATAATTGATTGTAAATTGTTTTTTACAGCTGTCGCTTTGGCCGAGAATTCACTTCGCGAGCTGTTAAGTAATATTCTGAGTATTTCAAGTGGAAGATGTCGGATCCGTCGATTGGTTCCTCGTCCCCAAACTGGGCGAGTCTCATCTCGAGTGGCATCATTCCCAACTTTAGTAAGCTGCTCCACTGATCGTAATCGCAATCGTAATCGTAATCACAACCTGAAACTGGCCTTCACGCAGTCAACGAGTTTCCGGCAAGCAATGTTCCGGTTGTTAATTCGACGGGTCCGTCCACGGAGGCGACGCGGGACTTGCCGCTGCTGATGAGCAGCTTGAGCGGTCAGATGTCGCCGTATGCGCCCGTTTTCCATCCGATGGGCTCGTACGCCTCCCACCTGCTCGCTTTGGAGCAGGCCGCCCAAATAAATCCGCAATCGCTGCCGCCGCCGCCGCCACGCCCCATGGATCCCCATCTCGAGGATTATTGCGAGCGTGCGATCATTCCCGAAATCTTCAACTGCGGCGGCACCCATCAGCTGCAGGCGCACATGTGCCCGGGTGAATTTGGCGACGCCAACGGCTGCACCGTCGATCTCACCATCCGTGTGGCGCCCAATCCCCCCGCAGCTATCCCCCAAACCAGCGGCCAACGCCCGCCAACTGGCACGAGCCGCCGAGCCGCGAATTCTGGTCCGAGGTTGGTCAGCAGCAACAGCAGCAGCATCAGCAACAACAGCAGCATCAGCATCAGCAGCAGCAGCCCCAAATGTCCTGCCAAATGCCGTATCGGGAACATGTGCCCGAAATCGAAATTCAAGCCCAGCCGCAGCCCCAAACAGACGCGTTGTCGCAGCTGCGCGAATTCTGGCGGGACGTCGAGCAGCCGACGCAGCCGGGGCGCGAGTCCTGGCGGAACATGGAGCACCAGGCGGCCACTGCTGGAGTAGCAGCACAGCAGGCGCACCCACCGCTGGACTACTGGCGCAGCATGGAGCAGAGAGCCGCGATGCCGCGTGGCTGGCAGGAGGCGACTCAGCCGAACGGCGGCGGCGCCAGCGGCGGTGGCTTCGAGGCGCACATGGTGCCGCCGTCCTATGAGTACTGGCGCGAATTGGATCAGCGAATCCCACCACAGGCGGGACAGCAGCAGCAACAGCCGCAGCCACAGCAAAAGCATCAGCAACAAGCACAGCCGCCGACGTTGCCGCTGCCGCTCACCCGCGAGCTTTTCCGCGACGTGGATGAGAGCGGAGCAGTCGTCCAGCCTTCGTCGTCGGCGTCGTCGCTGCCAACTTCGTACGATTATTGGCGGGACATTGAGCAGCTAATCGCCGCGTTTACCGCACAGCCAACGCAGTCGCAGGCGCAGTCGCAGCCCGAGCCATGGCGCGATCTGGAAGCGCCGAACCTAGGAGTGGCATCCACAGCAATGTCCTCGGAATATTTGGGGGAGCCGGATCAGCAGGCGGCGACAGCAGGCAGTCGTTGGTCGGTTCCTCTATTGTGGCAGAGGAGCGACTCGCATGTGGCTGCAGCTGCACCACCGCCGCCACCACCACCGCCACCGCCACCACCACCTCCTCCACCGCCACCGCCGCCGCCACCGCCGGCAATGCCCGTCCAGGCGGCGCGAACTCACAGCGACTGGTGGCCCGAAGTTGAGCAGCGGGTCGCCGGTTTAATGGACAACCATTACCAGCAGGAGTTTGGCGGCAAGCTGCCACCGCCACCACCGACCCACCACGATTGGCGTGTGGAGCACGAGCCGAAGACGGCCGCGGTAGCGCCGCTGCCTCACGTACATCCAGCACATCCGGTGCATCCGGCACATCCGGTACACCCGGTAACGGTACCGCTGTCGTGCAAATATTGGGGCGATGCGAAGCAACCGACGGAGGCGCCCTCTAGCGAGTGGTGGCCCGAGCTGGAGCAGTCGCATCCGCACCCGCAGCGATCGTCGTACCACAGACACGGCCAGGACAAAGAGCAGCACCTCGCGCAGGAACAGCAGCAGCAACAGCTGCAACAGCAGCAGCAACAGCTGCAACAGCAGCAGCAACAGCAGCTGCAGCATCAGCAACAGTCGACGTCGGCGACACCACGCGATTGGTGGCAGGCGGCTGCGTTCACCCCGCAGCAGGAGCAGGCGCGCAGCCACGATGCCCACACACACGACTGGATGCCCTATTCTTACGCTTCGGTTTCGCTGATGAACATGCCCGCCGCTCTCCAGGACGCCAAGTCCGATCAGATGCTGAACGGACGGGGTGAGCTGGTGGCCGCAGCTTTGCCAAAGGGCAGGAGCAGCCACAGCCACAGCCACAGCCACAACAGCAACATCAATAGCAATATTTGCAACAGTAACAACCACAATAATAATCCTTCGACATCGAGCGAGTTCCCATCGTTCGAGGACTTTGCCCGCCAGGTCAGCGAGTGCAGCCTGTCGAGTTCGGAGTACATCGCCACCCTCAGGAATCTCATGATACGCGCCCACAACCTGATGCTGCCCCTGCTGCGCGGCCGCTTCGCCAACATGACCCAGGTCCAGATGGCCGCCTACACCACAGCCATTCTCGAGGTGACCCCCCTGCATCCCAGCCTCTTTCTGCCCTCGGTAAGTGGCCTACTCCAACACCAGGTGAAAGCAGCACATTGCGTTTGCGCTGTGTCCGTCCTTTGTCCGTCCGTCTGGCGGAAACTTGAAACTTGCAAAGAATTTGTTTAGAATAATTACTAAAAAGTTCTTCGAGAAAAATGGAAGTCGCTAAAATCCATCTCTCTCAGTTTGAGAGCTGGAAAAGGAAGGTAATCAAATTTGGTTTATTACCTCCTTCATTGATCAAGCTGAAATATTTCGGTCAGGCCCACAAGCTAAAAAATAACTAAATTTCATTTTCAAGACTTTCAGTTTAGGGGTTACATAAATGGTAAATGGGGTGTGTGTAGATGTGTGTTTGGATTGTATTTAATATATTTACATTATCTTCTTATATATATATTTTTAAGTTAAGTGTGTAAGGGTAAAATTAAGTAGCTTAAAATATTTTTAAAATATTTTCTGGATTGGTTTGGGAAAACAGTTTCCAACAATTGAGCACCTGTGAACCGAGAGTATTGCGCAGTCGGTTACATCCGACTGCAACGTGTTCCCGTAACTCAATAAACCTCTTGCAGAACGTGTCCCGTCCGTGGATGGGCAGCGGCGGCCTTCTGCCGCCCTGTCACCCGCACAGCCTGACGCCGCAGGATCTGGCGCGCATTAATGTGAGTATATATTTCGTTCGATATATATATATATATATTTGAATCGAGGCTGGTTTGGTTAATATGGAGACGCCGCCCACAGCCGCGCCCCTTGCTGGTGAATGCGGGCACGCAGACCGATTACCACTGCTGGTGCATGCACATCAGCATGTTTCCGCCGCCGCCGTTGCACGGTCCGCCGCACCCGCCCCCGCCCCCGCAGCGGGCACAGGGCAGTCCGGCGGCGCACTTTGCCGCGGCGAACGGGCCGCGCATGATGGCGCCCTGCGGCACAGCGCCCGTCAGCTTCTGGGGCAGACCCATCGGTGAGTGGCAGAGTGGCTTCTATCATCTCCTCCGATTGCTGATCCAATCCGCCTCGATCTGCAGTGCCGATGCACCCGCATCCGTACGCCCATCCGCACCAGCTGCCGCGACCGCACGGCTCCCGCTACGGCTACCGCATCAACACGTACAGTATGCCCTGCCGCTTCAGTCCCGCCAACGGCAACGGCAACGGCAACGGACGCACGCGACAGAATGTCTACAGCAGCGCCGCGCAGCCGACGGGCGCTCCGGCCGAGGACGGTGCCAGCACGGATCGGAGCTCCAGTCTCGGCATCGAGCAGCGCCAGCTGCAAATGCAGCACCAACAAGGCGGCAGCTCGTCCGGCAGTCAGTCGAGCTCGCCCGTTTCCCATGGGGAGCATTTGATCGGCAGCTTCTCCAACAACGGTAGCAATAACGCTAACGATAATGATAGCGATAATGATCTCGATAACGATATCGATAACGATAAGAATAACAATAACGAGCGCGCTGTCAGCGGAAGAGCTAAGCTTACGCCAAATCCGGACAAGGAGAACGCGAATAGACAGCGCGATCCGGGCCATTCCACGCAAACTGAAGAGACTGCGTTGGCGGAACATCGGGTGATCATGCGGCAGGTGAACAACATCTTCCTGCAGCCAACCGGCCCGGTGATGCCCACAATGCCGATGATGCACTTCGTCTTGACGCAGAGCAGCAGCCACCAAGATGGTCTGCCGATGGTCTACGATATAAATGATAATTTTAATCCCAACGCAAATTATGTTCAGTGTTTACCAAACCTCAATATGAATATGAATATGAATATGAACATGAATATGAATATGAATATGAATATGAATATGAATATGAATATGAATATGAACATGAACATGAATATGAACATGTTTGCAAACACGGTTGGCAATCCAATGCTTACCGATATTGCCGGCAATGTGTGCCAGTTAACGCCAGATATGCCTATAATGAATCCGGCTATGGTATTACCCTTCCCCACCTACAAGAGTCCCAATGAGCCCTTCACGACCATCGACATGCCCGACGGGATTAGCATAGATGAGAGCTATTCAGCCACTAGCGCCACTATAATGACGATCCCCATTGACGATATCAATCCAATGCTTGATCCGAATGTCTTCATAACCAACGATATGTTGGTCAGCAATGAGGGCAATGAGGCCTTCGACGGTGCCGATCATTGCAAGGAGAGTAGCATCAATCAAGAGCTTACAGCTAATGAACGTGAATCGCCAAACGATATCACGTCATCTGCTGCACAACTAGATGAAAACTAAACCCTTTTTTATCAATCAATCAATCATCAATCGACATGGCAGATCAGTGCCGATTATTTATTTAGAATTTTAGCTAATTGTTTAATTATTTGTTGATTTTCACTCATCAGTCACGTGTCTTCAATCGACATCAATCAAAATTTTAAACTATTTTTAATTTGCATCGCGAACTGATTTCCTTTTTTTGAAAGACTCATTGAATGAATGCTTTCTTCCATTTTAAAATGGTAACGGGAACGCAATACACATCAAGTAATCAATCATCAATCTACATCGAAGATCAATGCTGACTAATTTTTTAATTATTTGCTAATTTTCCATGTCTTTAATCGTGATCAATCAAAGTTATTCGAACAATTTTAAAATGCACCGCGAAATGCTTCATCTTTTTTGAAGGACTAATTAAAACGATTGCTTTCTTGTTACACTTGGAGACGGTATCAAGGAACGCAATACACATCAATCCACGTCAATCAGCATCAGTCGACTGAAATGAAATCAACTTATGCAGCATACAACATTTTTAAATATTTATAAATAAATTTGCACAAAAATCCTGTAACACATGCACACACACACACACACACATACGTGCAATAAATAGTAAGACTATATATATATATATACATATATTTAGATATCGTTTATTTTATTCCAACCACCCTCGAATAGAGCGTACTTTATCCTATATTGTATTTGTTATTCATATAACGATGTGTAAATTTCAAATCGCTGCATTAAGTTTGCATTTTCAACATTTTACGCGAAACGAAAAGCGTAACAAAATCCCGCACTTTCCTTTCGACTTCGGCTCAAGCGCCCAGAACAAGCTCGAGCTCAAGTGGCGGGGGGAGGGGTAAAGGGTCGCAGTTGTGAACCCTTTGAACTCTCGACAGCGTGTGCGCTGCAATGCAAAGTTAAACGCCTTCAAGCTGAAATAATCGGGCTAATCTTTTACGCTGCTTGCATTTTAAAGCGCTACCATTTTTACGGGCTTTTCTTTTTTTCTGCTTGTTACTGCCGTCCGGGGGAAGGGTTGGGTGGGTGGGTGGTTGGAAAGGGTTAGCCGGTCTGCATTTCGCATGCATGCTTGCGCTGGCAACAGCCCCCCTCCCCAGCACACCCCATGTGTGTGCGTGTGTGTTCAGGTTTTTTCTTCAAATTGTAATTAAATGCGTCGCACAAAGACAAATAAAAAATATTTGCAGGTAAATATTTTAAAAGCAAATAAAAAATTGCATTTTAATCAGGCTGATAACAAACGAAACCTGTTTATTAAAATCTAGCTACAATTTAAAGCAATTCAAAAGTGCAACGTACAGCAATTAAAAGTGCGGAATATTTATTGTTATGCATTTTTAGTTTGATATCACATATCTTTTAAATTTAATTGCAAAAATTGGTTTTAATTTGTTCGAACGTCAATCAAATTAAAAATTAAATGTCTGCTTATATTTATATATATTATTTATTTTTTTTAAATACATTTTTATAGTGTGAATACTTTGTTTTAAATTAAATTAAACTTATTTTCTTAAGTTTTTAATTTACATAAAATGCGTTAAATTTAGTAACAAATAAAGGGAACCAAATATTATTTTACATTTTTTTTAATTGAAATTAATTTAAACTATTTAAATGTCAGAAATTATTAGTATTTTTTTTTAATTTTTGCCAAATTTAAGCTTGTGTGACAAATAGTATTTCGTGCAATTATGGCATTTATCTGAGTTTCACTGTAATTTTATTGTATTTTTATTGCGACATTTTTTTTTGTAATTTTTATACCCTGAACCCATTCAAAAAGGGTGTACTGGTTTTGTGCAAATAAATGTAACGGGCAAAACGAAGTGTCTCCGACCCAATTAAGTATATATATTCTTGATCAGCATCATTAATCTAGCCGATTTAGCCATGTCTGTCTGTCTATCTGTCAGAGAAAGAAAGATCTGATTCTGTTTGTGCATACAATACACAGATCAAGTTTATTTCAAAAGATCGATATTATATGTAATAATTATCAAATATTATTATTGATATTTATCGTTTTTGGAACGAATGCAGAACTTGGTCTAGTTGATTTATATCATTTGCTGCACAAAACTAGCGTTAGATGAATGATCCCCAGCTCGGATGCCGGTGTGGAATTTTTTTTTTTTTTCATCGATTAATATTTGTTTAATATTTTTTGTTAAATTTATAACCACCTTAATACTTATCAAATGCCGACAGTTCAGGGTATCTTCTAGTCGGGCGGTTCCGACTCGTTTTTTTTAAGGCTATAGTTTGACCAGAAAATTAACGCCTGCATGACCAAGAGGAGAACGCATTGAATACAACCGCATCGCTACATTTTTAATCTACAATTAACCGCAACTGTTTGGCACTGCGGCAGCAGACTCTGGTCCAATATCAATATTGATTCTATTAATTATAAAAACATTAAGTGCCAGCCAACAAATGTAATTAAACGCATTAAACAATTGCAATGTGCGAGTAATGGCGTTTAAATGCAGCTTGCCTGGCGATCCTGGTGTCCTGCAGCTGGTTCCAATCCCAATTCCAATCCCAGGTCCGCAGGTTCCGGCCATGCTGCTGATGCGCGCCGATAAGCACGTTTTCAATTCGTATTTGCAGGTGGATGGCCAGCACGAGGGGGCGGGTAATGGTGTTGCGGGGGTTGGGAGGGGGGATTGCAGTTGCAACGCGAAGGGGCATTTGGTGCTGGGATTTGTGGCCGGGCTGGGAGGATTGTCGCACATTAATGACGAAATTATTGTTTCAATTGCTTTCAACTGTTGTCAATGCAAATTTTATGCAAATATTTTTCGGTGCCATCGCACTCTTAAATGCCATTATGGCCAATAAGTCAATAATTATTGTTGCCATTGTTGCTGTTGTTGCTGATGTTGTTGTTTCTGTTTCTGCCCGTTTCCAGCCACGTTTTGCTGTAGCATTCATTGACCAGAGCTGAGGCCCCTCAACCGCTTTCCCTGTGGCCAATTCCCCAAATAGGCGTTAATTACTTTTATCTGCTCATTGTCACACTACAATAACAAAAGCAATAGCAACAACAACAGCAACAACTGTTGACCATATTTGCTCGCTTTTGGCCAATTTTATTATTAATTAATTATTAGTTTTGTTGCCCTTTACTTTGGCCCTGGCGCATAAATCAATTTCTCAATCGTTTTAAATTTATAGATTTTTTATATTTAGTATGTAAATTCTTGTTCGCTTTTTACAAGGGTTTCTTCAACAAAGTAATTAATTCCTTTCAGGATTCCACCAAAAATATTGGCAAATTTATTTGGTTAAATCCACAAAATCGTCCTTGACTCGGCCATTTTAAGATCTAAAATCCATCCAGGAGCCAAGGTAAGAGTACATTTTATCGGAAACTAACCGGACGATGTTAATGTCCTTTTGTCTGTTGATAGCCCTTATCAATACGATTTTTTTGTATATTTTCAGATTGGGAAAAAATCTGTCAAGGCCAATGGCGAGCAACAAGAGAAATTCGTAAGCTAGCATTTATTTAGACAAAAAAAAATTTGGTAAATATATAAACTTTTATATTTCATGTGTTTAAGGTATTATTTATGTGTAAGTAAGATAAGTTTAAGAACAATTTATCCAAGTATTACAAACAGTTTTTAAGATATAGAAATAATACACAAAATTATACACATAAAATATTATTTAAGCCACATTTATAAGAATGTAAAAAGAAATTGAATAAATAAATATAAAAAAGTACACCAATTCTCTTTAATTACTGTCAGGAAAACCTTTTCTACGTAACTTTTCAGTACGACGCGAACAGAACCCTTACCGGTAGACGAAAACAATAAAAAATGTTAAAAATTTCATTGCATACTTAAAAGGTAAAAATTGCCGTATCCGATTCCTAGATGACCCCATATTTTTTTAATGCCCATCGATAGAGTTGGTCCTTGCGAATCTAACGCACCATGTCCTTTGAAAATCTGTAAGGATTTGGCTGAGTTAGAGCTATTTTTCTAAAAAGGACATACTTTTTATTGCCATATCTCGGTCATATCCTTAAGGATCCTAGAATGAAATGCCTTTCTGAACTCGCAGGAAGCAGGACCATCGATTGGCATTTAAGGATTTTCAGGATTCCATCAAAAATATTGGCCAACATTTTTATAAGGGGGTTGGTCGAAAATTTGCTTAAAACGACAAAAATCAGCCTTAACTTGGCCATCTTAAGGACTACCGCGATGTCCTTTGGCCAACACATAGTATCTGTGCTGCCAATTCAGAATATGCGATAAAAAGGACGAAAATCCTTACAGGAGCAAAGATAAAATGACATTTTTGCGAACAGAAAACCGACAATAACTCGGACGTATCCTTGCAGATCCTGGCGAGTCCTGCCTCAAACAACTCGTATTGATCAGGGCTATCAACTGGCCAAAGGATATCAAAATCGTCCTTTCAGTTTCCGAGATATCCAGGATTTTGCGTTTTTGGCCAGTTTCTTTGCGCTCGACGCAACTTAAAAATTTACAAGTATCCGATTCTTAGATGACCCCATATTTTTTTAATGCCCATCGATAGAGTTGGTCCTTGCGAATCTAACGCACCATGTCCTTTGAAAATCTGCAAGGATTTGGCCGAGTTAGAGCTATTTTTCTAAAAAGGATATACTTTTTATTGCCATATCTCGGTCATATCCTCAAGGATTCTAGAATGATATACATTTTTGAGCTCGTAGACAGTAGGACTATGGATTGGCATTCAAGGATTTTAAGGATTCCATCAAAAATATTGGTAAAAATTTTTATAAGGGGGTAGGTCGAAAATTTGCTGAAAACGACAAAAATCAGCTTTAACTTGGCCATCTTAAGGACTATCGCGATGTCCTTTGGCCAACATATAGTATCTGTGCCGCCAATTTAGAATATGCGATAAAAAGGACGAAAATCCTTGCAGGAGCAAAGATAAAATGGCATTTTTGTAAACAGAAAACTGGACATAACTCGGCCGTATCCTTGCAGATCCTGGCGAGTCCTGCCTCAAACAACTCGTATTGATCAGGGCTATCAACTGGCCAAAGGACATCAAAATCGTCCTGTCAGTTTCCGAGATATCCAGGATTTTGCGTTTTTGGCCAGTTTCTTTGCGCTCGACGCAACTTAAAAATTTACAAGTATCCGATTCTTAGATGACCCCATATTTTTTTAATGCCCATCGATAGAGTTGGTCCTTGCGAATCTAACGCACCATGTCCTTTGAAAATCTGCAAGGATTTGGCCGAGTTAGAGCTATTTTACTAAAATCGACCAAAACCATTACCTTATAAGTATGCAATAGAATTTTGCATATATTCAATTTTTTCGGTATACCTGTAAAGGATTTTGTTTACCTGGTACTTTGACTGAAAACTTAAGATAATTTAGCAAACTGGCTTTCGAAAACCTAGAAAAGTTTCTCCTGACAGTAATAAAACAGAATCTGTGTACTTTTTTAAATTCATTTATTAAATTTCTCTTTACATCCTTATAAATATTCATATAACAATTTTTATGTGGAATTCTCTTACACGGTGTACATTATGTCCTTATTCTTGTATATTATTTCTTTTTCTTACATAACTGTTTGTATAACTTAATTAAATTATTTTTACTTGTCTTATACATACATATTCCTAAAAAATTGTTGTTTCACTTAGATCACCTGGAATATAAAAGTTTAAATACAAATTCTTTTTAGGTATTTTTTAAAACAATGCTTGCTTTTTTTTGTCGGCTCTCCGCTGCTGCTGCTCGCATTTTGCCTTTTTCCAATATGATATATACATTAGTTTTCCTTGCGCTCCATCCGAATCATAGATGAATTCACATAGCTGGGTTGGTTTATTTATTTATTTATTTTTTTTAATATATATATTACAAATTCTTTTAAGTATTTAAATATGTTATTCTTCAGTATTTAATACATATATTTTAAAATATCAGTGGCATTTGAAACTCGACTCGGGGACCTGAAATATAAAATTTTACATGTTTTGAAAAATTGTTTAAATACATAAATACGAACTTGCCTATGTTTTTCGATGCCTGTCCGCTGTTGCCGTTTGTTCATCTCCAATCTGAAAAAATACATTTTAAGTAGAAATAATAATTACAATCGTTCCGTATAAACCATAAAAGTAAAAAAAAACCATGCAGAAAATTACAACATCCATATGTCTTCGATTGAGACGCTACTCAAAATCCTTAACACATTTAATATTTAAAAATTGTTGGACAGACAGACAGCAAAGACGAACATTGCCCAAACTTATGATTGAGTATAAAAATAAATCTTTAACCATTTATTTGTGCTGTTAAAGTAAGTAAACACCAAAATGGAAATTTTCTCATGATGTTTCAGTACAGTTTTTTAAAACATGGACTATATTTGAATTGGTCTGTGAATTTTGGATAGATTTGTAGTTGAGTAGTTGGTAATTTATATAGGAGCAAGCCGCTTCTGCTGGCTGTGAGGTGGACCAATACTAATTTAAATATCCAACCCGGCAGAGATGCTGTGCACGGAGACACCGTCGAGGACCGTCCACAGTAGCTGCCACGCCCCTTCGTCCAGCGGCGGGTCGTATAATATAATTAATGCTATGAATTACTTGTGCTTCGCACTAAGCCAAGCTGACCGCGCGCACACAAACACCCAATCCGAGAGTTGGCGTCGAGTGGGGACAGCGAGGGTCAGCAAGGAGGAATTCGAGGCCTGGCTGACTGTTGTTGTTGTTGTTATTATTGTTGTTGTTGTTGTTGTTGGGTGTATTCCAACACGTTGCTGCTTGGTCAGCCACATGCACTTAATTGCTTTATGAGGCGGTCAGTCGCTTGTTATGGACTTCAATTTGATTTCGCGTGAGTGCCGGAGGAGCAAGTGGACCAAGTCAGAGTCTATGTGTGTGTGTGTGTGTGTGAGTATGTGTGTGTGTGGCTAAATGAGACATTGGGGATCAATTATTTTGTCGGCGCATTGCCGCAAGCCAGCGACAAAGGCCGTTGAACCAAACCAACTTACCCACCCGATCAATGCAGATTTTTCAGCTGATGCGAAAGTTTTTTAATCATGCTGATGGCATCATCATTGTGTTTGCAGGCTAATGATGATGATACTGATGCTGATGATATGATGATGATGATGATGATGCTGTTGTACGAGACACGTCGCAAGTGCGCACATTTTTTATGCCAGTTTAGCGCACTTTTTCACCAAGGTGCGAAAAACAAAAAAGTTAAATCAAAAGAAAATGAAAATAAAAATGTCCAAAAAAGTTAAGGTCAAAATACTCGACTGGAAAATACGCTGTTTCCAATATAATAAAGGCCGAATAAACTTATTAAAAAAGTCAGTTTTTATTACTATTGTTGGTTTTATTTGTTGATTTGTTCAAACTTTAAAGAGTTTATATGCAGTAAAAGTTTGTTTTTGATAAGTATTTTTCATAAATATTTAAAATATAAAATTAATTAAAAAAAAATAACATAAAACAAAGTGAATATATACGCAATTATCAGATTTAGCCATTTAAAAATGCATTTAGTTAACTAGAAAATGTATTTCCATTTTAGCTCAATAAATATATTAAAAAAGGAATGCGTTAATGTGAAAAAAAGTGAAGTGTATAATCGAAAAGTTAATATTTTTTAATATTTTTGTGGAATTTGAAATTCGTGTAAACAGAGTATTAGGTGTGTTTGCTACCCCCAATTTATCTATTTGGTTTGTGGGCAGAAAACTTTGTGAAAACTTTGCAGTCGTGTTGCAAGTGCAACTTCCGGTTGCAGTTCGAGTTGAAATGGCTTTTTGTTTGCCATCCCTCCCCCCGACACCCACCACCCAGCTCAATTGTAAGGGCCCTTTCTCAGGGCAGGGTATACAGAGGGCTGCCATGACAATGTGTTTATCATTTATTTTTTTTTATTCTGATGAAACTATTTGTGCATTGCTTTTATGTGTTTGGCATGCGCCTTGCCGGACTGTGGAATGTCCTTTGGCTGTGAGTGGGCGGCTGCGGGGCGTTTGCCAACACTTAACCGTCATGGCAATAGATTGAAAGTCTTTTGGGTTGGACTGACCAGTGTCCAGGACAACCTTAGAAGCGTGATTATACCTATATTAAAATTTGTGCACATCATTTGATTTGATTTGGTGAAATCATGCGTCTTTTCTCATATATATTTTAATTTTTTTTTGCAACTATTTCCATGGCGCCGAGCTCTAAGGATTCCTTAGCTTTAAAGTGAGAAAAGTGCCCCAAGGCAGCGAACGTCAGTGTGTGTGTGTGTGTGTGTGTGTGTGTGTGTGTGTGTGTGTTTGTTGAGTGTGTGCAAGCTGCTCTATGTAAATTTTGGCAGGCGTCTCAGACAATTATGAACTGTATGTGGTACATGGTATTTCCATTTTGGCACTTAAGCCAGCCAAAGTCAATTATAATCAACGCCCAGAAACCCGCTCACACCTCCCCCTCCCCTCCCCATCCCATCCCTCCACGGAGAAGGCAACGATGACTGAGACAATTGCCGCAGCGTGTTGCGAGTCCTTTCGGCTGCTGCCGTCACGCAAAAAGGATTAAAAAACATTCACATGCACACATCCTTCAAGACACACACACTCCAACATCTGTGCTTGTGTGCGTTAACTTATGCAAAAGTGTTTTAAGACCTTGGCTGATTGGCGGCACTTTGGGCCTTGGCAGTTGGCGTTGAGCCTTTGCATAAAGTTTCTGGGCATATGTTGAAATTTTGCCCGCTGGCTGTACGAAAAGTAAACTCTCACTAAAGAAGGAGCTTCAGCTCATTATTATATATAGATCTTTCAGCATAGACCTTTAATATTATTCTAAGATAACTTGCAAATATATAACGTAATAATATAATATAGCATAGCTTTTAGCAATTATCGATAACTTGTCGAAAGATCGATAGTAGTCAAATGAATAGAGACATGTACGCTTAGCATGATTGGAGAAATATAGCATTCTGAGTATAATTAGCGAATATTGAAAGCTCAATTTCTAATTTATAGTCAATATAACAATTACATAAGCAACAAAGTTAATTTTTTTTAACCGAAATATTTCATATATTTATCTACATTAATTTATTTAGTTATTCCCAGAACATTCTCTTGCTCGGCCAGAGAAATTCTGGTTTCCATATTTTTGTCGGTGGACAAACAATTTGCAGCCTCAATTACAATGGCTGGCAAAAAGGGACAGCCGCAGTCGGATAATACCGAGTGGCCACAAAACTTAATTGCTTTACTCTGGCCCAAAAAATAACTGTCGGATTCTTAATGCCCTCTCCGGGCCGGAGCAGACTCTTATCGCGGCGTGCCCCCAAAAAACCGTCAACGGGCATCGTTTCTGTTGCAACTGTTTCGGTTTCGTTTTCGGTTTCGGTTTCGGTTTCTGCTTCTGTTTCTGCAACGCAAATTATATGCAAACGAGCTTAATATCCGGCCAAACAGACGCACTCCACATCCACAGGCCATACCCTTCCCCCTCCCCCCGCTCATAACTCTTATTCGCTGCGCAGGGCCGCAACTTATTTCTGAGCCGCAGCAACTTTTGGGAAAAGAGCTGCTTTTGGACTCGAACCACACGTCAACTAAATCGGTTTCTACAGTGGCAATTTAATTGTGAACCAGTTCTTTTGAATTTGCACATTAATTATTATAATAATAAATAAAATATACAACAAAAAAATCAACTGAAATGAATCATTATCTAGTTTTAAATTGGAGTCAGTTCAACGTTTAGTTTCTTGTTTGGTTTTCAAATAATAAAGTTGTTTTTCTTACTCTGTATAAAGGATATAGGATATATTGGAGATGTAATCTCTTTAAGTTTATTTTTTATGTTAATATTATTATTATATTATTATTTATTATATATATTAATATATATATATTTATTTTAATATTTATTTTTTTGCTCATTTCAACATTTGATTTCATATGTGTGCCGGTACAGGGTATCTGCAAGTCGTGCACATTTGACTGTTGCATTTGGCATTCGTTGTTACTATCATTGGCCATTTAGCATTTCATTTCAAGTTGGCGCACAAATAACTCAACTGGCGCACACATTTTTAGCAAACACCCCCTTCCCGCCCACATCCATGTCCCCCTGTTCTGTTCTTTCTGTATGCAGCTGCCTGCTGCTGCTGTGTGTGTGTGTGTGTGTGTGTGTGTGTGTGTGTGTGTGTGTGTGTGGCAAACCGCCGCCTGATAATTTCTCTGCACTCGACTGATAACAACATTTAATTTAATGCCCGAGGTCAGCAATATTCCATTTATTATTGGATTAAATTCGGCAGCAAAGTTTTTACCCAGGCCCGTTGCATTGGTTGGGTCTGAAGGGGGCCGGGGTGGCGCAGGACAGGACAGGAGAGGAGAGGGGGAGAGGGAGACATGGACGAGACTTGTCCACTATCTGGAGTTGGGATAGGCGGCGAGTCTCCTTTGTCCAGGATATAAATTGTGTGCATGGCTTTTTTACAACTTGTTGTTGCCATTGCATGCCAACATACACATACACAAATACACACACACACACACACGCACACACACATGAGTGTATTTACATACTATATACATATATTTACGTGCCACGCCCACAGCCGGACTGGGCGCACTTGTCGCACTTGTCGTCGTCGTCAACGTGGACGTGGACGTGGACGACGTTGTCCTAGCCATGTCCTGGCTGCTGTTACTCGCTCGTCCCCCGTTCCGCCTTCCCCCCTGCCCCGTTCCCGTTCCCGTTCCCTTTCCCGTTCCCTGTGACTAGACGACAGGAAATGTATTTCACATTTTTTATGTGTCGCTTTTTTTCTGCGTGCCCCATGAAATTTGCATGAGCCGCAACTGGCAAGGATCTGGCCAGGATGTTGTTGCTGCTGCTCCTGCAGCTTGCCAGGCCAAATGGCCCATTCACCAGAGGACGGACGGACGAACAGACGGACGGAGGATTTCTGTGCCATGACAAAATGCCCATAAGGGATTAGCTGCAAATCGCAGCCACGTTGCCGGACAACGTTTTTTATTAACCTCGTTCACAAAACTGAAAAGAGTATATTCGGTTGCTGCAATGTCCGCGTTCAAATTGGGTACTTGTGCATGCTTTTCTATATCGATAAATCGATAAATCTACCATAAAGCTAAAATTTCGCAATATAAATCGTATATAGATCGCATGAAATGTTGGAATCGGAATAATATTTTTTTTTTACAAAATAATAATTAAAAAGTTTCGCAACTGTTGTAAGCTCTAAGTAAACTGTGAGCGAGTATTGCGCAGTCGGCTACACCCGATTGTAACGTTTGTACTCATATATATAATTTTTTTTGCTGCTGTTGTTGTTGTGGCTGCTGTCACCGTTTCGTCCTGTGCATCCTGTCGGAATTTGTTGCAAAACTCATTTAAGCCAAGTTATGCGCAGTATGTAAATTGTTTTGGCCGCACCGATTTGATGTGTATGTGTGTTGTTCTTGTCTTGTTTTTTTTTATTTTGCTGTTCTTGTTTTTTTTTTTTTAATGAAACTTAATTGTTTTAGATGCAAAGTCATCATCATCATCATCAAAAGAGGCTGGCGGGGGCGAGAGCAGCGAAAACAAACAAATGCGGCGGAAGGAAGTATCTCACTCGAATCTCAGTCAGCCATAAAGACCGCACACCCAGCCACACACACTCACACACACACACACACACACACACACACATACATGGAATGAATTTATGCATGAAATTGTCGACGCCCGCGTCCTGTGCTCAGGCAGCCTGTGGCCTATCGAAAGGAAATTGAAACAAAACCTCATTGGAAATAAACACACACTAACACACACACACACACACACTTGACGCAGACAGGCGCACAATTTGAGCTTCCGTGCAAACTTCTCACTCGCCGCCAAACATTTTTGCCAGCTGATAACGATTGCTGTCTCTCTGTGTGTGTGTGTGTGTGTGCCTGTGTGTGTCCTGTTTGTCTGCTCGGCTCTGCTAATGTGTCATGCGGGTGCCAGAATTGTGTCTGCGGCCCTCAAATTCAGCCAGGCTGCCTTTCTCCTCGGTTACAGCTCAATCAGCTGCAACTACAATCAGCTATTTCAAATAGACCAAAGCTATCGTCTATCATCCGATGGAGCAGCGTCGACTCGACACAAAAGTGAAAATAATTAAAATCGACAATCGGAAGGCGGCGGAAGCCACAAACTGAAAACAAGTTTCTGTTTCAAACCGGAAACTTTCATATCGAGTGGAATATGTTGAATGGGCAATTCAGAAGCGATCTTGAATAGGGTTGCATATCGAAATCAAGATTTCGATATAAATATCGCGAAAAATATCAGATTTATCGAAAATATTATAAATATAAATGTTGGTTTGAAAATAAAAGTAATTTAAGGGATGAGAATATATTTTTTGATATTTCTTATTAAATATCGATTAGTTTTACATTTATCGAATTGAATATCATAAAGTTTTTAACTTAATATTGATATAATATCGATGTCGAAACTTATTCTGATGTCGATTTCGATGTCAAAACTTATTCCTTAACTGCTAAGTGCTCAAAAATATGGTATCGTATCTATCAGAACTATTACTCTAACCAAACTTAATGCAATCGATCTTAAGCGATAATTTAGCTATCGATTTTGTTAACATATCTTGAAGAGGAGGTCTAATTTAGACATCCATGAAATGCACTTCGTTTTGAAGCTAGATATTCATAGATGAATGCGGACAGACAATTCTTCACACTTGACATTAACGAAATAATATAATTCATTATCCAGCTCTCTGGAGAGAGATTGCCTGTTCTCAGCTGGAGCTGTAAAAGGTATTCAAAGAGGATGCACTGTTAATCCAGTTATTTGCGGCCCAAATGTCGAGTTGATTGCAAGCTGCAGCACAAATTAGCCAGTCCATAGAATGGCAGGCCGTGGCATGAATGGAGAGCTGCCATCATGTGCAACAAATTAGTTACAGTTAACTGGGCTCGAGAGCTCTGCGGCCGAGCAAAGAGCCAAAACAAACACCCGCACATACCGAGTCCATTCAAGCAAATCGCATTAAAGCTCATTTGTTTTGTCAGCTGCACACACACACAACACACACACGCACAACCTGCTACTGGCGGTTGTGGCAAGCAGACAAAAGGCAAGAAAGCAAATCAAAAGTTTAAAAGATACGACTTTGAGTTGCTTTCATTTGTTGCCTGGTGAAGTTTACATGCTCTTTGCTCAGCTTTCATTTGCCACAAAATGATCGATACTAGCGATGTGTTTTTCCCGATAACTAACACAGATCTTTATCGATAAATGATCATTTTCTTAAAAAACAAAATTTGCATTATAACATAAAATTACAAATATTGTGAAATGTGAGATACATTTTATAAATTAATTTATCTCTGCATTTGTGGTATCGATGTTTTGAATAGACTGCTTATCGATATTATAAACGTAGGTTCAAATCGATAACACAGTAACAATTTGTAAGATTGGTATAAGAAAATAGACATATAAAAATAAAACTTAAATAAGGTATAGTAAAAAAAAAGACTCTCGTTGTTAAAAACATTAAATTATTTATTTTTTTAAAATATTATCTTAAAACTTATTTAAGGTATGTCAAGCGGAGCTCTAGTAAAATAACAATAATGTAAAGAACTTTTTTTTTGTAATTCTTTAAGTATATATTTATATTTATAATATATATTTTATATATATATAAGAAAAAGAGACTCTTAGGTTTGTTTTTTTCTTCTGCTATCCAGCAAAATTGATTGCTAGTTCTATTTATAATATTTAGGATCATAAAAGAATGTTATTTTAAAAGACGAATTAGTTTTGTAGAAGGTTAGTTTATATGCTCCGCTATGCTCTATGGCTGCTTTATATAATGCAATTTACTCTCTCCAATGCCCAAATTCTTGCTATCTTCCAATACCAGGTGTTTCTTTCGTCTTTTGTTTTGGGTTGCACATATTTGGCTGCTGCTTGCAAGTGTTTGCCGTACGTGGTCGACTAATAAAATCACACACACACACACACACACACACACACACATGCACACATGCACACACACGCTCACAGACAGCCCTTTAGCAGCTGACGTTACCCATTTCAGAAAGTCTTTGGAGCTTCTTTGGCCAAAAGTTTTGCCCAACAAAAGTCTCAAATTTGTTCCAATGCAAAACTGTCGCTTGGCTGGGCGCTTATCAACAATTGCCCAAGTGGAAGGCCAAGAATAGTTTTAAGCTGCTTAACAGCAGTCACCTCCCCGCCCCTCCTCTCCCATCCCCCCTCGACGTTGGCAACTTGATTTAGTGCTCTCTGACCTGAGTTTAAATATAAACAGCGGCGTCTTCTGTTACCCCCTTCGAGGGCCGCAAAAGTTTGGCGCGTCCCGGGTAAAGACATAAATGGGATTATGATCTTATCACGTCCGAAGGAGCAGCGCTGGGCTGGCCAGACATATTGGTACATTATAATAACACCTTCTGTTGGCCACATTAAAGCTGCGCTAACCGGATACGGGGAGGGGCGGCGGGGCGTGGCGGTCTGGCGCTGCTTAGACAAACAAGTTTGTGGCGCAGCTTTGTCAAAGATTTATTTCTTGAGGTTAAGCGACGGCTGCTGGCCAGGCACAGGCTGAAAATTGTGCCCCAGCAACTGAATATGGAAAATTCAAAGAACGAGTCTATTTGCCAAGAAGGCGACGCTCAAAACTTTCTAGCACAGCGCGGTGGAGTGTGTTGGTGTTCGGCAATCTTTAATTAAGAGCGGATTAGTTGGACATGGGTTCGATTGGTAGACAGAAGCAGCCAAAGTCCTGCAGTTTCCCCTCCCCAATCACCATCTCTATCCCCATTCCCATCCCCTTTGACGTGCTCAATCTTTGCTCTTTTTGGTTTTGCTCTGATTTGCATCTGCGGTTAAGCAACCACCAGCCAGCAGCTGGCTTCATTAGTTTTCTGGCAAAAACCCAACCCACCCGCCCATCAGCTTCCTCAATGGCACTTTTAACGGCATCTTGGGGCAGACTTTTTGAGTGCTCCATTAAAATTTAATGCGTGTAAGAGATCAGCAGGCAGCATCTACATCGTCTAGTTGCGCTCTTCAGATTAGCTGTCAAAAGTTGTTCAATTTAATTTCACGCCTGCCCCGCAGCCCAGGCGCCAACTTAATATTCGTGTTGCCAATTTTTTTCTTCCTCTTCCCCTTCTCTATCTCTCTCTCTCGCTTGACTTTTTAATGGCTTTGGGAAATTGCACGCGCCGTTTACTCGCTCGTTAGACAAGCTTTGAATGTGCTCAATGTACTCAACATTTCAGCATCTCAACATCATTATGGTTATTGATAAGACCACGCCCCAACCCCCACAACCCAGCCCACCCCCTCACCTGCTCTGCACTTCACTCTAGTTCGTCTACTTCAGTTTGGCTGATTCCTATTGAGCAGCCTGATTTACCTAGTTGGGCTTTAATGTTGCCAGACAGTTAATGGGCTAACAACTAACGTTTGGAAACTTACCAAATGTTCGCAATAAAAACTTAATTATTTTTTTTGTGTCTCTCGCGAAAGTAGTCCAGAAAGTAGCTGCAATATATTTTTTGAATTTAATTTGTTATCGTGCAACTAGCTGAAATAAATTTTTTTTAAATCTACTTTAAATGCGTTAAATGTAAAAATTGTGCTCTTTTAATATTTATTCTTATCGAGTAAATAACTTAGGTATTTTTTTAGAACAAGTTGCAATCGGGTGTAACCGACTATGCAATACTTGTTAATAGTTTAAAATGGTAGAAAACTGACTTTAATTATTAGTGTTATTTTGTTGTAATTTTGATTTTTATAATATTTACATATAAAAGAATATTTTAAGCAGTCATTCGAAAATTTTGTTATAAAATCTCATCAGAAATCTGTTAAAAAAAAAATGAAGCTAAAAATTTTAACTGTTTATTTGAAACCGATTTACACGACTATATATTTGAAGTTGCAACTCTTTGGCTTTAATAGGAACATTGCACAAACCCAATAACAACCAAATAAGCACACATTAGGGCTATTCCCGTACATAGAAATTAAGTATTGGCTTCAATTTCAGAAATAGCCTAAAACTTGTTTAGTCAAATCCTTTCGCATTGACGTGAATGTGGTGCGCAGTGCTTAAGGCCAATTTGTGGCGGCTATAAACATTTTGGCCGACATGCAGTGGCATCCTTTGCGGCTTATTAGCTCGTTACCAAAGGTTCATTGTCGTCATACGGCTCGTAAACAGGCGCAACTGGCTAAGACAAACCCCAATTATTTGCGTCTGCAATAGCAAAACTAACAATCAGTTGCTATCCCCTACCCCTACCCCTTCCCCTTGCTGGCTGCAATGAAAAATTAATCAGAAGGCGACCCACACAGAAATAACGCCGAATCCCTGGAACAGCAGCCTAACCTCATTATCTCGAGGACGGCAGCTCCAACTAATGTGCTAATGTGCAATTTCGAAAGGTGCTTACGTTGTCAAGTAGTGTGAAGATGGTCTTTCCCATTTCCCCCCATTGTGGCCCATTCACGCCAATTGGCCATTTGCTCAATGAATCACAAAGCGGACAGCATATGGCACATACTTGGCGCTGGCACAGCTACTTGGCCAGTTCCTTTTCTTTTGGTGGCATCCTGCGGCGCTGGCTGGCTGGCAAAACTGCAATTAATTCCCAAGCTTAGAATGAAATCTAATTGCTCGTTAGCGCACAGCGTTGTCTGTCCTTCAGTCCGCCTGGCCGTGCCGCCACCCTTGTGTGTCCTGTTGTCCTTTTTTGTTTTTATATTTTGTTAACTGCTGATTACAGCAGTTGTTCAGCTCAGTTGTTGTTTCCTCAGTTGTTGCCCCCTCCCCCTGCCACCCTGACCTCTGGCCAATCTTGAGCGCATGATATTTGTCTTGTGCGTAGCTTTTATTTTCTTAATGCCTTTTATACCCTCAACGAACCAAATCAATGGGTACTCTGAAACAAATTCAAATATCCGATTTTTCGTTTTTTTTTTAGATGCAATTATTTTCAAGTTTTTTTTTATAGTACCTGTCCCAACTATATTCATTTTAAGTGTAGCATACTTTTTTGGGCATCTGTTTTTATCTATTATTTTTCTTTCTTCTATATTTCGACAATTTAATTATTTTCTTTTAAATTTTTTCAGAGCTACATTTATTTGGAGTCACAGTCGATTCTCTTACAAAAGACTAAAAATTATTTCAATATGAAAAAATGTGGTTTAAATAGCAATTTCTACCTTCTGCAAAATATGTATCAAATAACTTTAATTATTAATTTACTTTCTTATTGTTTACTTTTTATATTGATCGTGATATAACATTTGTCTATGACTATTATTTTTAACGGTAATAATTATCTTTTGAATAGTTATCCTGGCTAAGTAATTTTCATTTTAAGTCTAAAAATGTTCTTAATTCAAAAGCTTTTAATTAAAATTATTAATTTAAAAATATAAATGTCTCATGTCTAATTAAAGAATAATCCAAATTTACAGAACCAAATTTGCGTTTGTATTAGAATTTGAATTAGAATTTTATTACACAACTAAATATTACTACAGGGTATATGCTAGTCGTGCGTGCGCGTTATCAATTTTTTGTCTCGTTTTTTTTTCTTGCTTAGATCTTTTGTGTTTTTTGTTCGCTGCTTTTGGCCTGCAGCGCCAGAAGAAATGTTTCCCAGCAGGTTTATAAAAAGAAATTAACGGCTCTTTTTCTTACTTTTCTGCTCGCCCCCCTCCCTCCCCCAGGCAAGTTTGCCCCCTTCTGCTGCTGTTGGCGCCCGAGGCTGCAAATCGTTTAATGACTGTGTAACTGTGACTGTAACTGTGACCCTGGCTGTGTGTGTGTGTGTGTGTGTGTGTGTGTGTGTATGTGTGTGTGTGTGTGTGTGTATCTCCTGCTTGGTCTATTGAATGTGCTGACGCGTCCAAAAGGCTGCTGGCCATAATATGTGCCTCTCGTTGGCCTTATTTTTGTCGCGTCATCCGATTGATATAATAGTATATCATTTCAGGGACATGGAAATGGAAATGGAAGTGGAAATGGAAATGGAACTGGGATAAGTTTCCCATAAACTGAAGCTCAATTGCTGTTTCCCTGTGTGTGTGTGAGTGGCGCCCTCTGGCGAACCGTTTCAAATTAATTGAGTTGTTTTGTCGGCTGCTTAAATATTTAACTTTGGCCATGGCCTTTTGTTGCCCGACCGTGCCTGGTTGACTGGTTGTTCGTGGTTGATCCTTTTGCTGCTTAGTTGGTCACTTGGGAGCACACACACTCGCACACACACACACACACACCTCCAGCTCGTGGCCATACTTATTTACCTGTGCGAAACTTTTGGCATTTTGGTATTTATGGCTCGTGCGGCGCTGTTGCATAAATCACTGACAATGTAAACATGCGTCTGCCTCGCCCCTCCCCGCAACCGTCCACCTGCAGCATTTATATGTGCTGTTTGCAGGCCAAATGGCCAAAAGTGTTGACCACAATTAATGTTATGAGATAAGTTTATAAAAGCGCACGGCTCGCTGCGCTCAAAAGCTTGTCAAGAGCCCGACAGCCCCCGAGAGTCCAGCAGCAGTCCTGTGGCCCGAGTGTCCTGTTAATAAAATGCAAGACAGCACCAGCCGAGGGCTGCTGAGGAAGGGGGAATGGGGGTTGTGGGGTTGGGGCTGGGGCTGGCCAGCTCAGCCACCCTTAACGCAACGCTCAACTCGCAACATGCAACGGAAATTAGGTATCGTTTACATGGACGGCGCTACCTTTTGTTGCCTCCTTTGCGCCACTTTTATCGCCACATTCGCATTCCCATTCCCATTCCCATTCCCCACTCTCAATCCACGCGTTCCCATCGACATCCATTATGCACCTTTTCAGTGTCTGACCTTTCGCTGTGCGCTGTGCACAAAGGCGCATAATAACTGCTAGATTTGTCAAAATGCCTCAGCGACTGCCATTTTAAACCGGATGTTGCCAAACATTTGCCCGAGCATTTTTTTTTTGTTATCGCTTTACATTTTGTACTTCAGAAGTATATAGAGTATATTGGGTTTTTGCAATATCCGTCTTGCTGTCCGTCGGTCTGTCCGTATTTATAAAATTTATATTTGACAATTTACGTTTTTAATCGATCATATTTGTCATAATTAGTATTAAAACAACAATTAAAAGTGTTTCTGGCGGAGTAAAATTTTTGGTCAAATTTCATGGAAAAATTTGCAACATTTTTGACATACATATATAGTTTTCGGATCCATAACTCCCATAGTTGGTCAAAATTAAGCCGATTTGCATGTTTATTGACATTTCGGACATGGCTTATCCCCTAGATTGAATTGACATTTAATAAATATGCATTATATATTATTATATTTTTGGTTAGAAAAAACTAAAAAAAAATTATATTAATTTTCAAAACAAATTATTTTCATAATCTAGAATTGCTAAAATATATAGTTAATTGATTTTGGCTGTCACAATTAAAAAGTAAAATTGTTAAATTGTCAAAATAATGCCAGCGGACAGCGTTTGGTGTGAACGAGTATTGAGCCGTCGATTACACCCGGCTTTAACGTTCTTATTTCTTTTTTTTTTGATGTTCTAAAATATTGTCCATGTCAATACTGGATGGAGCATGGGCTAATGGACTTGCCAGGCAATTTGGGCACTTTGGGTTGTGGGTTTTGGGAGGAAAAACGTGAAATACGCTTCGAGAATTAAATAGTTGAGTTGTGTCTGCAACAGATTTTGAAAACCATCAACTAACTTAACCCTGATTTAAATATAAATAAAAAAAGCATTGCGTTAAACAATTATTGAAATGTTGTTAAAATATCAATATTAATCATATTATTTTAATCATATTATTTTAATCATATTATTATATTAATCATTCGGAGTATTTTATTTATTTATTGTGATTCCATTATGGATTGAATTAAAGAACTAAAAAATGTTGAATCGTTTATTTAATTTAAGCTCTTAATTTATTTTCTGTGTATGAGGATAATTCTTAGTTTAATTCTTGAACTCTTTGCCAAGGGCGAGATTTATATTCTATATACATATATTTCAAAGGCTTTCTTAAATATATTGAACAAGCTTTTTTAAGTCCGCTTGTTTAAAGTCCGATTTAACCTTAGCCTATTAATTGCTGTCTGATTGGATGTGCTGCTTGCCAAGTGCAGTAAGCCACATTTTGAGCCACCTGCACCGGCGGAAACCCCAACAAATTCATATGGTGGTACACCAAAAATGTGCCGACAAAATTTGTGGCAGCAGCGACGCCGGCGGCTTTTATTGCGTTGGCGGAGCTAGTCAAACAAACAAAGCCGGGCCAAAAATGGAGATGCGAAATGTTGGCTTAAACAGTCGAAAGGCGGCGAAACGGGGAGGGGAAGCTAACTTCATACAGGCGTGGCAATATGGGATGCTAAATGAAGCTGTCTGCCAACACCGCACACACACACACACACACACACACTTACACACTATTTAGTAGAGTCCTCGCAGGACTCGCTGGCTGTGTGACTAATGTCATTTTGGCATGCCAAACGCGCACAAACACGCAAACATATCAAGCGATATAACGGTATAACTATAGCAAGCATATTACCGGGCATAAAATGAAGGGCAGGAGCTGCATATGAACGGGAGCTGAGTGGAAGCTTGAGACAGCAGCCGACAACATGCTACAAATTTAGAGGCAAAAATGATACGCTTGCCGCACTGTCGCTCATTAGAGTAAACTATGAATGGGCAGGGGGAGGAAGATGGGAAGATGGCGAAAGCGGGGGTTGGGAGTTGGGAGTTGGCATATGAAAAGCTATTCCCCCAGGGCGCAAAAACTTTGCCGAGTGTATTTACCTTTTGCCAATGATAAAACAAATGTGATAGGTGAATATGCTCTTATGCCAACGAGTCGAAGATAACGGTCTGGGTGGGGGTTGGAGTTAAAAGCGAGGGTGGGGGAAATGGAGTAGCACATGTAGGAAATTAATGTTCAAGCTTCACGCAAAAAGTTTTGCCCAAAATGCGAGGGAGAGAGAGGGAGGGAGTCAAGTGAGAGACGGACAAACATTTGATTTAATTATGAGTGGCATTTATTGCTAAGAGCAGCTATCAGTGAACACACACACACACATACACACACACACACACACAAGGCAAGGTGTTAGTCTGTTGATAATGCAAACAAACCGCCAGCAAATAACAAACGCAAAAGTTGAATAAACAAAAACGCAATGAATATCAAATGCTCTGTAAAGAAGAAAATTAAGAAAATGCAAGAATAAAATGCAATAATACCAAACAATAATACCAAACAATAATACCAAACAATAATACCAAACAATAATACCAATCAATTATAAAAATAAAAATTTATTTTTTGGAATTTTTACATATTTATAAACTTTTGTTTTTTCTAACTTTTTACTGAATAAGAAAAAAAACAAATGAGGAATTTTTCGGATATTCAAAAATATTTTAATTTTTTGTTTGGTTTATTAAATCTGCATTTATAAATTTAAAGTTTTTAAATTACTATTAATTCTAATTTATCCAATAAATAATGTAGAAAAAGCATATTTATAAATTTTCAAGTTAACTAACGAAAACTACAACCCATATTTAGTAATATTAGCAATTTATTTATAAATATTTCTTAAATCTGAAAGAGTTGCCATTTATTGCACAAAATCTTAGCCCAGCTGAGTTGAGAAGTCAACAAGCCAACAGTCGGAAAGGGCATTCGAAGGAGTCGAGCTGAGTGCGTGGATATCATCTGTGAGTGCTCGTCAAAAGTGACACTGACAGTTGCCTAAGTGGCAACTTAATTTCTTAATTGTCAACTCAAAACTTTTATCGTGCACCTGCCAGTGAGCCAAAAGCTGGCAAAACTATCTGATGGATGGAGTGTAAATGTCAACTTCTTCTTGCCTTGGCTTTTTGGCGGTTTGTTTGCGAGTTGGCCAAGTTGGTGAGCAGCGAGCAGTGAGCAGCTCGTGCATGGATAGTTTATCAAGTTGCCAGTTAATTTCTGGCCAAATGTATGTGCTGTATGTTTTGACGAAACTAAAACCAACTGACAAACTGGCAAAGTGACACGCGGCCAAAAAAGTTTTCCATTTCCAATTCAGTTGCTGTCTTCTTCTTAAACTGTTCGTTCGCTCTTGCTCTTCCCGGTATTAGTTTCTGTTGCCGTTTCAGGCCACTGAATAATTGAGGGCAACCCTGCAGTAGAGTTGTGCGTGGGCTCAACTAGTCCTGCCGGCACTTAAGAACCGCCCTTATCCTTCGCCGTCTTTGCGACCCCTCTCGCCCCATTTACCGTTTAATGCCTGTATAATTTAACGCCAGTTTAAATTTTAATTGTTTTAATGAAAATGTCGCTTGCGCCTTGTCATTTTCATAAAGTTTTCCAGTGTCGCGTCGTGGATTTTACACATTTTAATTGCAAAGCTACCAAAGCCACCCACCCCATCCACCCGCTCCCAGCCCCCAGCCCCTGCATCCGTTGACAGGCCTCGACCCGCCCATTTCCCAACAATTTGTTACAAATAATTATCATAACCTGATTAACATGAGCTCAGCAAGTGTTTCTTTCTCTGTGTGCTTTTGGGCGGGGGTGGGTGTGGGTGTGGGCGGAAATAGTCGCTGGCAATGCTACAGCCCCATCCTGCCTAGCCCATTCGCCTGGACCCCGCCCACCGCCCAACGCGCCTCGTTCGCTTGTCGCATGTCTTAATTTGTAAAACTTTTAAAATGCCGTCGCCGTTGCTTATTTTTTATGCATGTTAAGAGCGACAATCTCAGCACACACACTCAGCTGCACACACACACACACACAAAGAGACACACTCTTAATTATGCCAAGTGCCAGCCGAGTTGTTGTTGTTGCTGCTGCTGCTGCTGCTGCCATTTGTTGTAATTTGGCGGTAGACGCGGCTGCATAATTAGAATTGTAAAAACGTATTTTACATTTTTGTTAATGCCAAAACCAGGACAGACAACTTTTAGCGACAAGCAAGCGCGTAAGAAGGAGACGGGGCAGAGTTTGAGAGATAGTGCCACATGCATCTGTGGCATTAACAAGCGCAGAGACAGCTGCAAGTGCACCACTTACAAAAACAATCAGAAAATATATATACAAATTTTACCATATAAAAAGTTCATTAATCTTTAAAAAATATGTCATGAATGCATTTTCTTATTAAAAAAAAAAGGAAAAAAATACACAAATTATTTACTCTAATAATAATAATGTTTAACAAATAAAAACAACTCCACACAAGGTAAAATCTAGTGGCGAAAGCATATTCAAGCCCCAATATCAAATTTTATGAATCAGATGAGTTAGCAAATAGAGTAAGAATATTTTTTGATACCTTTCGATAAGTATGTATGTATATATATATATTCATTTACCTCAATTAAAAATTTAAATATTCTGATTTTTATTCATTTCTGAATTAAAATCTAAACTCGTTATGAAATTCATCAAATTTTGGCACTGAGAATGCAATTTAATTGGTAGGCGAGTCTGTTGTGACCCTCCCAAAACAGAAAATAAAATGCGAAATTAACGCCAATAATTCATGGCATCAACGTTTCATAAAAAAAGGTAGCCGAATATTAAAAAAAGATGAAAAGGGAAGCTGCATAGATTTTTGCAACTCAATAGTCGGCTTTTCCCTTTCCATTTGCATTCTGTTCTGTGTCGTGGGCTTTCCCACAGCTGTCGCCAGCAATTTGCAACAAAATGCGGCAACTTTAAAGCGACGCAGTCACATGCGAAACGAGTGCCTCGCATGCGGCACACAGACTGCGTGGGGCAGGGGCAACGGGGGAAGTTGTGGGAGTGTAGAGTATCGAGTATGACCAACATCGACGTCGACTATCGTAGTCATTTAACCAAAAAGCGATTAATCTATAAACACATAAACAACATGCGCTGCCTCGACGGAAAAAATTCCAAAAAAAGAAAAACGAAACAACGGAAACGAAAAAGAAGAAAACAGAAATTAAAAAAAAAAAAGAAAATTGCTTGACACTGAAAAATGTGCAAAATCAGTGAGAAAAATCGAAAATCAAGCGGCTCGAACTGGCTGGCTGGCTGGCTGGCTGGCGTCCTGGCACTGTCGCTGGTCCTTGGGGCCCGATGCCCGAGTCCTGGCCAGCTCCACTGGCTCCACACGCCGTGGCCGATGCGGCTCAGGGCTGGCAGTTTATGCAAATGTTTGGCCTCATGCAGTGTCGGAGCCGATTTCCGGCCATGTGTGACAGTGGCCAATGGACGGTGGCCAGGACACAGATCCTGCCAGCGGCCAGGCAATAAAAATAACGGCCGCCGCATCAAGCGTCGTTTACAAACAGACAAGCAAAAACAACAACAACAACAAGTGGGCTGCCAACTGCTGCTAAATCGAAAGCCATATTGCGGATACACTTAAAAATGATATTGACTTGAATATATGCAGATTAAATTCTATAAAGTATATTTAAATGCAGTCACAAAAAAAATTAATTGTCACTTGTTCCGGCTAAAGCTCGAACCTCGCCTTGTTGGATGCGTCAGAGTTTTATTATAAAAATTAGTTTAAAGTTAGTTAATTAAAGAAGAATAAATTACTTTTGTTTTAACGTATTTTTACTTTGTTTTAAGTTATAATAATAATTTATATTTTTTTATTTTATTAAATAATTTTATTTTTGCTATTGATTTATTATTTTGAATCAGAGGTGCCCAATAAAAATTTTCAAGAATTTGTTTTATGATACATTTAATTACTATCCAAGCAAGAAACTTAAATTTTCGTGTTTACATTTGCATTCATGATAATGATCGATAATGACGATAAAGATTTCTTGAACTTAAAAACAAAATGTTTTAGAGTTTATAATAAACAAGCTGCAGATAATTAAAATATTTAAAAAAATATTTGCAACAAAAAAATAAGAAATTAAATAGAAAGTAAATAACTAAATGACAACGTTCTACATCTGTTCGATGTGCAGAACAGGGCTGAATGTAAATGGAACTCGCACAGAACTCTTTGCACGGTATTTTGCATTTTTGGCGCTGTTGTGGCCAGTGGCCATTAAACGGTATTTGGCCATTTGCAATTTATGAGCGCCCAACAATGGCTACACATCCGGTCAGGCGACCAACGCAGCAACAGATCGGTCCATCGGCCATCGGCCATCGATGAAGTAGTCGAACAGGTCACAGCAGATGCAGCCGCATCGACGCAGACATCGTCGTCATCGTCATCATCGTCATGTGTCGATGGGCCTTGGTCCATTTCATATGCGCGCGATTATTGTTAAATGACTTTGGATAACAACAACAACAGCAACAACAGCAACAGCAACAACAACAACCAGCAGCAATGCGCCTATTTATGATTCTCGTTGCTGTTGTTGACCAAATGAAGCGTAATGGTCATATTTTTGTTTGACATGAGCCCACACCCGGCATACAGTGGCAGTCAGTCGTGCACGTTCGCATAATGTAAATATTCGTCTGGCAGGCAGCTACAACAACAACAACAACGACAACAACAACAATAACAGGAACAGCTGCTGCAGGCACCACGCACAATTTAAAAAAAAATTATATTTGTTTATTGTTCTCTTTTTTTGATTTTTAAATTTTTATATAAAATTAATTTTTATAAAAATTTACCATTGCCAACGGATTTAAGAATCGGACTGCAGTCAAAAAGAAAATATAGAGATGAACGAGCAGAAAAATTAAGCACAAAGGAAAAGCAAAACAAACAAATAAACAAACAAACAAGCAAACAAAAAAAAGGGCAGACAGAGCGCAAGTCAAAAGCCGGAAATATTTGGCCAGCTTGGGGTAGGCAAACGGAAATCACAAAATAAGCAAATTGTCTGGCAAAATAAAAATTACTTCCGCAACGCACGGACGCTCAAGGTCCGCAAGATGTCCTGCCGCGGAGAGCAATAAACCAGCCCGGTTACTTGTTGCACAGAAACAAGCACAAACACAGAACAACAACAAGCTTGGCGACAAAGCCGTTGCCCAAATACGCTTTTGAGCACATTAAAATAAATATTTTAATTGCTGGCGCAAATTTAGCTCTGCTTGAAAGTTACCCAAAATGCTGAATTTATAAATAGTCATATAAACTGATGTATATATACTTCAATAATATAAAGAAACTGATGTTATCTTCATAATGTTTCACAATATTTATGCATTACATTTTCTCGTTAATATCGCCTTTCTATATAATTTTCATGATTTCAAATACTTGATATTGATATTGATAGTTTGACAGAACTTTACATAACTCTACGAATTGTAGAGTAACCCAATTTGGAACGAAAGTTTGTTTGCTTCTGATTTTTACATTTGTCAAAAAGGATCACAGTTTTAAATTGTTTTTTTTTCTTCTTGTTGTTGTACGGATTAGGGACTTACTGTCCCCTTCAGCAAGAGCTTTTATAGAAACAAAATGTAGCTGCAGCAAATTTATATAGGCGAAAATAAGATAGATAGATCAAATCATGTGCCCCTAAAAGCTCTAAGAAATAAAAATCATATTGGAAAGTATTGTGAAAAAAAGGGGGAATATATACTATAGATAAACCTGTTTGATCTGACTGACTGATTGATTGATTGATAATCAAGACACAGCTCAAAAATTTACTCAGAATAAAAGTGAAAAATATGCAAAAAATTATAGACAAAAAAAGTTTCAAAAAATTAACAAATAATTAAAATTGTTTTTTAATCTTCATTTCATTGGTTTCAGTTAAAACCTGTTAGCATATACACACTTATATATATATATATGTACTATATGCGGAATGGTATGGATTGGTATTCTTGTTGTATTCAGAAATGCAAAATCAACAGAACGCATTAATTATGTCAATCAGAGACAGTTTTGTTCAGCTTCGCGTTGACTGATAATGAAACCTTAGCACCGTTGCTTTGATCTAAAAAACAAATTGGTACGCAGGTGTAACACACACATGCACGCACGCACACACTCATTGAAAATGGTCGTCAACAAATGACAAAAACGCAAATTGCGCCCCCGCCCTTTGGCCAATACCTCCAATTATGCTAGGGAGAGTACAAGTAGGTGGGCAGGGGGAGGGGGGTGCCTGGTATGAATGTAATGATGGTTGATGGTGTGGGTGTGAAGAGGTGTTGGGTAACTGGGGCTATTAGCGCCCACTGGAAGCCAACATTCTAATGAGTTGCCTGGCAGCCGTTGGCCGTTGAAATGCGAGTGCTGAAATGTTTTCGTTCTCTGTTATTTTGACGCCTCTGCTGGCACCTGGGGTTGTATTGGATTTGGGGCAGGGGTGTTGTGTGCGGAAGGGGGGAGTTCTATTTGTGCTGTGCGGTATGCCATGTGTGTGTGTGTGTGCGTGTGTTGTCTTGTTTTTCTGGTTTATTGGGCTAATTCAATAACCAACAACAGCGTCAGGCAGGCAGTAAAAAAAACCTGTAAGGACAACGTTGCCACTGAGGTTTTTGGGTTTCAAGTTTGTGGTGGGAGTAAGGGGTTGTGTGTGTGTGTGTGTATGTCTCTGCTATTTAGGTACAAACGGCAGACACACACACATATTTAACATGGGTTGGAGTTTGCCATAATGCCTGGCAGTTATCTGCCCACAGGATTTCCGTTTTAGATCATCGCACAAAAAACACACAAACACACAAACAGACACACACACACACACACACATACACAGCTACACATATGCATAGATAGAGTGAGGCGAGCATCCTGGCAGTGTCCTGGCTGCTTAACTGCCAGCTGGGAGTGTTGAGACCATTGGCAGTTCGCACTCAATCAGATAACTTTGGGCAAAGGCAAAGGAATTCGCCAGCCGCAAGCCACAAATATGATAGGTGTGTGTATGTGTATATGTGTGTGTGTGTGAACAAAACATGAGTTGTCGTTTTTGCATTGTTGTTTTACCTGCTCTGTATTGGCAACAAGCAGTCAGCAAGCCATTATATTCAGTCAGAAAACAGTCAAATTTTTAAAAATTAAATATTAAATAATTTAAAAATATTTCTATAAAAAGCTAAAAATATAAACAATTCGAGTATATAACGGAAATATTTCTATCTTCATAATATAATTAATTTAAAAAGCTTGAACAAATGTGCTACTAAATTGTAATTTAAATAAAATATAAATTTATGCAGATTCACTTTTAATTAGGACTCTAATTTATGCGCTAGAAACCCAAAACCGAAACTAAAACGCGCGAGTCTGCAGCGATTTGGAGCTTTCCAAAAACCGGTTCGTTAACCACCTATCCACCACATATTTTGTGCACGAGTGTGTGCGTGTGTGTGCGTGTGTGTGTGTGTGTGTTTGGAAATTTGGTAGGCAGTAAATCAATTCGATAGGCAGCAGGGACAACCCTCGCTGCCAGCACATACGAGTTTATAACTTTATCAGGCATAACGAGTACATTATCCTGGCGCAGGCTGGCACACGTTCGTCCTGGCAAACTCCTGCCAGCCAGCCAGCCAGCCAGCCAACCAGTCAGAGGCCTGTCTTGTTTTTGCGGCATTTAAAAATAACTTTAATGGGAAATTTATCGATCAGGATACGCCAGGGGGGGGCAGGACTAAAGCTGCTGCTGCTGCTGCTGCTGCTGATCCCCGCATTGAGATAAGCAACGCACAAGCACAAAGCCAGCCAACAATAGCAACAACAAAAACACAACGTATGTGTGTGTGTGTGGGTGTGTGTGTGTGTAGGCAGTAAATCGCCCGAAAAGAAATCAACAAGGATATTATGTGCCAGGCCTTGTCCTTGCGGCAGCCGTTTAACCATTGTTGCAAGTTGTCCGTTTACGTTGCAAAACATATTAAGACATTTTAGTGCCGTTTTCACTTCATTAGTTTTGATTTTCATTCGGATTCGGATTTGGAATTCCTTTTGAATTTCAAAATGCACAACACAAACCACAAAGCACAACGCAAACAAATATTCAAATACATAGCAAAGGCAATAAACACAGATAGTCCTCGCTAAAGGGTATAAGGAGCCAAAGATTTTTATTTATTAACTCATATTTATAGTAAATAAGAGTATTCAACTTTCAAATGAATAATAGCTTAAGAACCTGATGTAAACAATAATTATAATATATTATTTACAAATAAATTTTGAACAAATATCCAAATTTTTAGTTTTTAAAAATTCTAAAGTTGACATCAAACAATCAGTTATAGAAAGAATCACCTTTAAATAAAAAAGAAGCCAAGTGCTCAGATTTTAAAAAATAATTGAATAATAATAGTAGAGTAATTTTTGAAGTATTTTTCTCTCATCTGCAGTTGAATTGGTAAAATTTAAATTAAATAGCAAAAATTCAATGCACCATTTATATACATCTACCACGCACAGATATACTAATAAAAATAATATGATAGATATAAAAAAAATACACATTTTCTAGTCACTTTTCATGTATACCAAATATTTATTTAGTTTGTCAAACATTCACAAGGTTCTTGATGGCATCCTCGTTTGCCGAGTTTCCCTGATGATGTTGCTGTTCCCAGTTTAAGTTTCCCAGCTGCTAGCTTAAAATAGAGAAAAATATCGAGAGAGAGAGAGGGAGTGGGAGATTGAGAGAGCGAGAGGTAGCAACAACTTTCGCACTTCCGCACCAGCGCGCCTTTAGTTGCCCGCCTGCCCCAACAACAACAACAACAACAACAACGGCTACTTAATTATGCGACCGCCATTTTGCCAGAGCCAGTGCAACAACTTGCCAAACTTTTGCCAAAGAAAAACGCAAAGCTCCACTCAAGCCGCTCACCTCTCTCCGCTCACCGTTCCACTGCGCTGGGCTGGGCACTTAATCATGGCGCGGGAATTATGAAATGTGCTGCGTAACATCGTCAACATCTTGGCCATGGCCATGCAGTTTCTTTTGCCCAGCTCATCCTCCCATTCTCCTCCTCTTTCTCCCGCTCGGCGTCGTGTCATTAGGCTAATGTACTGTTACTCTAACGGTTACTCTGAGATAAGTTGAACGGTTGGCAAAAACTGTTGTCTACTTCGCCGGGTCGATGGAATGGGCGAATGCACTCGATGAGCCAGCTGCTGTTGGCCATATCTGAGGAGTTACAATGCAAAAGATTCACTGCTAAATTATGAACAGAGCGTGGGAGAGAAACAGAGATATAGAGACAGCAGAACTGATGGATGGGGAAACGTAGAACGAACGAGCAGTGAGAAAAAAAGATTCGTACAAGATTTATAGATAAGTTCCCAAAAACAACCGAAAGAGTTTTATTTGAATTATATAAATTGTAACTATTATATTTCAAAATTTAAAATTATGATTTGGAAAAAGGAAAATATTATCAGAAATTTAGAAAATTATTATTGGGAAAAATTTAATGCCAAGTTAAAATGTATTGGTGAAGAGGAAATAAAATAAATTTATAGATACAAAAATATCATATAAATCATATCTCATATAAAGAATTTGTTGAATATTTAAAACTGTGTGGAAATAAAACTATTTGTATAAAAAGATAGAAGTCGTAAATTTTGAAAACCTTAAAATACTGCACATAAGAAATTGAAAACTTTGATAGAATACTTGGTATTGGCAAAAAGGGAATATGATTATGTAATTTATTGTATCTAAAACTCAAATAAATACATATTTAAGAAACAAAATAACAATTTAGCTGAGTAATTCAAGCTTTTTTTTTTTTGAGTGTACCAATGGAAAGTAACAAACTTTTATGATTAAGCAATCAAAGAATAAGATAATGTATAAAAATATATATAAAGAATACAAATAGTTCCAGTAAATATTTAAAAAATAGTACAAAATCTTATTCTCTCGCTTGTAATATCTTTTTACTGTTTTAAGCAGAACAGAATAAGAGCTCCCACGCCTGCAATGGAGCAACAAATGGTTCGCAACTGAAGTGGAAGAGGGGTAGCAAGGCAGGAAGGAGGGCCAAGTCGAAGCGATGGCAGGACAAAGCACTTAACCTAATAACAAATCGTATTGGCCGCGACTGGGCAAAGCCGCAGCGGAGTGCAAAACGTTAAGTAAACGCCATTTGGGCGCAAAGTTTTGAAGAACTCGCATAAAAAGTGACAGACGCGCAAACAAGCAGGATAAAGGAGTCCTGGAGTCCTGGAGGCGAACTGGTCGCCTGGGCGCAACATTGTCTAATTTGATGAAGACGTCGCCAAAAGTAAACGCACAACTTGCAACCGACAACAAACACAAAAACCAAAAAAAAAAAATTACATTTTGACAACAAACAAGACAAAGAGCTCCTTCGTCCTGGGAAAGGCCGCAAAAGAATACCAAACAAAGATGCAAATCCGCTTAAGTATCCGGCAATGATTGCCGTCAACTATCCGCAAGGGTAGCAAGTATATATATGTATGTATCTAAAAATATATATATATATAGCGAAAAAAAAGGACGCGCGAACCATTTAAAGTGATCATGAAGGATTCACAGTTTGTAAAATGGAATTTTATGGCTTAGTTAAGGATGGGCCAAAAAATCTTTGTTACTCGCGGCGGTGCGCGGTTAAAAAGGCAACGAGAAGAACAGACAACAACAACAACAGCAACAACAAAAACAACAGCAGCCAAGGAAAAGTGTACAAATCACACCCCATTACAAGGCGGGCTGGGGTGGAGGTGGGCGCCCCATCTTAGTCCTAGCCAGCGGCACAGGACACGCATTGAACGCCGCTGCAGCGACTCGACTTGAGGGGCACACAAATTCCAGAGCACAGGCACAGGCACAGGCACGGGCTACCGCAAGGAGCACAAGGACGAGGGGGCGACAGTTTTTCACAGATTTGGAGTTGGCTTATCGCGCGACTTCATTTGAATATTTGCTGTCCTTAAGGATGCTTGTTTTTTTTCTGTGCAGAGCTTAAGTCTTGGCATTTCTTATTTTTTGTATTCCTTTTTTTTTTGTTTTTGTGCTGTTGTTCATTCACTGTTTGTTGTTGTCCTTCGTCTTCTGCCTGTTCGTTTTGGCGCTTTGTTTATGCGTTTGTTAATGTTGTAACGGAGATTTTTACGAGTGGAGCTCTCGGCATAATAACAATAATGAAAAGCTATTATGAGCCATGAGGATAAGCCGAACAAGGGCCGTGAAAAATGGCACGCCCAGTCGACAAAACGCCCCCAAACTGGATGCCAGTCAGCCAGACGCCCATCGCCCAACGGAACGTGCCTCGTGTCATTTGGCCATATTAGGCGAATTAGAGCAGCGAGAAAAAAAGTGCGATAAGCAGGCAAGCAAAATAAAAATGAATATAAAAAAAAAAAAAACAACAATACTTAAAAGGTGGGTGTAAAGGAGGGGGAGTGGCACCCCAACGACTTCATAATTTGCCTTTATAGCGCTAATGGCAAATTAGGCGACAGGGCTCGAATTTGCCGCGTTTATTTGCGCGTTTTCTTGCAACTTATTGAAAAGCACCAAGGAAAAATTGAGTTGCGCCTGTGGGTATGCAATGCTTTTAGACTATATCAGATGCCAAGTAGTTTTTCCTCTCGAATCAAATATTTGATAAATATGTATGTATATATTAATTTTTTGAATGCTTAAGAAAAATAAAAATAAAAATTTTTTAAATCTCAATTTATAAATTTAAAACTCTATAAAAGCTCAAAAATGTACAATAATAATAATAAAATAAAAAAAATTATTGTTAAGACAAAGATTTTTAAAGACCATTTAGAGATGCATATTTGTTTATATTGATCAAATATCTTGATCAGCTTAGTTAAAAGCTTTTAAATATTTTTTTTATTTCCATTTTTTCTGAGACTTTAAAAGATGTTTCTCATTCGTGAACCATTTAATTAAAAAAAAACTTTATTATATAAACCAAATTGTCAGATTAATGTATTTAGAGAATGAAGCTATTGAATTTAGCTTAAGCAATTAAATTGCTTTATTTTATTCGGATTTTATTTTCAGCTAAGTACATTTTCCAGCTTTTCTTGTTGGCAGTTGGCGGCGCGTGGCATTGTTGAGTGCCTTTCATATTGCACATCCTTTGCTCGTTTTCATTTGTATTTATTGCATTTTAAGTATGTCTCCCGGCGAGCGCCTAGCACGGATTGTAGATATGGCTGGTGCCGGCGCTGAAGCCAGGTGACTTCGTTTTCCCGTTGGCTCTGGCCATTGTTTTATCTGCCTGCTAATTCCTTGCGCGGAAAGTGAGCGCATAAATAAAATTAACTTCATGGCGTTGCTTGCGCCGTTTCCATTTCCGTTTCCGCTCGCGCCGACTTGGGCACTTGAAGGCCTCCGGGTCTGGTTCTTGGCTCTGCCAGCTGAAACTGAAGTGCGCATAAAAAGCCACTTGAATGCCATAAGAATCATTAAAAAAAAAACACAAAACAAAACAAAACAGAAAATGAAATGAAAAAAACAAAAACGTTTGTTTTTGTTGATTCAACGTGGCAGGGAGTCAAGAGTGGATTTTGTGGTAATGAGAACAACAACAACAACAACAAATAGCAAATAACAAGGAACAACAGAAACAAGTGCCAAGGAAATAAAAAAGAGAGAAAGAATATCAACAAAAGCCGAAATGAATTAGACAACTTAATTATAAATGAACTGGGCTCAGTACAAAAGGATTTTGTTTGGCTCTCCTTGAAGCATTCATTGTTCCCCCAAATCAAAGACTCGCCTGACGAACTGCCGCCGAAATGTACCGAATTTACAAATTTTGACTGTTTACCCACTCATTAGACGGGATCTCGAGACGCCAACGGATACGAAAGCTGGCGAGTGGGGTCGTCTGCAGACGTCTCCAAAAGAACAACAATAAAATTAACAAGTTAAATAGTCGACGAGCAGACTCTCAGCCACAAATCCAATTACCAATTATCCAAAAACAAAAATAAAATAAAAAAAAAAAACAACAAATGTATAGAAATGCGACCACTTTTGTCTTTAATTGAATTTCTTCGATTGTTTTTGACGAGACGCTCACAGATTACATTAGAAGGCCAGTTAACGTGTTTTTGTTTTTTTTATACTCGTTCGCGTTGTAAAATAAAAATCAAGGTTTGTTTGTTCCTTCGTCTATTAAAGCTGGAGACTTGAAACTTGGACATATTTACCCGTTGCTTACAAAAGCCAGCTACGATTTAATAGCTAGTCGAGAAAATCCAAATTTTAACAAAGAAAGAAGCTCTAGGATCAAACTTCCATTTGCCCTCTAGATTGATTCTGCATTTCAAAAAATTATAAATTTGAACAAGAATATAGCCAAGTATATTTTTATGCTTATTTTCTTTATTATTTCTCGGTAATATTCTTAAGGATCCTAAAATGATATACCTTTTTTTGAACTCGTCGGAAGCCGGACTATCGATGGGATTTCAAGGAGGATTTCAGGATTCCACCAACTAAATTTTGTGTAAGGCCGTCCGTAACTTGGCCATTTTAAGAACTGTTGCGATGGCCGGTGGCCAACATATAATGCTTTTGCGGCCAATGCAAAATATGTGATATATGATAAAAGGGACGAAAATCCTTACAGGAGTCTCAAGATGAAAGAACATTTTTCTAAACAAAAAACTTGTCATAACTCGGCCGCATCCTTGCAGATCCTGGCGTCAAAAAACTCGTATTAGCCCCGGCGACTGAAGTGACGGTTTCTTAGATGAATCTTCTTTATTTGGTGCCGATTTCTGGAGTTCGAAACGCGAAACTAACGCGGCAAGTTCTTTGAAATTCTGCAAGGAGTATAGCAATATCTCAACGTTTAATTTCAAATGACTGTTTTTTACATTTATTTTACTATTTACTATTTTTTATTTCCGTGGATTTTTCACTCGACAATTTCTTTTTCGTTACTAAAAACTCTGTTAACATAACAATTTTGACACACTTGCGGCTGTTATGTTAACAAATTTTGTTTTTGATCTCCAACGGGACATTAAAATGGAAACTGAATTCGAAATTGAATGATAATCGAGATTTGGTTGATCTTTTTTCCTCATAGAGAGGTAAATATAACAGAAAAAATTATATGAAATGCATTTATGCTACTTTAAAATCGGTTTCTTTAACATGGAAAATTTATTTCAAATATTCAAACTTTGGTAATTTAAGCAATCAACATGCTTTAATTATTTTTATTATATATATCAGCAAAAAATCTATAATAATTTTAAAAGACTTTTAAAATGTTTTTGTTTTTGAAATTTTTGAAAATATAATAATAATATGAATATTTTGAATTTGAGGTAAAGCAAGGAGATTTTAATGGAAAATATCATTTCGTTCTTGGCTTTCCCTCTAAAAAAAGCTAAGCAAATGTAAATAAATATAATTTGTTCAAAACTTTTAAGCTTTAAATCGCTTAATCCAACTTAATTGATATGCAAATGTTAGTTATTTATGTATCTACCAATCTGTTTTTTTTTTTGCATTCTGCTTGCAGTTGGCAAATAAACAGAAATCATTTACTATTTGTAGTAAAGTAAATAAAACTGGTGCAAAAAATAATAATCGAGGCCAAAGACCCCCAATGAATATACAGTATTTGCGCAGTACATATGTAATTGCAAAGGGAGTAAATATGTGTGTATGTGTGTGTGTGTATATACACATATGTGCTATGAACAGTAAATACGAGTGGCTGAGTAGCTATGTAAATATATTAAGGTATATTATGTGTTTGCTCCTGTTATTTGAGCTCACTAGCCAAATGGGTGGAGCCAACGCAGCGCATACAAAATGGCGACGCCCCTACAACAGCAACAGCAGCAGCAGTAGCAGCAGTAGCAGCAGCAGCAGCAGCAGTGGCAACAACAACAACAACAAGAGCTGCAACAACAATAAAGAGCACAAGCTCGGCTCTCTCATTGCTATTTGTGTAATAGTTGTTATTGTTGCTGCTGGTTTTTGTCATAAAAATCCCTAAAGCAGAATCGGCGACAAAGCGCACACAAATGTAGGAGGAGCTTTTGCCGAGACAGAGATAGAGAGAGAGAGAGAAAAAGCGAGAGAGAGAGAGACAGATTGTAAGCGTTGGCGCAAGCGAGTAGCAAACATGGCAAAGAGAGTGAGCGCACCCGAACCGAAGCGTACGTGAGAGAGCAAGCAGAAACTATGGCTGGCCACTATAACAAAAGAAATGCAATTTAGTTGAGAAGCTGTTGTTGGTTTTGGTTCTCGTTTTGGTTTTGTTTTGTTTTTTGCCGCTGCTGCTTTGCTTGAAAAGTTTGCAGCCTGGCAACTGACATTTGTATGAGTAACGGAATTGAAAAGTCAGTTGCAACTTTGAGCTGTCAACTTTCTACTTTCTGGCTTTCTCTGTTTGCATAAATGTTTTTTAACAATGGCAAATAAAGCAAATAAACACATCGCTTACATGGCCGCAAATAGAAGAAGAAAGCAGCAGCAGCAGCAGCAGGCAGACCCACTTTGTTTGCCGTTTGGCGACATGTGTGACGAGCCCCACCAGGCAGCAACAACCACAACAACAGCCACCTCAAACAAACTCATCATCATCGTCATCATCGTCGTCGTCATCAACTTTGCACAGCCGTTGCCATTGTCGAGGCCACTCGAGAAGCGGCAAGCAACTGCTGCCAGCAGACAGGACAGGAGGCATTTGTCTTTGGCTGGCATTGGGGTACTGGGTCCTGCTTGCCATGTCCTGGCAGATGTCGAGAGACAAGTCACAGCTCGCAGGTTCGCAGCTCGCAAGTTCGCAAGGCGCAACACGTTGCCCCAAAGACGTTGCAAGGTGCCCGACTGAGTCCGTCCTTTGGCCGTTTGTAGTAAATTACATTTTGTTTATCAAGCAACACAGAAACACACACGCACACACACACGCACACACACACACACACACACGCACGCACACACATGAAGATTTGCATAAGGATGTGCTTATGATGTGCCTGGATTATGGCCACAATGGACTCGAGAGAGTCCTGCGGCCGACTCCTGGTTATCTCTAGACATCTACATAATATTAAGACAAAGCTCGTTGAGCCGTAAGACGATTTAATCGAGCTGAAATAATAGACTAACGCAAACACGAACAGAACCAGAACACACACACACCCACACACACACACACACACCCACACACACACACACACAGAGTAAACACAATTGCAGCTGAACTTGTCTGTTATGAACTTTTCACAATTTTTCACAAACTCAAACAAAAGCAAAACTACTCTATAGCAAAAGAAGAAGAAGAAGACAATCGAAAAGCAAGAACTTAGAAAAAGCTATTTGAGCATAAAAATGCATTTGAAGATTTGTATTTTTTATCAACTTAATCTTAACTCAGAAATCGGACAGTTCATAAATGTGTTCGAATTAAATAATAAGTTTATATATTTTTTTATTTATTTGAAAGTATTCAATTTAACACATTCTATATAAGAAACTGTGTGTTTCTACAATAAAGAAAAGCAATCAAAATAAAATATTGAATAATCTAATTTCTCAATGAAAAATCGGATTTTCATAAGTATAAACATGAAAATATATTTTAGTTTGCATATGAATTTTGTATATTCCAATAATGTATATATGAAAATACTTATGTTTTATTTAACATTTGGCTTAGAAATTGAATTTATATAAGTCATATATATATTGCTATGGAAACGACAAATCGATTTACGTAAATCACATATATTTATATATATGTATGTTGTGATCGGTTTCATAGCATTTATAATCATATTGATGTAATTGATCTGGTTCAGCATAGTTTTAACATAATCTGAACATTTACATTTACATTTTGTTCTAGTTTAATTGCATTTTATATTCCAAACTTGATTACCAGCAAATTTGATGTGGCTTATTAAATTGATGGCTTTTCTAATTTTTGGCCATTCAAAACCGGCACAAAAACAAATAAATAGCTTTTGCTGCACAGTCGTCCAAACGAAGCATTTTGAATGGGATTAACTTTAGCTAATAGACCCACGAATATCCAACTCTGTGCTAAGTATTTATACCTTTCTCGCTTCATATCTCTCTACCTAACCCTCTCTCTTTATCTCTTTCTCTCTCTCTCTTGCTGGCGTCTCGGTTGGCAGCGTTTTAATGCAATCAAAACATTTATAAAGCTTTAGACGCGGCACGAAAGACAAAAATCGGTGGTTGTTGTTTTAATTAGATTTTCAAGGCTGAGCCCAGGAGCCAGGACGACTGTCTAAATTGCCAAAGCTGTAAGGGGTTAACATTAACGTTAACGTTAACTCGTTCAAATCGCGAGCTAAGACCCCCAACCCCCCGATTTACCATCCACAGGGTCACCCCAAGCGGCGCCGCACGCGCCACGCCGGTAAAAACATTTCATTAACAGCACAACGAATATGGCATACCCTTCAAATACAATTGAAATTAATATATACCGAATTTATAAGTTTATTTTATATTATACATAAATCTGTAAGCCAAATAATGGTTTAAGAAAGTATAATAAAAATATAAAGAATTATTATGCAATGTATTGCTGCAGTAGCACGCGCTAGTGGCGAAACATCAAAAGGTATCGTTTAAACTACAAAAAAAGAACACAACAATATGTAATAACTGGTAACTATCCTAAATTATCTTCGTCACAAATTTGATATCCGACATTATGTGTCTTGAATGTGCTTTCGCCACTAGATTTTTACTTTGTGTTCCACAATTTCATGAATTTTATGAAATCTGGCAAGTAGCATATCCGAAAAAGAAGTTACCCACTGGATTTACCTTTTGTTAGGGTATCAATAATAAAATAATCTGCCTCTGGCAATCTGAGCGCTGCTGGCGTCGCTGCCAGCGTCAACGTAGCCGCTTAAATTAATGAAGAAATAAAGACGGACGAGATTTACGCGCTTTAGGTGAGTTTTCTGTTGTTCCTCAATGTGAATTGTAGGTGTATGGAAAATGTGTGCTTGGGGAGTGGGTGAATGGTGGCGGTGGCGGTGGTGGTGATGGTGTTGTGGTGGTGGTGGTGATGGTGATGGTGATGGTGCTGCTGCTGCTGATTTTGGATGGAAGCTTGGCGGAAATATGCACAATTCTTGAAATTCGTGAAATGCCACACAATGACTCCCAGGGGCACGATAAAAATCGAATTAATAAGAGTTCAACATAAATGAGCCCGGAAAATGTCAAGCGAATGCCTTTCTTGGGGAAAACTCCGAAACACACAAATACAATCGCATATATATGACATGTATAAAGGCACAAAAACTTGTTTGTTTATATATATATATAAATCAGAAAACACATTATGATTATTTTTATTTTAATTGCCAGAGAGCACATCCAATTAGCTTTAATGCAAATACGCCAACGGAAATTGAAGGGTTACAAATGAAATACCTACAAGAAAGAGTCTAAATATAATTCCTATCTGATCACAGACAGTTGGCGAATGTTATTAGAAAATGTTGCCCAAATGTGAGGTTTAACTTTCCCTGATAATTTTTTATTATAATTATTATTCCAAATTTCTTTAAAATTAGCAATGTTAAAGTAAAATAATGAATATAATAAATAAATATGAAAACAGAATAGTTTAAAAAATTATATATGATAACTTTTTCATTGATAGGCTTTAATTAATATTAACTAAGCATTTTCTCAACAGGTGTCGCATTAAAATATCCTTACCGCACTTTGTATTCAGGGGTATTCCAAGCCAAATAATTAGTATTCAGCAATCAGTTTTTGGGGCTACCCTAATGATGATCTAACTAAGCAACCATGATGTGTAGTATCATCATCAGCGTTATCATCAACATTATCCTCGGTGGCATAAGGATAATTAATGCATGGCGAGTGCTTGTGTCACATTCGTATGTGGCATGTGCCACAGGTGTTTAGACTAATAACGGGACTGCGTCACAAGCCATTTAAGCCAATGAACACAAATCACACACAAAACACACACCCCACACACACACACGCACACACACACACACACACACATGACGGACAGAGACAAACGGCAAGGCGTAGATGTGTCGGTAAATTATGACAAATGTCCTTGACAGGCTCGGCGGGCAGTTGGAACCCTTTCGGGTGCTGCATGCCGGGCAGGGTGCTTGGACACATTTTGTGGCAGCTGTAACTAACAACAACATGCAACAAAACAAATTAGCCATTTACCAACTAGAGAAAAGCAGGGAGCGAAAGAGAGAAAGAGAGAGAGACACGGCTGTAGCGAGTGTAGAAAAGAGGTGGCGAATGAAGCAAACAACTCATCGACAAGTGTTGCACCAAGTTTGTTGTTTGTGTTTCTATAGCCTATACACAGGATTGGATATTTCAACTAGATTAAGCAGTTTGTTTAACAAAACAAATTTGAAACTAGCAACTTTTTTATAAGTAATCAAGAAAGCATTCGGAAAACCTAATCAGATTTCCATATATTTGTATGTATATCTCCCGAGATTATATTTTGTATACAAATATTTATATATATTTATGTTGTGATCGGTTTCATAACATTTATAAGCATATTGATCTAATTGATTTGGTTCAGCATTGATTCAGCATTGCTGAAATTTGAGTTTTAACATAATCTGAATATTTACATTTTCTTTTGTTCTAATTTTTGGCAATTCAAAATCTTTGGCTATATGGCATTTAATGCAGATTTTTTTTAAATTGCATTAATTGGATTTGTTATCTTATAATATCAAAAATGTATATAACTTTCATGACTTAAATTAAGAAAAATAGAATAGTCGTTCTAATAATTGCTGAAGCTTTTTCTTATGACGAAGGTAAAGAAAATCAATTGAATAATCAGCATTATTAATACGCGCTAGTGGCAATACATATTACACTGACTGTTAAAATAAAGTTTATATTTATTTGTCATGTTCACACATTACCATATCCATATATAAATATGCAATTTTTATATTTTATTGATACTTAAAATTCATGAAGGTGAATTCCAAACTTTAAGATCAAAATAGCTTGTGCATGATAAATTTCTGTTTGTTGTTGTTGTTGTTGTTGTATGTTTGTGTATGTAATTATTCAATTCAATTAATCCCATTTACGCCTTTTGGCCAGCGCCACGTCCACAGAAACCAAGCGTAGACCGAATCGTTGTCCAGCAGCCATATCCGTTTCCGTTTCCCGTTTAACACACACACACATACTTGATGAGGCGCTCATGTGTGTTCAGTGTCCTGTGGCGCTATCTGTGCGGGTCTTGACCAGTTTTGGGTCAGTTGTAATGTCAGAAATGCTTTCAGCAGCCGCAGCAGCTGACGTTGTTGTTGTTGCCACAGGCTCCACAGTCTCCAGTCTCCACACGTACAAGGACAACAATTTGAAGTATGCCCCAAAATGGCAAAGGGCTAGGAGCAGCTGCAGCCAGGATTTTGGCAATAGGCCTTTGTCTCAACTTCAACATTCTTTGCATAGTTTTGCCGCCGAGCTTTTTTTTTTGTTTTGTTTCAACTAAGTTTTTGTTTTGCGGCGAAATCCTTTCTCGATTTTCAGCCGGCAAACAGTGCACAAATTTCATTTATTTTTTAATAAAGTTATATTTGTTGTTGGCATTAAACCCGTGTGTGAGTGTGTGCGCGCACTTGTATTTGTGTTTGGCCATGTTCAACAATGGCCGCATCCGTTTCCGCTGGGCAGCTGCCAAAAAAAATATTTCAAATAGCTGCAAAACAAACGGCAACAGCAAATAGAAATGTTTTTAGGCTAAAAGTTTTTGTTTGGCCAGTTATGAGATATCCTTGTTGCCCATTTGTATCCTGTGTGTGTGTGTGTGTGTGTGTGTGTGTGTGTGTGTGCACACTCTTATCATTTCCGTCATAAATTTCATTTCGTTTTTATTTTTCTATTAAAAACTAGCCCCAAACAAAGCCAACTGGTAAATAATTCCGGTGCGGGCAATGCAAAAGAAAAGCGATTTCTGTTTTCTTTTATTTTTTTTGTTATTTTAGATGCGTGTGTGCCATAAATCAAAAATAAAGCGAAAAGAATCCAGATAAAATATACGAGAATATGCGACTTTGTGATGCTCTGCATGCGGCAAGCTTTATAGTGAAATAATTCGCATGCTGCCGATTCACATATTAAGTACTGTTATTACAATAAGTAGTACACTACACAAGGTTCGATTCACGACTCGAACTCTATTTTATCTTTAAACCCGGTTCGAACCTAGTTTAAACCTGAGTTTGACGCCGTTTTTTTTTTAATTTTAAAAATATTGTCAACATTTCTTTTAAGTTTAATATAAGAAAAATCTTCAACAAAAATATTTGAATTTGGTAAAAAATAAATACTAAGAAAATAAAATCTAAGAAAAAACTTATTTTAATTAGTACGTATAAAATAAACTGATTTTATGGTTTCAAAACAATGGTTTTGAGCAAAACAATTTTTATAAAAAAAGGGCATAAACTTTAAAAATCCAAAAAAAAAAAAAAAAAAACTAAATCGCAATAATATGAAAATAACAAAAGAGCTATATATTCACGTCCCCGCAGCGCTCAGCACCAAACCAATCCCAATGCAATCTGCCACGTGCTACGTGATCTCTCACACACACACACACACGCACACACACATACTTGAATGGATGCAAATGTGACAACATTAGAATTTTCAACAGCCGAAAAACTTGGCCCCAAGTTAAGACAAACCGACAAACCGCACAATTTTTTATCTTTGCTGCGGTTCTTTTTTTTCCCTCGTCTTTTGGTTACTTTCTTTTTGCTTCGCGGCAAAGAGGGGGACAGGGGGAGGGCTGCTTCATCTTTGACTGCAGCGGGCGTCGTTTGTCATTATTCAAATTCCTTTTGACAAGGCACGTGAAATCTTCTATGAAGTTGTCTCCAGACACATGTGAGCAGGATAAGCATATCAAGTATATCTGCAGGGAGGTCAGGCACGGAGCCCAGCAGGGGGGGTGGAGATGGGACGAGGGGAGCCTGGGTTGTCATACTATATGTGCGTGACACACTTGCCACATGCGATAGCCCGCATTATGCCAACTTCTTAGACGGCTTTATAATGTCCCAGACTTTTGCCAGTCAAATTAAATTAAACGACAAACTCAACGGCTCAGTTTTCCTACGTTTTTCCCATTTCCAACCAACTTGGCAGCAAAATTAATGGTTTCACATATGACAAACAGCAGCTAATAGAAATGATACGACATTTAACAGCGATAACTTACTCTGAACGGGACTTTCCTATGCGCCATTTAGCATTTGTTTGGGTCTCGCTTGGTATTCAATTCATGTTTTAACAGCTGCTTCAAAATATATTTGACAATTATTCTATATATGTATACATTATATTTTAGTATTTTATGTAGTTTTAATAGACCCAAAAAATTACTTTAAAACCACATAAAAATAAAAAAAATAAAAACTAATAATTACAAAGTGTGCCAAACACTCAAAACGAACTTGGCCAGCAAAATCGATTAAAATGCCAACTTGCAATTTTAATTTTGGTAAAAAATATATATAAATATTTAATTAATAAATATGTAAAACATAAGCAAAAATTAAAAAACAAAAAAGTAAAAGAAGCCTACTAACGGTAAAACAGTTAGTGAGGAATTTTGGGATTGAGAAAAATTTACTTGATTTAAGTATTCTATACTCTATTTAAGTTCAGGACTTTTCGTCTGCTTCATTTAATTACGAAATGAATGATTTGTCCTGTGGACAAGCTCAAAAGTCAGTAAACATTCATTTCCCACTTTCGAGGGATGCCAACTTTGGCAGGAACATAACGATGTCCTTATTCAAAACAGTTGGAAAGACGAAGGATATTATGTTTGAAAAATATTCTACTCTGGGGCAGGGCTGCTGCCGTATCGACAACAATGTTTTCTACTTGTTATGGCCATGTCTCATTTAACCTGCTGGCAAGAAAAGTTGCAACATAAAAATGATAAGAGCTGCCCCCGCCGCCCCCAGGCCGCTTGGTCATGAATATGCAACAATAAAATGCGACAGCAGGAAAAAATTAAATATGACACTTATCTGGCGCACAAACAAACTTCAAACACATTACGCAATCCGAAGCGACGACGACTCCAAAAAGGGGACAGTTGGGGAGGGGAGGTTGGGCTAATGACTAGTCCTGTTCTTCGTCCTGGCTGCTGGGTGCTGGGTACTCGGCCAGGACCTGCTGTTAAGCGCCGCAGACAAAGGCAGGTATCACAAGCGCAATCAGCGGCCCCAGAATATTGTGAATTGCTGTCATTAAAATGTTGACAAAGGCGCAAAAGGTGTAAAAACCACAGTGCCACAAAAAAATATAAACACACACATGCATAAATATGTATTTATATATATATTCATAGCAGACGCACCACCAACCCGCTAGCCAAGCGGTTTCGTAACGAGTTCTGTTAATGTTCCGGCCACAAATGTTGCCATTGACTATATGGCCTGATAATACGCGTATGAATTCTATATGCATGTTCTCTCTGGCAGGAAGCAACTGAGGGAAAGCCAGAGTTTAGAGACTTTAGAGAATGTGAAAGTCAATGTGTTCTTTTAAAAGATATAAAGAAAAACAAATTTATCTTTCTTTCCTAACTTTAATTCAAATAGTGTTATTTGAAAAACGTATTAGAAACGAGATTTTTTAGCAAGAGTTAAATTCGATTTTTTTTATATTATACTCAAAGATCTTTAAGCATGATTTAGTTTTATAAACTTGCATTATTTTTATACTCGTTCACGAAGTGAAACTAGTTTATTGGGTTTGTGCATTGTCCGTCTGTCCGTCCGGATGAACGCAACTGTTTTCGGCGCTATTCAAGATAGAGACTTGAAACTTTAGATATAAACTTGTAGTTATCCTCTCCATAAAAAGTGGGAGGCTGGCAATACGATAACATGTCGATACACCTCAAATCGCAAATCGATAAAAAGTGAATATTTCTCACAATTTTAAAGATAGAGCCACTAAATTTGGTATGTAGATAGCTGGTGACCAAAGATTGCATCCTTGATATCCTGGCCACGCCCACTAGAACGCCCCCCAGCGCACCCGCCCTAAAAAAATGGAAATGGCTACATCTCCCACAGCTTATGAGCTAGAGTCACCAAATTTGGAATTTATATTTCTGTGAAGCTCCCCCAGAATTCACAGAAAAATATTTGCGGTCAGTATCCCCACCCTCTCCCCCTGGAATCTGACAACTTTACTTGTCAAAATTTTTGTCTATTTTGGGATGATTTTTGACCAAAAAATTTGACCCTCTCAGAATCACTTTTAATGTTGTTTTTTATGCTAATTGTGACAAATAAAATCGATTGAAACTATAAATTCGCGATTCTAAATTTTGAAAAAAATTTTTTTCCAAAATTCACAAGGGGGAGTACATGCTTTTTTGACCAAAAAATCAAAAAAATTTTATTTTCGAAAATGAATTTATTTTGAATGTAGAATCAATATATAGGACAAATCATGATCAAAATGCCATCAAACGTGAAAATCGGTTCACTTTTGACAAAGTTATGGGTGTTTGATATATGGGAGCTATGGAATTCGACAACATTACATGTCAAAATTTTTGTCGATTTTGGGATGATTTTTGACCAAAAATTCGACCCTCTCAAAATCACTTTTAATGTTGTTTTTTATGCTAATTATGACAAATAAAATCGATTAAAACTATAAATTCGGGATTCTAAATTTTGAAAAAAAATTTTTTTCCAAAATTCACAAGGGGGAGTACATGCTTTTTTGACCAAAAAATCAAAAAAATGTTATTTTCGAAAATGAATTTATTTTGAATGTAGAATCAATATATAGGACAAATCATGATCAAAATGCCATCAAACGTGAAAATCGGTTCACTTTTGACAAAGTTATGGGGGTTTGATATATGGGAGCTATGGAATCTGACAACTTTACATGTCAAAATTTTTGTCGATTTTGGGATGATTTTTGACCAAAAATTTGACCCTCTCAAAATCACTTTTAATGTTGTTTTTTATGCTAATTATGACAAATAAAATCGATTAAAACTATAAATTCGGGATTCTAAATTTTGAAAAAAAAATTTTTTTTCCAAAATTCACAAGGGGGAGTACATGCTTTTTTGACCAAAAAAATCAAAAAAATTTTGTTTTCGAAAATGAATTTATTTTGAATGTAGAATCAATATATAGGACAAATCATGATCAAAATGCCATCAAACGTGAAAATCGGTTCACTTTTGACAAAGTTATGGGGGTTTGATATATGGGAGCTATGGAATCTGACAACTTTACATGTCAAAATTTTTGTCGATTTTGGGATGATTTTTGACCAAAAATTTGACCCTCTCAAAATCACTTTTAATGTTGTTTTTTATGCTAATTGTGACAAATAAAATCGATTAAAACTATAAATTCGGGATTCTAAATTTTGAAAAAAATTTTTTTCCAAAATTCACAAGGGGGAGTACATGCTTTTCTGACCAAAAAAATCAAAAAAATTTTGTTTTCGAAAATGAATTTATTTTGAATGTAGAATCAATATATAGGACAAATCATGATCAAAATGCCATCAAACGTGAAAATCGGTTCACTTTTGACAAAGTTATGGGGGTTTGATATATGGGAGCTATGGAATTCGACAACATTACATGTCAAAATTTTTGTCGATTTTTGAATGATTTTTGACCAAAAATTTGACCCTCTCAAAATCACTTTTAATGTTGTTTTTTATGCTAATTGTGACAAATAAAATCGATTAAAACTATAAATTCGGGATTCTAAATTTTGAAAACAATTTTTTTTCCAAAATTCACAAGGGGGAGTACATGCTTTTTTGACCAAAATATTCAAAAAAATTGTATTTTCGAAAATGAATTTATTTTGAATGTAGAATCAATATATAGGACAAATCATGATCAAAATGCCATCAAACGTGAAAATCGGTTCACTTTTGACAAAGTTATGGGGGTTTGATATATGGGAGCTATGGAATCTGACAACTTTACATGTCAAAATTTTTGTCGATTTTGGGATGATTTTTGACCAAAAATTTGACCCTCTCAAAATCACTTTTAATGTTGTTTTTTATGCTAATTGTGACAAATAAAATCGATTAAAACTATAAATTCGGGATTCTAAATTTTGAAAAAAATTTTTTTTCCAAAATTCACAAGGGGGGAGTACATGCTTTTTTGACCAAAAATCAAAAAAATTTTGTTTTCGAAAATGTATATATTTTGAATGTAGAATCAATATATAGGACAAATCATGATAAAAATGCCATCAAACGTGAAAATCGGTTCACTTTTGACAATGTTATGGGGTTTGATATATGGGAGTTATGGAATCTGACAACTTTACATGTCAAAATTTTTGTCGATTTTGGGATGATTTTTGACCAAAAATTTGACCCCCCCAAAATCACTTTCAATGTTGTTTTTTATTCTAATTGTGACAAATAAAATCAATTAAAACTATAAATTCGCAATTCTAAATTTTGAAAAAATATTTTTTTTTCAAAATTCACAAAGGGGAGTACATGCTTTTTTGACCAAAAAATCCAAAAAAATTTTATTTTCGAAAATGAATATATTTTGAATGTGGAGTCAATATATTGGACAAATCATGATCAAAATACCATCAAACGTGAAAATCGGTTCACTTTTGACAAAGTTATTGAGGTTTTATATATGGGAGCTATGGAATATTTTATTTAAGAACGTGAACTAGTATAACGCAGTCGGCATCGCACGCCTGCAATGTTCTTGTTTACAATTTAAATTTGGCAATATAATCCAAAATCTTACCATACCATTAAAAATCGATTTATTTAACGTATCCATAATGCGTTTCCTAATATATCTTAATAGAAACCTTGTCTATCATATATCGATAAATATCGATCGATCGTTTAATTGACTATTTATATTAAAATATAATAATAATCATAATTATATACATCCTATATTTATTTTTATATCGAAATTGTGAATTTTTTCCAATTTAGCTTGGCTTTAGCTTCAGTATTTGAGATAAGACTCAAAGCAATTGGTGCTAAAATAATAAGAATTCAACTAGATATAGCTCCCATTAAAATCTGTAAAATTGAATATTTTATATTCGCGTCATTTTTGCTGGCACACATTACGAAAATCAAAGTTTTGCAGCTTGTGTTCAGACCAGGACCCAACTCAAAGCAGTGCCACAAGTGCTCTTATCACACGGTTGAAATTTCAGGTCGGCCACCATTTGTGGTTCGAGAGGTGAATGGGGGAGGGGATGCTCTCAAGTGCGAGTGTGACCCTTGAAAACGCCAATCAAGTGGCTGGGTCTACATGCGTAATTTGCACGCCAAGTGGTCGAGCTCGTCCCGCTGCCCGCACACGGATCCGGCCCCAGACCCGGGCGCAGTGTTGTAATTAAATTTCGCAGTCGGGCAACAGCCCGGCAATGTGTGAAAATCATAAAAAGCAACGTGCATACGCCGTGAGGTCCCAAAAATGTTAAACAATTCACACGACGGGGCTAATTAAGCGCTCGGCTTGCACTTGAGACCCACAAGAGGGTGCTATATATATTTATATATAAATGTGTATGTGTGTTTGTGTGCGAGTGTGTGATTTTCATATTTTGATAAATTTTATGATGTGCAGCAGTCCGGCAAGGCGACCGACCAAGTCAAAAAACATTTGAGACAGCAACGCATTAACCCAACCGGAAATTAACTTAATAATGGGTGGGTAAGTGTGTGTGTGTGTTTGTGTGTGTGTGCTGTAAGTGTGTGTGAAGAAATTATAAACAAATCCAAGTCCTTATAAATGCGTACAAAGTGTTGTGTAAATTATTCACAGCTGCGGCAAACTAACGCGTTATTTACTTATATATGTTCATATATTTTAAGTTTTTCTTTTTAACTTAGAACTCAACTTACAAAGATTTATAGGTTGAAAATTAAATTAAGACAGTGTGTTTAAACAACTTTTCAAGACTCATTTAATTAAGCCAAATAATTTGAAAATGTATACACAAAAAGTATACACAAGTCGTAAAAAAACCTTGCGAAATTTGAAAAAATTATTGCTGAAAAATTCTTGACTCAATTTTTTTTTTCGCAATTTTAGTACACATAAATTCTATATAAATCAGTAGATTTTGAAAAAAAACAAACATCGCTAATTTTTCAGAATAAGAATAATAACTGCTAACTAAAATTTAAAAATTTTAAAAAAATATATATATATATTATATCTAAATATAATATGAGAATTGTAATTGAATTTAAATTTAAATTAAAGTTTATAAATTTATATAAAATGTGCTGTGTAGTGTAAATCAGATCAAGAACTATGGACTGAAGCTACGTGTTTATGTGGCTGCATGGGAATCATCTAATCATTCGGTCATTTAACACCCACGCACACACGCACACACGTACACACACACGCACACACACACGCACAGGGACACTCATTAACCCTAGCACGCGGAAGGAGTGACCGGAACATGAACACATATGAATGCATATGCATATATTTATGTGCACATGTATATATAAAATTAATGACATCATAAATTAGCCTTAATTATTATAATGAGCCCGCAGGCATTAATGAGACAGCCCCCTCCGCTGGCTTCAGTCTTCTGCTTACAGCTTAGACAATTTAACTTAAAACGTATTAATTTATGGCCATGTAAAAGGGCCAATTAGTTCGAGGCCAACGTCGCGTTTTCTAGTGGGCGCGAAAATCGCGCAATTAAATGCACCTGATGACAGGCACAGGACTAAAGGAGGAAAGAAAGAGGGGCACAACAGGACTCTGGCCAATACACAAACACTCATAAATGCAGACACACATTAATCACACACACGCACACACACACACACACAGACACGTACAGCAGCTTTATAGATTTGTTTATGGCATTTGGCTGTCTATTAAGGGTTGAATTGCCAGCCTGTTTTCCTGTCTCAAAGGATCTTAGCATAGATGAATGACTATAAATTCGCAGCAAAAAAAAATAATAATAAAAAGGTAATAATATTTATTTTAAATAAATGTATTTAATATGCAAACAGCTTTTTAGTTTTATGAGTATTTGTAGTTTAATTAAGTAGGAAGAGAAAAAAAAGCAAAAGAAAAGTTTATTATATTATCTAAAAAAAAAATAATATTTAATATCTTTTTAGACAATTTTTTTTCAGCCTATAAAATTATAGTTACCCAAATGTAGCTGCACAAATTTTTATGGAAATCATTTCAATCGGCAGATTAATCGGCTGGCAAACATTGAAAAAGTTGACAGCAAATAAATCAAAAGGGGGGGGAGGGAGGGTCAAGAAAAAGTAAATACGCTGCTCAAAAGGCAATAAATTAAATTTACATCAAATTCGGCAAACTCAAAATGTTAGAATATAAAACAAGCGTAAAATAAATAAATACCAGCGAAAACGGCAAGCGACAAGAAATTGTTTTTTTTTTCGTTTTTTTTTGGATCTGAGCCGGGTGCGGGCTTGGGCTTGGGCTTGGGCTCGGGCTGTTCGGGGCGTTGGATATTAAGTAAACAAACAAACAAACAAACAACAATGAAACCAGGCAAACAAACAGACAGACAGACAGACGGACAAACACAAGTAGAGCGCAGCCAGCGGCAGTCGGACACGGCCTCAGAATATCCGCCCTAGAATCAGCCTACTGCAACCGGAGCCGTAGCCGGAGTCACGTGAAAATGAAAATTTAATTTTTCTTTTGCCTCTTGCCTTTTTTTTACATTTTCGTTTTTTTTTTATTTTCTTTGCGTTTTTTTTCCCCTCCATTTTAATTCTATGAAGCTGGCCAAGAAGCGGGCCCGCCTGCAGATAGGAACGTGGGAATAGCTGGCGGGCGTGGCAGGGGGGATTATGTCGACTGCGGCGATTATGCACGGTAAATCATTTCGACATTTTCCCGTTCATAAGCACGTAATTTGACTTGATTTTTAGGCCAGCGACCACCGTCGTCCATTTGGTTTATTGACTCTCGCCTCAAGTTGCGGCCAAGATGTTCCACGGGCCAGGCGAGGGGGTGGCGGGATGGTCACGGCACGCCCACGACTCCGCACATAATTGCGGTTAATTAAAGCGTGATTTTTTCCGGCATTTGCTATTTCTTTTTTTTTTATTTTAATTTTTGAGGGGAGTTTTTGTGAACTGCAATACGGAAAATCTCCTGCGCTACACGGGAATAAGGCATATTGATTTTATTGGTGAAATTAAACAAGCCCGAAAACTGTGATTTAAGCTTACAATGATTGTACAATAAAGATCAAAATTACATGTTATCGAATGCGTAGATAGACATGGGTGAATGCAAGCTTAAATCTTAAATCTTCAAAATTATATCAAATTTTTTTCAGATAATTACAACTGCCAAACAGTTTATCGCCCAGTCAAAAATATACAAAATGTATTAAAAATGTTGCCGAACAAACTTGAAATCTAGAAGAAGTTTTCTTAAACAAACTAAAAATGTTGGCTTATGAAAATATGTTTTTTTTTTTATTTATTTTACTTTAAAGCTGTGCACATTTTATTTTTACTGCAATTTTCTATTTATTTAATTAATTAATCAAATCAAATTTAGAAAGTAAGAAGGCTTACAATTTTTAGTGTTTCGTTGCATAAAGATTTTACTACTTCATAATTTATTGCAGGGTATTCAGATGTTGTATATACACAAAAAATTATCAAATTTGCAACTCGCAAATCTTGTGATTTGAAGTTTTTGTATTGCGATGTAACTGTTGTGTTCTGTCTATGGATATTCTTCTTCTTCTTCAGCTGCTTTCCCCTTGCAAAAAACAAAAAAAATGTTTGTTTTCCACATGCCCGATTCAAAATTGATTATTAATGATGGGCGGCCACATTTGCCCGGCATTTGGTCCCATTGAAAGATACTCGAATTATGAAAATGCGTTAAAAAGGGCGGAAAAAAAGTGCGCAAAGAAATTAATTATGGAAATTACTTGGCCTGTCTAGCAGCGTAGACCTGCGATACCCACTCTGCTGTGGCTTTTGCTCAACGCCTAAGCGGCTTGTGGTTTGATTTATTTAAATTTTTCCGTTTTGGTATTTTTCGTTATTCATTTTGTATATTCTTGAATTTTTTATTTATTCCTTTTCTCGTTTTTTTTTTCTGTTTTGTTTTCCTTGTATTTTGATAATGCTCTCAAGTGGCTGGCAGGACACTTGGCCATTATTATTCCTTTTGCCCGCCTGCCACTTGGCAAATAACAATTTATTTTCATTAATTTGTGCTTTAACCCCTTGACGTTGGCTTCATTAAAAATGCGCTCTGCATGGGCCACATAAAAATTAGGCGGTGCGGCAAGTTGATTGCCATTAACATTTTAACCCTTTCGCCGAGCGGCAGCGACAGGACGTTGCCAGGACTCTCGCGTTTCCCAGTAATTATTGCAATCTGTTCGATTTTGGGACACTCTGCCAATGCCCCACTCACCACATAAGCCCGGCTGCAAGCAGCGACCGTTTTGCAATTTCAAAATGCAAATTAATTGCCACATGGCCCAGGACGGAACGAAAGCGTTGTCTAAAAGTGTTATGGCATTATGTCTTGGCCATTAAAGTAAATTGTAATTGGCAATGCTAGCCATGTCAGAGTCAGGGCTGCAGTGCAGCCAAGTTAAAACCGAACCGGTTTCTGGCTTGAACCGGTACACAGATTGATTAATCACATCTGAAAATTATTCATTAAATTTACATCTTCAATTCGTAAGTAAATCATTTTACCGCGAACCGTTCCAAGCACTGAACCGGTTTGCAAGTGAAATTGAATTGCAGCCGAACCGGTTTCTAACTTTAACCGGTACATCGATTGATTGATCAATTATATTATTATCTAAGCGAATCGTTCCAAGCATTGAACCGGTTTGTAGCTAAAATAGGTAAGCTCGGATTAAATATAAAAATGGACTATTTATTATATTTAAAGCCGATTAAAAGACATAAACCGTTTAGTTTTCAACTGAATTGTTAAATTTCAAACAAAATGGAAAGGTTTTGGTACAAATTCGTTTCGATTTTAGCTTGATTACGGCTTAAAGCGAACTGTTTCTTAATTTAAAAACTTCCACATCAATTTTGATATAAAACAATGTATTTAATTTCCTATCAATACAAATAGCAGACACCGAACCTCAACATACTAACCCATTAAGCTGAACCAAACCATTTCCTTTCAGTGATTGATAATTATTTTGCAACCCTGGTAGAAATAAAACCAAAAAAAAAGAAGAAAAAAAACCGCTGCGAAATTTAACAAATGTTTTGGGGTGGGTTGAAGCGGTTTGTGTTGCCTGGTTTGTGTTCCCCATTTTGATGTTGCTTTTTCTTTTTTGCCAATATTAAAAGTCATAATTCAATTTTATTGCAGAATGTTTCAGGTGCCTTAATCATTTCTAATATCCTGGCTGGCTTCCCAGGACGCCTATTTGATGTTAACTGCATTGCATCTGACTCCAAGGACTCCAAGTCCGCTGTTCATCGACTTCCGCGCACTCATAAATACTAATTTCACAGGCAATAAAGGCGCAACATTTGCCAGGACCACCGCCCAGGACCAGAGCAGGCACCAGAACCGGTAGCACTGCTCACGTACTTTTGCCATTTTGATCGCTGCCAGACATTTAACAGATAACCAAACTGTGATATATCCAAGATAACTGGCAATTTTTTAATGGATTACAATACGATTGCCAACCCCAACCCCAACCACAGCCCCAACTCCAACCCCTGCGGGGCAGGGTAAGTTGCAAAGTTAGTTGCTGCCCACTAATTAGCAGTGTACTTTTAAGCACCCCCTACTCCCCCTCCGGCAACCCATTCAGTTGACAAAATCCTTTACCCACATCAGTTGCAGCCAGTTCAAAGGCGAGTGCCTCAAGTGGCCGCGACAGAAGCCACAAAATAGCCAATGGTCAGCAAAGTGAGGAGATAAACAATCTTATCTTAAAACGCCGCATAACGAATCCTGTATGCACTACAATATCCTGCCTGGCTAACTTTGTCCTGTTTGAACACTTTTCGTGCACTGTAGATTTAACTTTATGAATAGATAATACAATAATAATACCGCTCAAACAGGTCAATATTTTCGATTTATGTCTGGGTCAGTATTTTTAGCATCTGTTTTCAATTTTATTTCTAACTAATCCTTTTTATCTGCGCGCTTATCTATGCTATAAATTAGCGATAAATTAAATGTAATGTAATTAAATATTTTTAATAATATAATACAAAAATCGAAAACATTAATATGTCGATGTTGACATCAGCGCTGTTTTTTCATACATCGATAACCTTTTTCCGATAACCTTTCTTCGATATGGATTAACATCACTAATAACTAACATAACTAACATTCTTTACCTCCATAAAACTAATTATTTAATATTTTATAAAATTATAAATAAGTATTTATATAATGATAAATAACTATATAAAAAAATGCATTTAAAGTCTTTGTAAAATTCGATTTCCGATTCGAGTTTTTTAAAAACCTTTAATTCACGTCAAAAAAGTATGAAATCTATATTAATATATCTATAATAAAGCGAAAGATATCGTATTTAAGCCAGTTTCAATAGCCTTCCCGACTATTTTTGGCCAAGCTAAGGCCAAAGCTAATAAGCCCCGATTGCAGTTCTATGAAAACGTTTCGGTTAGGGTTAAAACTAAAGCCTTTGGGGTGAGTGTGTGACGACCGCCTGTGTCTGACTGCCTGAGTGTGTGTGTTTGTGTGTGTGTGGGGTTATGCATAACGGTTCATTGCCTAGCTGGCAGCGTGGCAAGCAACTCCGTCTAATCACTGTCAAATGCAGGCGTCGCTTACGCATTCAAAGCGAGACAAAGGCAAAACTCGATGCGGCGGGTGGGGTAACGGGGGGGAGGAAGAGAACTCAAGACAACAGCCTGGACAATACAGACGGACGGTGGATGGACGGGGTGGGTGGGGTAGACGCGGTGCTGGCATGCTTGTTAATTCGATTAATTACAACAATCAGCGGCATGTTTCATGTGCAGCGGTGCCAGTTCTCGGTGTGGGCGGCTGTCTAGGGGGCGTGGCACGTTGGCCAGTTGGGTGAGCCTTTGCAAATTGCCCAATGCTAATGACGTCCCAAGGATTGTGCGTTTGTATATGTGTGTGTCTGTGTGGGTTTGGAAACAATCGAAGCATAATGACAATGATAGATTTGCCAATATCTGTCATGTTTATGAGCAAAAACAAAAGGGCCAACAGCAACAGAGAAGGAGAGAGAGAGAGAGAGAGAGAGAGGAAGAGAGAGTACATAATTCGGATTTAACATTTATACGCAATCATCGACGATTGCAAAACGATTAAGCAACCCTCGTGCGCAAGAAAAATGAACTGGAAGCAAGAAAGAAAACAAAGCGGCAAAAGGCGAAGGCCGAGCCAAAAGTAAATCTAATCAGGCTAAGACAACCAGGGACTACAGCTCCGATATGTTGCCGGGCAATGCGGGCGAATTTCATACAGTTCTGTTTAGCGCACTGATACACTCGTTCATAAACTGAAACGAGCATATCTATATATCTTCCTCGGTTTAAAGTGGAAAAATACTATTTTTGTTGGCAAATCGATAAAGTCTAATCAAAATTTAATGAAATCATCAAAATTTTGATTAATCTAAAAATGTTTTAGCTATGATCACTAGGGGGCGTGGCAAATTGATCATACCTTTATAGTTGGGTCACCGCGAAAATCAGTTTTAAAATTTTCTTAAAATAGAGCCAAAAAGTTGTGGCAAATTTTTGCAATATATTTAAGATCGTTTCGCGATTGTTTAAAGCTGTTGTTCGACTGCGAACGAGTATTGTGCAGTCGGTTACAGCCGGCTGCAACGTAAGAAGTTTGTTTATTTGTTTCTTTTCTTTTTTGGACAGAACTGAAACAGAAACAATCAACTTAATTTGCCGCCCGCTGAAAGCCCTGTGGCAGATAAATTAAGTCATTAGTTGGAGCTGCCACTTTGCCGGGCGACGCTGGCGGGGCGAAAGTTTACTCCTGCCCCCCTCCCCCCGCTTACCCACCCACTGCTAAAGTGGAAAATAAATTGGCGAACGTTTGTTTTGAGATTAACCGCGATTAGAGACTGTGAGACACGCGTGGAAGCAGGCGGCGGGGAGCGGAGTGAATTGTAGCAAATGTTGCCATTATTTGATAAGCTCAAACATAGACACAAACTGCCTCCCCTCCCTCTCCTCCCCCCTCATGTGTTTGTGTAAACAAATGGCAAATGCGAGAATAATCGTAGGAGATTAAAAAGTTTCATGCGCCCGCACAACTTAGCCAACTGGGAGGGGCTGATAAGGGGGGGGAGGTAGAAGGTGGGGGGGAGCGGTGCCCGGGCTCAGGTTAGCCGTGGATTGGCTGACACGAGACAAATGAGTGGAGCACGTGAAGCGTCTGCCACGATTCACCCTCCCTTTCACAGCCTTCTCCGTCTCTATCCCTGTCTCTGTCTCCCACATTTGCTCAGCTTAAACACGTCCCCAAGTCCAAGTTTTTGGCCTGCTAATTTATGGCGCATGCATACAAATTGGCTTTGGCTTTGACCGGGCTAAAGGAATGCAGTCAAAGCCCTTGGCCAACTAGCCCAACTAGCTGCTAACTAACCATGAAGCCGATTTGAAGCCCTTTTAACCGTCTTGAGCTAGCCTAATTGACGAACAGAAATAGTCGAGAACCCAGTTGTTGGAATTTCGATTAATTAAGTTCTCATTCGAAAAGAGACTAATATACTTATTTTAATAGCTTCTACTTTTATTTAGAATCTGGCTCAGAATAGGCTATAACTAAACTTTATGATAAGCAAAAGATTTATATTTCTGTATAAATGTATATATTTGATTTTAAATAAAAGTAGAAACCATAAAATAAAATAAAATATATTTGAAAAATATTAAAAATTAGTAGAGTTAAATAGAATAAGAATAAGAAAAACCTCAATTTAAATATGTATATATGTACATATATATTTTACCATAAGTATTTTAATATCTAAGCCAAATTCCGATCGAAAACTAAGAAATCATTTGTAATAATTTGTGAATCGAATGTCCATTAAGTGGTTCATAGGGTGAATATATTTGGAATTGGAATATAACAGTAATAGGAATATATTTAAGTATGTAATTTTAAAAATTGGTCCATGTTTAGAATGTTATATTAATCAAAAAGCAGATTTCGTGCTACCAAGTAAATAAGTTAGAAAAAACTTTATGTTTGTATTTAAGACAGAAAAGTCCTCCTATATATTAATTTTATAAAGTATATAAATGTGTAATATGAATTACTGCGGATTTAGATGACTTTAAACTGAGCCATAATTTATTCAATTAAAAATTTACTTCAGTATATAAATAATTATTTTATTTTATATGGCAGACACTCGCTCTCGTTCTTTATTTTTACGATTTGCGGGCGCGGAATTTGGCGCCGGCGGAAATTTTTTCGATAAAAATCATACAATTTTTTTTTCTTAAATGCTTTGATTTTAAATTTAAAACCGATCTAAATAAAAAATTAAGGCCAGAATGCCAGCAAACATGATTCAGCCAACGGTTCAGTTTTAACAAATTTATGGGTATTTTAAATATGAAACCTATGGGTCCAAGAGCTTTATGTATCCAAATTTTTCTCAAGTTAGGCAGGATTTTTGACATCAAATTTGGTCGCCTGAGAATCATGTCAAATGTTGTTTTTTTAAACTATTTGTGGACAGTATAATTGATTAAAAATGGAAACTCGCAATTATAAATTGAAAAACAAAATTTTTTTAAATAAGTAAGATGGAAATATTTTTATTTTTATCGATTTACGATTTAAGGTGTATCGAAATATTATTGAATTGCCAGCCTTCCTCTTCCTGAAAAGGATATTATCCTTACATTTTTACAAGTACATATCCAAAGTTTCAAGTCTCTACTTCAATAGTGGCGAAAAAGTTTCGTTCATCCGGAGGGACAGATCGACGGACTGACAACATGACGGACAATGCACAAACCCAATATTCTAGTTTCACTTCAAGAACGACAGCTCACAACATATTAATTCAAAGCTTTAATACTTCAACTTATTTTAAATAATAAAAGATTGCATAAATTTACAATATGTTATAGCCATATATACGTAAGCAAGTTTTCTGCACACTGAGGAAAGGGAGATGGTCTCACATGAATTTGTAGAATTTGTGAAGGGTTCGTTGAAAGCCATAACAATTTACAAATTACACAATGGCCAACCATAAATGTTTATCTAAATTGCAGCAATTATTATTATTCATATGTACTTAGGTATCATAAATTAATGATAGGTAAAATGGTAAAATGCTCAAATTACCGGCAAACTGTTACGTTTAGTGGCTTCGTTGCATGCGAGGGCCAAAAGTTTTAATTAAATCATGTTAATTACCACTAACAACTGCAACTGCAACTGCAGCTACAATTGGCAGCAACGTCCGACAAGAGAGCAGGAGAAATAAATATTAATGGGTGGCCCAACCCTATGGCGCGAATGCAACCCCGTTCGCTTAGTTTGTCTGCATCAGATAGCACAAAGAGCCAACAAAAGCGCAACTTTAACAACAACAAGAACAACGTTTAGTTTAAGTTGCAGCTTGGAGTTGGGGTTGGAGTTGAGGTTGGAGTTGCAGTTGTAGTTTAAGTTGTTGTAGTTATTGTTGGCGTTAAGGGCGACGCCTACAACAGCGCCAACAGACACACGAACTTAACAGAACGGCGCACTGTTAACTTTAACATAACACTTGACGCTTTTTTCTCTGCTGCTGCTGCTGCTGGTTTTGCTGGTGGTGGTGGTGGTGGCATTTGGAGCAATACTAACAGGCAATAACAAAAAGTGGGCGTTTACATTTTGCACGCGCTGCTCTCGCTCGCCGCACGCTCTCCTTTAAGACGTTGACGACAACGAAACGACGGCAACGACGACAACGGATATACATTTAACACTTGGCCACACCTACGCCTTTGGGTCGCCCCCTGACGAAACCCAGCTGTATCACTTGACATGTGGGTCAGCTTCGTGCTGCCCCCGTTGGTGGTGGCGCTCGTTGCTGGAAGGTATGGGGGGGTGCTCTTGATTGGCCTTTGCGTGATTTGTGGGCTGCACATATTTAGAACGATAACGCAAACCAATACTTTGTAAGTAAAGCATTCATCAGTGCACTTTAAAAAAGCTCATTTACACCATAACTCAAATTTTAATGGTTTTTAGCAGACTCTATTTGAATAAAATTGAAACTTGTCTCTTATTTCGAATCAAACACGCTGAGCGGCGCTCTTTGCATACGCTTCGTTAAGCCAAGTTCGATTGCAGCCTGCAGCTGTTGTTGTTGTTGCTGAGATCGGTCATGCAGGTGAACTAATTACTCAAATAATTTGAGCACAAGCAATGCGAGCGAGAGTTAAAACGTGGCGTGGGATGAGTTTCGTTGAATTTTGACGACATTCCCGCTTTGAAGTTGCTCGCATTACAAAGGCAACGGTAAGCTTAGACAAATTTCTATCTCATGCATATTTTGTTGCTCTTGAGCTTGTTATTGTTGTTGCTGCTGTTGCTGTTGTAGTCAAAGCAGCAGCTGAGTTATTCTGAGTATTTGCGTAATTAAAACATGAAAAGAGTTGTGCGCAAACTCATTTAATTAAGCATGCGGCGGCAGCGCGGAATTTGTCAAGTGTCTTTTACTCAACGCCCGCGCGGAGGGGAAGGTGAAAGGGTTGTGTTGTTCCTGTTCCTGTACAGGTTGGCTTAAGGGTTGCGGAATGCAATAATCATAATAATTATGGATTTAATTGCTTGAACAATGCCTTTGTTTGTTTTAAATTAAAACGCTGGACACTTGACACTATTGTTGTTTTTATGATACTTGTCGCAAGGGTTGAACTGGCATATATATGTATATAGTATATATGTGTGTGTGTGTGTAAGTGTTCTTTACTGACTTTCCTCAGCTGCAAATCTAGCATCAATTTAATACAGCATCGGTTGCTTACTCTGATTTTTATATAGACACAAATCAGTTAAACAAAAAAAAATAATATGAGAAGAAGAAGACTATACTATATACATGCATATAATGTATAAAATTATATTAAATTATTTTATATTTTAATATCAATTCAATGCATAATTGAAAGAACAAGGAAATTACAACGTTACACACATACATATATGTATATGTATACATACATTAATATATTCATACATACATATGTACAACTCCGCCTTAGCATAGGAATCTCAGCAAAATCAAATAAGAATAAAGAGAGAGTAGCAAATATTTTAAACAAACTTACATGAAAACATCTCCAACGTTAAAATGTCTTCTAGCGCTCTTAACGTTGCTGCATACGATTAATTAATGTTTTCCAGTTTGTCACTTATCTATTTCATCTATTATTATACACTTTTATTAAATTGCATTTATTTATTTAATATTCGGTTACACGTGGTTCGATCTGCACGAGGTGCGCAACCAAAGTGAGTAGTAAAGAGAGATAGAGTCTGCTGCTGCACGCCATTTTATTTATGCTCTCATTGGACTTAACGAAAAGAGCTGCGCTTATACGATTTTAAATTCGAATTGCTCTCGAGTGAGTGCTTGTTATGGCTTGAGTTCTGATCTGCTCTCCCGAAAAAAAAATCTAAAGCTCAAGCGTAGCTTAAAAAGAACAAATACTCAAAATACTTGTTGGGTAATTTCGTGGCTGCAAACACAAAAACAAAAACACAATTTAGCACAAAAAAACAGCTTTTAACAGCTTAAGATTCAAGCTGATCAGCAATCTGTGATCAGACAACTTGTAATATATACATAAATAAAAAAATATAAAAAATAAACTATGAAAAAAAATATTGAGTCATCAGATTAGTTAAAACAGAAAGCGCAACTTGATGAATAATTTTGCAATTTTATTATTGATTACGCTTGAAATGTTTTATTTGTATTTATCTAGATATTAGATACATGATATATGTATATTTATATATTTTGTTGATGGAAAGCATTTTTCAACATTTTTGTGATTGACAGGCAGTAAATGAGGCGATGCCCGCGACTGAAAGCGTACCAAATTGAAACATTATTTTTATAGATGCTGCCCGGATCGGGGGAAAGGAGGAGGGGGTGGCGACGACGGCGACGCGACAGTGCCGTTAACAAAGGCAACAAGGACAACGCAGCCAGTTGCTGATAAGCGCCGGCAGCGGCACAAAAGACATTTTCATAAGCATAATACTGATTATGACACCAGCCGCACAAGACAATGGGCAGCCCCGCCCACAGCTCCAAATGGGCTGTTAGAAAGAAAATTGTGGCCCGCCGCCACACAATAAAACAAAAGTGCTGATAAGCCGCCTAAAACTATGCAACGTCAAACTTATGCCCTGGCACCCCTCCCACACACACAAACACACCCGCACACACACACCACCCCCTGGGGCAGGAGCAGCTCACATACGAGCAGGCCGAACACAAAATCGAAATCTATAAATGACTTTTATTGTTATGGCCTGGAGCGACTTTCTCATATCGAAGACAAACCAATAAGACGCCAAAACTTTTCGTCACACACACACGCACACACACACACACAACAAATATATTGAAAAGATCGCTTATCTGAAAGTTTTTGCGGTCCTTCTAGTTGCGCGCATCCGCAGCCGCAGCCGCAGACAAAAGCTGCACAGCAACAACAACAACAATAATAAGGACGCGTGCTTCCCTTTAAAGTTTCATTAATCAAGCGGCGGGTCACAGCGGTGGGGGGATGGGGAGGGGGCGGGTTGGGAGACTCGCCTCGATTGCGGGTTGCGTGCATAACGTTTTATTATTTCAATTGCAGTCGGCTTCAAAATATGAAACATCATTTATCAGGCTGCCCCATCTCTATATATATCTCTATCTCGCTCTTTCTCTTTCCTCTCTCTCTGTTCTCTTTGTGTGTGTGTGTGTGGATTTGAAATTGGCAACAACAATGCCGTGATTAATGGCTGTCAAAGCGAAAGAGTCAACAAATGTCAAGCACAAGGATGCAGACAAAATGCCAATTGACAGCGACAACAACAGCAACAACAACAGCAACAACAACAACAGCTGCACATTTAAAGTGCAGGCAGACAGCTAAATTGAGGCTAGATTCGATTTTAAAGCATCCCCAAAATTACACTCACATCGAGCTGCAAACCCAATGCAATTCCCAAAAGATTTCTCAAACTTGAGAATCGTTGAACAAGTCAACAAATTTGAAACTAACAATTTTCGAGATTTTGCCAAAAATTCGAATGTATTATTTCTCGAATATCGCAAAATTTTAGAGTACAAATTTTTAAATGTAAATCGATAGTCCTGCGAATTCATAAAAATATATCATTTTAGGGTTCTTTAGGATATGGCCTATGGCTATAAAAAGAATGTCCTTTTAAGAAAAATAGCTCTAGCCCAGCCAAATCGTGGCAGATTTTCAAAGCGCTTGTTGCGTTAGATTCGCAAGGACCAACTCTATAGATGGGCATTAAAAAATATGGGGTCATCTAAGAATCGGATACTTGTGTGTGTCATTCTAGGATCCTTAAGGATATGACAGAGATATGGCTGTAAAAAGAATGTCCTTTTTGGAAAAATAGCTCTAACTCGGTCAAATCCTTGCAGATTTTCAAAGGACTTGGTTCGTTAGATTCGCAAGGACCAACTCTATCGATGGGCATTAATGGGCGTAAAAATGAAAGTCAATTTCTTTTCAAATGTTTGTTAATTACATTTATTTTTATTTGGTTTTTTTAAATTTTTGTTTTGTTTTTGTTTGTTTGTGTTTTTTTTTTTTTGTTGTTTGTTTTTTATTTGTTTTGTCAGTTTTGATTTGTTTGTTTCGCGGCGCACACCTGTCGTTCTCGACGGTTCTCTATCGTTTATCATTGTATGCGTAGCTTAAGTTTTATATATTTTTGATTCTTGACGTTGCGCAATAAAAAACGTTGCTTATGCATTTTACATTTATTTAACATAGCTATGTGTGTAGGTAGTATTTTGTTTATATGTATGTATGTATGTATATATAAGTAGTTAATGCATAATTATTAAATAGGTTTGTTTTTGTTTTTTTTTACTTGATTTTACTTTCATTTTGTTTTTTGCTTATACACACTTTGGTTTTTCTTTTCACTGCTTTTGCATTTCGCTTACGAGTTAAAAATTTCATTAATCTTTTCTTGATACACACACATTTATATATATATATAGATATATATATTGATTTTTATACGTTTTACATACACGTGAATATTTTTGCTAGTTTACGTTTTAGTATATATATTTTTTGTTTTTTGTTTTTTTTTAATTTAAGTTAACGCTTAGTGCATAAATATTTTTAGATTAAATGGAATCGCATGAGTTGCTGACAATTAAATATGCATATTGAATAATAATAATAATAAAAAAAAATTCCGTTTATATCATATTAATAAATACATTTATATTGTAACTAGTTTGCTTTTGTTTCGTTTTGCTGTTTTCTCGTACACACTTTTTTATTTTACACACATTTTCCATTTAGTTTTCTTTTAACTGATTTTACTCTTTACACCTGCATAGCTTCTACTTCTACTCAAGGCTTTTTTGCGTATTTCCTTTTCTTTTCTTTTTTGTAATATTTTAAACATATTTTTTTACATTTAGTAAAACAAAAAATGTTTTAGCCTCGCACTAACTAAACTTAAATAATAATCAACAATGTGGCTCTAACAGACTTCAAAATGAACGCAAAAATAATATTTGTTGTACACATATAGAAAATAGAAGTAATTTTAATATTTACACACATTACCAAATGCCAATTTCTTTTTGCTTATTTTACAGCTGGCGGCCTTAAATTTTAAATGGATTTAAACAAACAAAAAAAAAACAAAAAATTATATATATATATATAAAATAATAAAAATGGTCGGTGGGGATGGTTTATAATTATTTTCACGTTTTCTCTTTTCTTTTTTTTAACAGTTCAACTTCTCCATAGCGAAATAAGAATTACAAGAAATGAAAAATAATGAAAGAAATTAAAGTTCTTCAGTTAAAAGCTACAATTAAGCCGAAAAATTATAAAGCAATAGGAATAATATTCATAAAGCAATTTGGAATTGGCTTAAACTTAAGTTAGCAAATAGTTTTCTTAAGGGAAGTGGGTAGAAACAGAGATCCAAATACATCCAACTTAAAAGACAGAGAAGAGAAATCAAGCAGATAATATCGGAGCATATATAAGTACAGTGGGTCTCAAAATAATGGCTATAGAGAAGATTGAGTTACATTTTCTGTTTATCTTAATTTTCTAAATAAAAGTAGCAAAAATTAATTATTTAAACCATGTAAAAACAAATTTTTTTGCCGCTAACAATATGTTTTTGATGCAATATTTACTGTTTTTATCTTTTTTTTTTTTGCTTTTCTTTCCCTTTTATTTATTTATTATTTTTCCTCTTTTTGGCACTGCTTTGAATTATTTTGGCACCGCACGCTTTAAGCGCTATAAGCAATATATATATATATAAATTTATCGATATTTATATATACACATATCAATATCAATAAATATATATATATATATACATATATGAAAGCGGTGCTGTGGCTTAAAAATTAACAAAAAAAATATATAAAAAAAATATGTTTAAAATTTAACAGTTTTCTTTTCTTCTTATATTGTTATTAAATACATTAAATTTATTATTATATTATATTTTTTTTGCACTAATTGCACGCAAACTATTTACAGAACTTAAAGGAACAGTAAATTAAAATAGCTGTTTTTGCTCTTCTTCTTTCGTTTTGTCAAAAAAAAAAACAGAATTAAATAACTAAAACTAGGAAACTTTAACTCAGTCAAAGCAAAACGAACATTTAATGGTTTTTAATCATAGTTTTAACATATTGATAAATATCGAGTTTTTTTTATATATTTATGAATGTGCATTTATCGAGCGATTGTATATATATAGTATATATATATGTATCTATATATCAAGTGAATGCATCTGGGCCGATCAGTTGCGACTGTAAAACTTTCTTTGGTAGCGCCTGCAGCTGCTGCCCATGCTGCCAACGCCTCCACCAGCGATGCCGCCACTGCCGGCCACGCCCATGCCCACGCCCACGCCCACACCCATGCCCACACCCATGCCCATGCCCAAGCCCATAAGCTGCTGCTGCTGCTGCTGCTGCTGCTGTTGCTGTTGTTGCTGCTGCTGCTGCTGATGCGGCCCAAAGCCGGCGGCTCCATAGAACTGCTGACCAGAGCCGCTGTTGCTGCCGCTGCCGCTGCCGCCGCCGCCGCTGCCGCCGCTCATGCACAGGGCTTTATTTTAGCTGGACGCCCCCAGCTGGTTCTTCATGTGCGCGGCGGCTGCCGCTGCCGCTGCGGCTGCCGCAAATGGAGAGCCGACGCCGCTGCCGCCATTCGGGGTCTGGGGGCCATTGTTGTTGTTGTTGTGGTCGCCAGGTGTGCGCGGTCCATTCAGAATGCCGCCGCCACCGTTCACATTCGCACCGCCAGTGACACCGCCCGGCCCGCCGCCCAGCAGTCCACCGGCGGCGCCAGCGGCGCCCGCAGCGCCCGTCGGCGAACCCTGACCCAGCGAGGAGACATGGCGCTTCAGCATGGGATGATTGGCCATCGAGGCGAACACCAGACGCTCCTCGTAATCGTATTCGCAGAGTATTTTGTTTTCGCATAGGTAGAAACGATCGCCAACACAGAATCTGTAAATCAGAGACGAAAAAAAAGAGTTTAAAATTTTTGGTAACGATTTTGATTTTAAGAATTTCATTTCTGAATTGCTAATTTCTTCGGATGAGGATTCGAATCCTAATGTATACATATAAATTTATTTAAAAAACATTTATATAAGAATTTGTAGCATCTATGTAATTGAATTGATTGATAATATATAATAATAATATAATAAATTAATAATAATACCAAAGCAAAACTTAAAAATAATTTCTTAAAAATTGGAAAAGCTAAAAAAAAAATTTTGAATATTATTATTATTTATTTATTTATTTATTTTTTTTTGTATATAATTTGAAAATGTATTTGAACAAACTATGCAATTTCAACTGCAAACTATTTATAAATATGTTTATTTATTTATTCTATTCATTTATTATTTTTATACCCTGAACCCATTGAAAATGGGTAAAAAAGGGTATAATGGTTTTGTGCAAATGTATGTAACAGGCAGAAGGAAGCATCTCCGACCCAATAAAGTATATATATTCTTGATCAGCATCACTAGCCGAGTCGATTTAGCCATGTCCGTCTGTCTGTCTGTCCGTCTGTCCGTCTGTCCGTCTGTCCGTCCGTCTGTATGAACGCGTCGATTTCAGAGACTACAAAAGCTAGAAAGCTGATCTTGGTCTCATTCGGTTCGTATATTCCATACGCAGATCAAGTTTATTTCAAAACATCGATAACTCCTTCCGTTTTCTTATTATCGATATTTATCGCTTTTTTGACTCGGTTTTTTAAGCATAACTTCCAAACTATAAAAGCTAGAGCCACCAAATTTATTTTTTTATGTTTGCGTATAACATACGAAGAATTTGAATGTTTCAGATTTTGGATACCTCCCCCCAATCGCCCACAATATTGATAAAACCAAAAAAACAAAGTAAATCAAATACTACACACGTGCAAATTGGTTTGTAGATACATTTCGATGATCTGAATAAGCCCTGAAAATTTCATAACGATCGTACATTTAGTTTACGAGCAAATCAAGAATCTATTTTCAGTAGTGGGGGCAAAGCGCAGCTGCTTGGCCATTTCTGTGTACATGTGCACGCATACATATGCATATGCAAAATTTGTCTTGCGTTTTTCTAGGAATTTTTTTTTGCAACGGTTAAATTGAGTTTTAGCACAACGAAGTGAAGTAAGAGCGTGGTCCAGTGGGTAAGAGTTGTGCCTCATAACGCGGAGGACTGGGTTCGAATTCAGCGCTGGTATGGTAGAGTAATGTTAAATTCTTTTATTTTTTCGTTATTCATAAATATAATTATTATTAATTTGTATCGTTTTAATGACAAGAGCAAAATTTTCGTTTTCCTTGATTTTTTGCGACTTTAAGTAATGTTATATCATTCGCGAAAAATGCGGTATTGTGGTGCAATTGGTAAGAGTTGTGCATCTTATCACGGAGGTACCGAGTTCAACTCCCGCTTGTGGAGTATTTATTTTTTTGTTGGTAATTATTAGTAAATTTTATTTTTTATTTTTAACAGGCTCAATACTCATCAACTGCCGAGAGTTTGTGCGTATGTGTTCATTTCTGGGTTCAGGGTATCTTCTAGTCGGGCGGTCCCGACTAGAGCAATCTCACTTGTTTTGAATATGTTTGACTTATTTATTGATTTTTTTGGTAACTTTTATCGGACTGACAAATAAATATGCTTAATTTTCTAGTCACTAATATTTACGAGTTCTTCTTCGATATATTTTTTTCTTAAAATTTTTAAGCAACATTTTATGGAATACGATTTGTATAAAGGAGAACGAAAAACCGAGTTGAAGCTGTTTGGGGAACAGGAACTGCTAACTGGAAACGATTTTTCCGCATGCTTAAACCCAGCGAGCGACTGACAGACAGACAGACAGACTAACAGACAGACGGACAGGACAAAAAGATGGCAATTGACAGCGGTTAGCGGCAACTGTTGAGGCACCTGTGACTGCTGTCAGTGAATGGCCAGGAACTGAGAGTTGGCTGAAAACAAAAGCACAGACGAAGAAAAGGAAATGCAAGGAGCTGGAAGCAGGAAGGAGCATCAAGCGGGCAGGACAACAACGAAGTGGCTCATCGGCATCAGAAGGGTAAACGAAACGCGCAGAATGGGCCGCAAGGAAGTCAGATAAGCATTTGAAAATGTCAGAGGCAAACGAAAGGAAGCGCTGCAGCTCAGATCCGCTGCAAAGGGAGGGACAGGCAGGCAGGTAGGCAGGGAGCGGGGGGCAGCAAGTTCCGCCTCAGTGAAATGCAGTGTGCATTCAGCCAGCCCCAAATGAAGTCGCCCAGTTGGCAGTCGTCCCCCCCCCCAAAAAAAAAAAAAAAGAAACATGTGTGTGTGTGTGTGTGCAACATGAAGCCCTTTGTCAAAATATTTATGTTAGCACCTGTACAGGTTGACAGAACGCAGCTGCAGCTGGAGGATGGAGCCACCTACGCAACAGTTGCCCAACGTTCAGGACGCCAAAAAAACACACACAGGATTCGTATTATAAACCAAACAAGCCAGAAAAAAACCTGTTCAAGATAAAAAGATCTTATATATATGACAAACTGAATACCCTATAAACAAAATATGAACAAAATATACAAAATTTAACTAGCCGATAATTTTTTTAGTGAAAATTATAAATACTAAATAAAAAACATACTAAATACTAAAGGAAAAACAACTTTTAACCTTGAAAAGTAATTTTAAAATTTAAAAAAAAAATATTTTATACTAAAAAAAAGTTATTTCATAACCAGCCGTATCCCTAACATTCTTTGATTATAAACAAAGTGTAATTTTATTAAACTAAATAAATATTAAATTTAGTGGCGATTTATTCTAAAATTCAACATTATTTGATGTCATTTTTTCAGCTATATATTCTAGCAAAAAATGTTGATTAGAAAAAAATATGTTTTCTGATTTTTCTTTAAATATTTCATATTTGTAAATTTATCAACTAATGCCATTATTTGAATATATTTATTTTTAAAAAGCAGAAAAATTTCAGAATAATTCTGAGTTTAAATCTGAGGCAATTACAAAGTGTGAATATCTTTAAAAAACTAAAAGAGCCAACTTAGTGGATTTTTCTATATAGCTCGATATATTCATGTGCAGCATTTTGATGTTTGACAAGTACCCTGTACCCCATATCTGGCGACTAAGAGAAAGAGAGAGAGAGACAGAGAGTGAGAGAAAGGGAAGCGGGTGTAGGGGTACAGCCCAGTCATGGGGCAGGGGCAGGGGCAGGAGCAGGGGTAAAGCAGCTTACAGCAGACTTACAGCGGATATGAAATTCGGCTTTTGATTTACGTCAACATTTTTTGTATTTTTTGTTTTGATTTTCTTTTTTTTTTTGGCTGCTGGCGTTGCAGCAAATCGATTGACGGACTGATTCTACTATATATATGTGGGCGTGGCATTGTCGTCGGCGTCGTCGTCTACATGAAAAACGCTTTGTTTATCTACCAAAACAACGAGAAACAAAAAACGGCTGAGTCAACAAGCTATAAAAAACAAGAAGAAGAACAGCTCTTGGCCATAGCATTGAACGCACCTGTGACATGCACACCACACATCAGACATGTGTGTGTGTGTGCAGGACTCGCACATCCGGGCAAGCGAAGACCAACAACAAATTGTCAACAGGAAATACAAAAATTGTTTAAAATGGCGCACTCTCTTGTTTCTGTTTTGCTGCCCCTTCCCCTTCCTTCGAAAGATTCACTGCCAAACTTCGCGCTCTGTTTACCATCCGCCACCCCCCCTTGCCACTCCCCCCGCCCCTGTAAACAGAGCTGCCACTCAACTAACGACGTCGTCGATGCTGGCGACAGGAAATTATGCAAACTTTTCAGCAACAACATAAAAATAAAAACAACAACAAATTTGATGCACTTTGTAAAAAAAAATGTGAAAAAAAAGAACGGAAAATAAGAGAAAAAGCGATAAAAAAAATAATGCAAAGCAACATTTTGTTGTTGCCGCTGTTTGTTCGCGATGTGGCAAGTGAAGGCCCGCATTTTAAATGTGAAATGTGCCTCCAACAACAATCGAGCGGGGAGGGGCGGAATGGAGTGGGGCGGGGTAGCCCGGCCAGTGTATGTTACCCGCTGGTCATGCGGCAACGCCTCAATGACTTTTTTGGCAATTGAATTAATTAACGTAAAAAATTGATTAGCTTCCAATGGAAGAGCGACAAATGAAAACAGACTTAAATCAATCGAAAAAGAACTGAAAACAAACAGCAGAAAAGTGAATTATTTATACATTTTTATATTGGTTTAAACAAAACCAAAAAAAAAAAAAACCGCATTTTTAGGTGCTTTATGTTTCTGTCAAAAATCATGTTAAATTGCCGGATTCATTTTACATTTCAAAGTCGCAAACATTGTCAAAACTGAACCGATTTTCACTATGTTTACCATATTGATCATGGTTTGACTCGTAAATGACTGTGTTTATCCCCCATTACTTAATTTGAAAAACATATTTTTCAAATGTAGAATTCCGAAATGTTATCTTTAATTAGCGGCGGGTATCGAAATTTGTATAAATCGCAGTTTTTAAAGTGATTCAGAGGCCTCGATTGTACAAAAATGAAGATATGTAAGCTTCGCGAATTTTTAACTTGTTGGATTTCAAAGTAACTTTGTGAAATATGAATCGATGTTCGATATTATTTTGATCTAGATTGATCTAAAGTTATAAAGTGAAGAATACTGCACTACAAATTACCAAAAAAAAAAATTGTATTGTGTTTTAAACAGCGGCATATCGATTTAAATCGATATTCAAAAAAAATGAGAATGTTTTCTGATAGATCGTATAAAACAACGATCCACATATATAATAATAAATATCATATTGCTTTTTACTTAAATTTCTCATCTCGATATCGATATAATATCGATTTCACCGTATCGATACGCATGCCTAATTGAAATATTATTGTTTAGAGTGGTTTCAGCTATAAGAAGTGCTTTAGGTTTTAATATATGAAGTCATTCTCGAGCTAGTTCGGCAATCAAATTCAAATTCTGTAATGCAATTGGACCTCACACACACACACACACACACACACACACACGCACTCACACCTGCCGCACTCAGGCCACAATCTCGCATGGGACACAGGTCCTGTTACATTTTTAACGGCAATTTTGGACAATGCGAAACAAAAGCGTCACGATTTCATATTGCATTCGGTAAACGGGGAGAGGGACCCAATTGAATGGGCGTGGAACTGCTGCAGCTGCAACAATGTTTTTGGGTGGAGTGGGCCAGATTTTTACAATAAGCCAATATGTTTTAACATTTATTTCAATATTTTGGCTGGGCAATGCCGTGTGGCGGCATTTTTAATATTTAATGCGATTCGCTGCACAAGCAACATCAATGGAGCCTGCAGACAGCCGGGTGAGGCGGGGTGGCGGGGGGCTGGCCCAAAGGGGTCTGAGATGCCAGCATATGGGCGGTCGCATTATTAATGCAAAAGGCAAACGAAAGAATGCAAAAGAACAAAAAGGGAACCGAAAAGGAATCGTTGACCTGGCCCGAGAGGTGTACACGCACTTTAAAACTCTCCAGAGTGACATTTGCCGAATTGGCCAAATGCAATAAATTCGCTGGCGGCAATGCAGATGTTTTAGACGCCAATGACGATGACTAGTCGATGGCACCCCAAAGGGTTCTCGAATCAAATATGCCCACGAAATTTATGCGGTTTTCATAGAAACTGAATGGCACTCAAAGGGGTTGGCAAACCCACCCCACCCACTTTATTCGAACCAAAACAACCTTGTAAATGATGTCAATTTGTTGTTGTGTTATTGCCCATGTTTTTTTCTTTTCTTTCGGCATAGTAATAAAATTCTAAGTGCCATTTTGGCCAAAGATTAAAAATGGATTTCGTTACGTTGAGGGTGTGCGTGTGTGTGTGTGTGTGTGAATTTAGTGGAGCTGTTGATAGGCAAATGGCCCATAAAAATGCATAAGTATTATGTGTAAAATTTGAGGGGAAAACCAGTTTAACAAAGCCAAAACCATTTTTCTTTACGATCAATGAACAAATTTCAACCTGTTTCCTACAAAAAATTGCTGGAATAAATTATAATATATATAAATAAAAATGTGAGCAAGTTTATTATTAATTTGAAATGCCTTCATAAAATACAAATTGTTTGCATTTAGTTCGAATTTTTCTTGGACTTGTGTTTTTAATAAATGCGTTAAATTTCAATGAATAAATCATGAATATGATGTGAGAGTATTTTACTAATTAAACTATCTTATTATACACTTTTCACCAATAGTTCTTTGTTACAGTGTCATATATTAAAAAGAAAAAGATCGAAGCTGAAAATATCGATACTATATCGATACTAAGATGCGCAATTTCATTAAAAATCGATCTAATAATTAATTCGATATATGTATGTAGATTGGTATTTAATACGATATATCAGAAAATATTCACATATCTTAAACAACTTGCTCTACATTAACTGACAAATATCGATTTTAATTGATATTTAATGCGGTAAGGCCGAAATTTATATTAACTTAAATTTTTGAAATGATATTCAATGTAATATGGCGCACAATATTAATATCGCAACTTTGTGGTCGAATTGTATTGATAGCTGTCGATAGCTAGCTATCGATAGGTCGATAACTCACCTATGATTGCATTGCTGGCAAGCAAA